>JAJTUV010000015.1:1817500-2330000 GCA_021653895.1 Mastomys natalensis | reverse complement strand
CCCCTACACTTATTTGTTTTTATATAAGTTGTGTGTGTGTAGAGTGGAGAGCAACTTTCGGGAGTTGGTTCTCTCCTTCCACTGTCGGAGCTGGTCATCAGGTTTGCACAGCAAGAGCCCCTCCCTCTGAGACATCTCATTAGCCTGGGTTTATACTTTTCCTTACAGATGGAAGAAATTGGCAGCACTACTACATCTACACTCAGCCTGGGCCAGCAGTCATGAGCATTGGCCACATCGGACTGTGGAGGCCACTGGGCAGGTGTGAAAGCTTGCAGCTACATTCCAGTCGACATCTGGATCCTGTCTTGGTGATCCCCATAATCTGCATTGGCAGATAGAAACAAAGCTCAACATCCTTAGTATGCCTGCATGTCTGGTTGGAAACCCAACTCCACTCCATTTTCTTGGTGGACTCTTCTGGGGTCCAATGCTGCTGTCTGTAAAATAACAGTCAGGATCCCAGCACAATGCGGTTGTATCCTGAGATTGACGAGGTTCTCGTTACTGTGGGCAGGGCAGGAGAGACCAATGGGAGTAGCAAACACCAGAAACAGTGACATAAAACAACCAATACTGTTCCTAGGTCATAGGACACTACTAGAATGGAGGATAATGATGGCCTTGTCTGTGAAGATGTGGGTGTGACAGTGATAGCCATTTGTGTCTTTTTTGGGGGAACACTGCCACTGTTATCTCTCACCTCTGATGCTGTTCTGCCTATTCTGGTGTTTTCCTGCTAGTAGCCCTCCATCAGCCATGGCTTAATCCTACTGGAATCCAGTGTAAGGAAGGGGGGCTGCAGCCATCTGTAACAGCCAGCTTCCCATGGTACAAAGTAGAGCATAGAAGGACAGAGAATGAATCTGGGGAGTAGACAGAGATGACAACACTGAATCATGGTAGTTGCCCCATGGAGCTATTACTCTTGAAGCTTTCATAGAAAAGCAAGGACATGATAAACATTACATGTCTGTTACTAATATGTCATCTTTTTTTTTTCTGAGTCTCTTCATATCTTGGAGGCCACAGGATTGGCAGATCCATTCTGTGTGCTCTTACATGGAGAGCCACTCTGCAAAGGAAGGTTTGATTCCTATTCCTGGGGCATTGTTCTTGAGTCACAATGCTGATTGACCCCACTAGGGTATTTGTTGTACCTAGAATTGAACCACTATATGCTATTTCCAAATCTCTTCCAGAAAGCTTGACACCACACTACTCAAGCTGGGCAGATGGTAAGCTTCTTGTCTCCCTACCATGTGAAGATCTAGGCTCAGGATCCTTTGGTGAGTAAAAGTCATTTACAGAATTAGATCTTGCCATTTTCTTTTTCTAGTGTTCATTAATAAGAAAAGCTATCACCATCTATTGGCTCTAGTCATTGGTAAAAGGGTATATAAGAAAGTTTATGTATCTTTTTACCATTTAATCTTTATAACAACCCTGTCAAGTATTAGCCCTCTCCACTTTGTAGTTAAGAAAACTGAGACTCCAAGGTTTTACCTGTACTGTGAGTAGGTGGCAGGAGACTTACTATGTGCCTACATCACTTGGAAGGTTTCAGAAAGTAACTAATTTAATCATGACAACTGGTTTGGGATGGCCCCCAAAGGCCTTTATACTTCATAGCCATGTCAACAAATACTCCTTGAATCATATATTCCCTTCCAAACCATTTGTCTATTTAAAAAATACATGGAAGCCAAAACTAAGCTGTCTGTCTTGAGAAGGCTTATACCACAGTGGAAGACATGACTCATACAAATGGACCAGTTTGGAACAACTCAGAACTGTACTAAGTCAGTTGCTAAACTGAGTGGCACAGTTCAACATCTTGGGGGAACTCAGAAAACAGGAAGGCTGAAAAGTCACAAGAACAGGCTTAACGAGAAGCTGTTTTTTTAGTGAGAATAAAATTGGACAAGCAAGGAGTTTCCACAGGGCAGGAGGATATGTGAATAGAGAGGGGAGACAGAAACAAGCCCAGCCGGTGTAAGAGAAAAATGAGCTTACTAAAATAAGGGTGTACTAGCATATGTAGCAAAGAGGATGGAGCAAGAGTAAGGAGTCCATGAAAGCCACAAAAGGCACGAGACTCGACGCACAGCAAGAAGACTCCCAGGGTCAAACAGGAGTGTGAGGTGAGTTGTGCGTTTAGGGAGAGGGAAGTCACCATGAGGGTAGCTGTCAAGACGCACTGACGCTGAGGGACAAGCACAGAGTTAAAGAAGAAAGCCAGAGCCAGACATGGTGGATGACAAGGGGGATAAGGCAAGGATGACTCCATGGACGCTACCTTGGTCATGCTCAGTAAAGGAAGCGAGGGTGATGATGGGAAGACGGTGGAAGAGCTGACCGTGCACTGCTTTTCCTGAATTTAAATAGAAGCATCTCCAAAATGAAATGAACATGACTCTTCTAATCAGAAAAACAAAATTTCCTTTTCTCTTCCTGAGGCATGAGATGCCTACCTTTATAAAAAAAGTTTCTAGAAGTCCTTTCTGATCTATCAGAGAAACCTTAGACACCACTTCCCTTGCTCCTTAGCTGGAAGGGACTTTGGGGTTGGTGGCCTGAGAATGGGGATGGAGTGGTTTCCTTTCATCCCCAAGGTGTGTGAGAGACATTTGCCTCAAAGTAGGGAGACTGAAGAAAAAGCCTAAACACACCCAGTTTCTCATTGTGCTAAATCTTGAGGAATTTAAAACACGTTGGTATTAATCAACCGGTCAGCCATGATTTACACATAAGGTCTTGCTCTGCTTTGTCCCTGAGAAGATTTTATTCTCATGGGTTCTCTAGGCAATGAAAAGGCATGTTTTCATTAAAACAATACTTTTGTTTCTGTTTAAAGGTTAGGGAATCTTTGCCAATAAACTTGTTACCAGTTGTCCCTGAGTCTTATACATTTCTTATTAAGATCTAGTAACACTTCGACATCTAGACCTTTTGAAAATTTAGGTGTTTCTCTGCAAGGTGAATAAGCACACAAATGATCAAATAAATAAAAATCCCTCTCCAGTAAGCAGGTCAGCGTTCCTTAGGCCACAGGCAAGCAGTAAATAGCTTTAACTTGTAGATGTCTGCCCCTCTTCCTGGCCTTCTCCTATTTATTGAGCACAAATTGAGAGCTGGATTTATTTGTTCTTTTAAATCTTTTGAATTATCTTTATTGCCTATAAATTAAGAGAAACTCATTCTGCTTTGAAAATAAATAGCATGCTCCAGTCTAAAGCATGCCCCATGCTGTGTGATGTCTCTTCCAAACAATTTGTGTGTGTGCGCGTGTGTACTCGTGTGTGTGCTCTTATGTGTGTAAAAAAGAGAGAGACACAGAGAAACAGAGAGACACAGACACAGACAAAGAGATAACAAGACAGAGACTCAGAGAGACACAGCAGGAGAGAGACAAGGATGTGAATTATTTTCTCAGGCCTTAGTGGGAGAGCAGACTGAGTCCTTGAATAGATAATGAGCATTAACATTAATAAACAGAACATCTGCTCTAAGCAAGTATTCATCAAACTTTTGAAGAGGCTTCACCAGACACAAAATGGCATTTCCTGATCAGCTGTCGGGAATACTATGTGTCTACAGACATGAATCACATCCCCTGTTGGTACATTCCATTTCACAACAGCCAGGCAGGGGAAGGAACCAGCTTTTGTCCTGCGAGACACACACTCAGCCCAAACATTCTGCTCCCCTGGCCTGAGATGCAGTACAACACTGGCTGGGTGGTCATACAGACAGCAAAGCCAAAAGCTCAGCTAGATGTGGGCTTTTCTTTAAGATGTTTGAAAGTCACCAGCATTGACTAAGAAACTCACTCAGTGCTCTATGACACTGTTTCTGTTAGACTCACCTAGACACACCTCTTTCGCTTACTTTTCCAACTTGATGTCACCATTGGCTTTTCTTACTTTAAGGGATGGGGGTAGAGCCGCTTGCTCTGTCCAGAAGAACGTGAATAGAAAGTGGGGCGGGAGACCTGTCTTGTTTCATGTTTACTTTATAGTCTCCTTTTGAATGGCCCAGGGTTGTTTGTCTGACTTCTGATTGCATGTGCCTTTACACCCAGCTAACAACATTTGGTTTTGTTTTTTGGAGTTTTTTGAGACAGCGTTTCTCTGGCTGTCCTGGAACTTACCCTCTAGACCAGGCTGGCCTTGAACTTGGAGATTCACCTGTCTCTGCCTCCCGAGTGCTGGCATTTAAAGGCTTTTTGCCACCACCACCACTACCACCGTCTCAAGCTCACATTTTGACAGGATCTCTGGAAAGCTTTGTCCTTTACTATGAATGTACAATACTTTATTTTTGCTTGTGCACATGTGCGCGTGTGCATGCGCACACTAAAGCATGTATCAGCTACAAGAAAGTTTTGTAGATCTTCTTAGCTTTATCAGAGAAGGTGTACAGAGTAAAGTAACTATAATAGAATAAAATATGTCACCCTAGGATATTTGTACAGGAACCAAGGAAGCCTTCAAGAAACTGGAAGCTCTAACAGTGCTAGGTCTCTGCATCAGACAAAGGGGAAGAAATGAGATTGGAAGACAAGCCTTGGGCCACGCCCACCAGGCTTATTTTCATTTGTTAATTCTTATCCAATCAGTTGGAGACAGCTCTTATTTCTTTTTCATGCTACTCCTTGGAGATAGGTGTTACTAGCTCTGTTTTACAGGTAGGAAAAACTGAGGCTTAAGGACTACATCAGTTAACATTCAACTTGAACAAGAAAGCTATTCTAAGTATTTAAACCAAAGAATTGTACTCAAAGGACTTAAACTGATGATGTGGTCAGGAGAACCCAGATAGGACATCACTTGGGTCCTCTCTGTCTTGTTAATTGAGTATCTACTCACTACTGACTACCCCTCCCATATGTAACATTTCCTGTGAAGACAGAGTAGTTCTCTGTGAGATTTAAGAACATGGTATATACAGATCATGAGCTTCTCTGGTACCCAAGCAAATAATAAAATATGTTCCTGCTCTGGGCTAGGTGTGAACTGGCTGAAATTAACAAGTAGAGGGCTTGAGTTTTAGAAGAAAGTCTAGTTGTAAAGAACTCCACCTCTGCAGATATGTGTTGTTGTGTTACTAATAATTGCAGAACATTAGAAGGAGTACAAGGGCCCAAGAACACAAAGGGCTCTCAGATGACTGCTTCTTACCACACACTGAGGGAAGCTTGAAGCTTTCCCTTACCTACTCCTGCTTAGACTGTGTGTGTATCACACACACACACACACAATATATATATATTGGAAAAGCTGTCAAGGATGCATTATAATGTAAAGGAAAAACAAGTAAAAACCTCTTGCCCATAATTTTTGGCCCCAGGTAGGTAGGCGAATTCCTTGCTATGGGACTGCCCAGCAAGACCAACGTTCAGTCCAGGGGAAGAAGGAAGTGGATTGGGCAGCTCTGGCCAAGCCTAAAGGAGATCTTTTCCTGGCTCTCTTTAGATGCTTCTTCTTTCCCACCAGATTAGCAAGACTTTGAAGACTAGGAAATAGACATGACTCAGGAAGCAGTGGCCTAGGAGGATTGGTAGAGAAATGGTTAGTAGACCAAACAGTACAAGCTCCGATGGCTCATACTTGTCTAGCTCATCTCTACGTAGGAGACTGAAGCCAAAGCCACATGGAAACTATCCATTTGTCTAGGCGGCCAGTCTCCATGTTTCCCAAGAGTCTTCATTTTCAAACTGTGATTTGTAGATCCTTGGGGAATTCTGGAACCCTTTTGGAGGTTTCTCAAGATCAAATTGTTTCAATACTACTATGATGATATGCATTTTCCCCCTCTGTGGTAAATCAACTATGAATAAATCTGGTATACTAACATAACTGAGGCAGTGTTTTTATGCTTTGATAGAGTTTGGTGCTTAAACACATTCACATGTTTTTGTGTTTTTTTTTTTTTTTAAAAAAAAAACAAAAGCTAGAGTTTACCAGCATTTAAACAGCTCATCTGTTTATTGGCCCATGTAATGAGCTGGCAAGTGTCTTAATCAGGGTTACCATCAGTGTGATGAAGCATGACGACCGAAAGCAACTTGGGGATGAAAAGGTTTATTTAGCTTACACATCCTGATTCACAGTCCACCGAGAGAAGCCAAGGCAGGAACTCAAACAGTGCATGGGTCTGGAGATAGGAGCTGATGCAGAGGTCATGGAGGGTGCTGCTTGCTGCCTTGCTGTTCACTGCTTGCTCAGCCTGCTCTCTTATAGCACCCAGGACCATCAGCTCAGGGTGGTACCACTCACAGGGCTGGACCTTCTCACATCACTGTATGGAAGGATCCATATAGGCTCAGGCCCCACAAGACCAAGTTCTCAGTGCAAAGGTGATTTATTTGCCCCAGAGGGGTGAAAGACAGGGAATAAGAGACAAAGACAGGAGAGATAGTGGATGAGGGAGAAGGGGAAGGGAACAAGGGAGAAAGGACAGAAAGTCCCTTGCCTCTGGATAGAGAGGAGACAGACATGGCCCATAGGAAAATGGGGGGTTATAAAGGTAAAAGGGGAAACCCTGTGTTAGCATGAGGTGTTTAATTTTGATTGGTCATGTTAACTAGGGTAGTCAGAAGGGGCATTTTGATTACTAGACTTCAATACTTTGATAGCTCGAACTTAGTAGTCAGCCTCAGGAAAAGGAAGTGGCCAAATAAGGGAATAGACCTTGGTGGATAGCTTCAAGAATGCAATCTAATGGTTTTTTTTTTTTAGCAAGGTGGAGGGAATGGGAGAAAGGTAAGGCCTCCAGTGCCATGTTTGCCATGCCCAGGCTGGCTAGAGTTCCCTCACTGTAGCTTTGCCTACAGCCAGATTTATGGAAGCAGTTTCTCATCTAAGATTCCCTTCCCTCAGATGCCTACAACTTGTTTCAAGCTTGCGTAGAATTAGCCTGTACACGTAGAATTTTCTAAACCTACTTTATTTAGAGTTCTTAAATGCTTCTATCTCCCATCTAGCCTACTGACCAAAGGTAGGCAAGAAAGATGGTTAATAGGACAAGGAGGTTGTAGACCTGTTTAGAAGAAGTTCTTTGGGGGCAATTCCAATCTTCGTTGTTAGGATACCAGTAGTCCAATCCAATCGAAAACACAAGTCAGTAGCAGCGACTCCAGCAGAAACCAATAGGTCCTGCCAAATTGGCATGAGTCAGGAGAAGGGGCCAGAATCAGCTGAAATTCCATGAGAAGTCCTAAGATGTATTTCTGTCTACAAAGTGAAAACCAGCAAAGATCAGCAGAGCATTGCACCGTGTACCAATGCCAGAGCATCCTTTCACTGTTCCTGGGGTTCCATTTATGCTCTTTCCAAACATCATGAGCCCTCTCAAGCATCTGCTCCAGCTTCCAGAGAAACATCACCATGACACAACTGAGTTTCCAAAGAAACCAGAAATTTCCACTTCACTAGCCAGCACAGCAAATATGTATAAAGCATTTGTGTTTCAAAACTGGGTATATTGGCTATCGTGAGGAACAAAATCATGCTCATTTTCGTTAAAGTTTAACCAGCCACATGTTTCACACAATCCATTTTTATTTGACAAGTGACTGACAGTCTATGGTTATTCAGATTGAAATATTTGGCAGGGATCTTCACAGACAGAACAAAAATCAGTCGATCACTTCAAGTGTAGCATAGAGAGTTTCAGAAGCCCTGAATAAGAATCAGATAGAGTTCAGGGTGAATGTGTATTGTTGATGTTGACAGGATCATGACAAGGACCAATGCCTCAGGCCTATAGGAAGTTGGCAAAACTTCTCCTGGTAAGGTTTGGAATGGCAAAAGCTCCTTCTAATCCAAGTATGATGTTTGTGAATGATTGATCTATTTGCATAAAAACTACAACTGTCTCTTCTTCCTCTCTTGTGTTTACAGCCTGAGACTGCTCTTGACAGAGACCTCTTACTGAGAGGAGCTAACTCCTCCCCACTGTGCTGTGCTAGCTGGGGCTACTTCAGCACATGGACCGGACCAACCTCACCCAACGTTTCTGTGGAGATGAGCCTGTTCTTTCTGTATTCCCTTACCACCTCTTGTCAGATGTCCAAGATGAAGCCCTGCTGAACACGGCATTCAAGAAAAACAAGTGATAATGTTTGTTGCAATGATAAAATCGATTTTTCTGTCTGGAGATGAAATCCTAGGCTCATACATGCTATGCAAGTGCTTGATTGCTGAACTACACACCAGCCTACGATTCAAATTTTTTGGCATAAAACTAATTTTTTTTTTTCGAAAAATCTGTTTTCATTATGAATCCATGAGTTTCCCAAAATGTAAAAGACTTTGCTGATTAACTTGGCCAGGCTACATACAAACATATTTTTGATATTATATAATAAAAACTGAGAGCATTAACAGCACTTAAAATTCAGTGACTGAATGACCATGTATAATATGTCCAAATTATTTACAGGAAGTAGGTCTGCTCCAATTGTAAAGTAGAATAGTAGAATTTAATGTAACAGTAAAGAAGTCTATGATGTCATTTAAGAATTATAATTAATTTTAAAAGGGGGATTTCTTTTCTTTTTGCTTTTGTGCAGGGGAATAAACTGAGGGACCTGAGTGTGCTAAGCATGTATCTTTCTGCAGAGTTGCTTGCTGATCAGCTCATCTTTAGCAAAGTCTCATTTGTGACATTTTAGACAGTAACAAAGGAGAGGGTTGTATATTATCTGAAACAAGTATACAAAAACATTCCTCCCTTTTTCAGTTACAGCTATCCCCCCCATTCATGGAGGATTCCCCAGAGCCCAGCAAAATATGCAGATGCTTAAGTCCTCCGTGGGAAATGCTGTGCAATTTGCATATATTTTCCCCGTGTACTTTAAATCACCTCTGGATTATTTACAATACCTGACATGATGTAAGCATCATATAAATGTTTGTTATCATGTGCCCTTTAAAGAATAATGAGCGACATGGGAGCAAGGTCCTTACATGTTTATTCCCAGTGCACTATAAACCATCTTTTTACTCTCTGATTGGGTGAATTTGCAGATGTGAAAGCTGGGCCTATAGAAGACTGACTGCTATTATCTATGTACGACCAGATTTCCTTCAAATAGTTCAACCAAAGCAACACATTGCAGCAAATTAAATGCAGAAGCAGAGATGAGATTCCAGATGTCTTTTGTTAGGCTAAACTTTAAAGAACTTGCAAAAATGCAAAATAATTTCAATTTTGTCATTTAATGTTCTTTCATTGTGAAAGTATGTTCTTTTTTCATAAAACTACATTATGATACCATATTACAGAACCTCTATCATTTTGTTCATTTATTTATATTTTGTTTTATTTTATGTGTATGGGTGCATGCATATCTGTGTACCACATGGATGCCTGAGAGCATGTTAGGCTTCTGGATGTAGAGTTACAGACAATTCTGAGCTGCTATGCCAGTCCTAGGAATCAAAGCCAGGTCCTCTGGAAGGGCAGCCAGTTCAGTTCAACTAACTCTCCAGCCCTGAACCTCTTTCGCTTTATGAACACATAAATATTTTTAGTTTTTCAATTTTAATGTATGACAATAAATACTTATACATACAACTCACGCAAATGAAACCTTTTTAGGTTTCTTCACACTTTCGAAACATGTGAGTAAGTCAAGACCAGCTGTTCAAAAACAGCTGGAGCATCTGGTGATGCTGAGATGCTGAGGACGGACAGCATCCCTAATGTTTCCTGAGCTGGAGCACCTGGTGATGCTGAGGATGGGCAGCAACTTCTAACATTTCAGGATTCTTTCTTTTACTCACCCATTCTTTTGAAGCGAGGAAGTTTTTTAAAAAACATTCTTTTTAAACAAAAAATATTTAGACATTGAACATAAGCTGGTGCATGGAATATGGGCATCAAATCTGATACTATGTGTACTCATACACAGGACTGGAAGGAGACTTTGTGATGAGAATCGAAAGGTCAGGTTTCTCTTTGATGTTTTTTATATTAATATTTTAATGTTAAGAGAGCCAAATGAGAAACATTCATATACATAGCAATACTACTATCTTTTTTTTTTTTTTTCAAAATGGGTTAGATTTCAACCTCTGTAGGTCCTCCATTTACTACATAAACTCCAGTTGTCTGCTAGGCTATGGTCACAAATACTCTCGAGCTCTTTTGCAATAAAAAGAATTCCAGCTGTGTCTATCTCGAAGGAGACTCTGTGGACTGCCTTTGCCTCCTAAGTCTGCGGATGGAGGTATAGCTTTTGTGCTGCAGAAGCCTGGGGCCAAGGGTTAAGTTTTGGAATGTCTGCTACCAGACTGGAAGGAGTTAGCATCTGGCTATCTTTACATTGCTCAAAACAACTGTCTCATGTAGCCAGGAAGACAGATCTGGACCATATCGGTGGATGGAGTTGAGAAGATTTAATGTGAAGCTGTTTGTGAATGAAATTTCCAAGGAATACAAGCCTATACGCACACAGACAGGAAGAACAGGTAACATATCTGGGTACCAACCTAAGGCTGTCTGCCGACTGGCAATAATCCTCTGTGTGGAGGACATGCTGCTAAGATAGGAGCTGGCAGGTACCTGGGACCCATAGGTGTGTCAGCATCCAATCTGGATCTGTGCCAGGTGAAGAAGTGGCCTATGGTGTACTACCTAAAAACGACACACTTTAAAAAAATCAACAACTCATTTTTAAACAATTTATTAATAGGGATCTATGAATGTAGGAGTGAATGAAACAAAGATACATAACCCAAGTTCTTCTTGAAGTAAAGACTCCACTGCTTCAAATTCATGAGTGCTAGCATTACAGGCATGTACCATCGTGTCTAGCTAGGCTGGAGAACCTTACAAAGAGACTTATTTGGCTCATAATACTAGTGACTAGAAGGCACTGGAATTCTGGCCAGAGCTTCCTGGCTATGTTACAAGATGGGGAGCAGAAGAGGCCAGGGCATGGCGTAGCCTGGCTTCTATCAGCCCACTCTCCAGCCACAGGAAACCTGACTCAACCCCTTGAGACATCATTAATCCATTTATGAGGGTGTACCTAATTATCTGTGCTCTGATTCTCTCTCACAAGATCCCACTTCTTAATCATACCCTAGCTCAACACCACAACACTAGAGACCAAACCTCCATCACATGAACCTCTGGGGGAGTGTTGAAGCTGCACCTGGAGCATAGCACTGGGAGGTAGAAAATATAATTTGGGGAAAACGTACATGGATCTATGGTCCACTGCGGGCTTATGGATGAGTGTGTACATGCAAGAGTGCGGAAGTTTCACATGAAAGGTGACACTTGAACGAAGAACTATTCCGTTGTTATGTATAAACTGTTCCATGTATAAATTCCAGAAAGAGCACAACAGAAATCACCACTCTTCCATGTGTAGAGGAGGCTGCTATTAACCACTCGCTGGCTCAGTTTTACGTTGTTTGCTGTGCCGGTGTGAGTTTATAACAGTTTCCAGCGGCATGATATAAATCTGCATGAACATCTTCTTTCTTCTGTACAGCACACCCTAAGCAGCTTGCCACAGGACTGGCAGGATCTGGAACATCACTTCTACCTGGTGCAGAACACAGGGACGTTGTAAGAGTTAGTGTTTCATCAATGTAATAGAATCCTTAAAGCTGTGTTAATTGATCTTTAAGAAAACGTTTATTAACATCAGCATTCTGTGGGTGTGAGGACAAGCATCTGGTGACGGCATTTTTGCCATCAGATAAAGCTCTAAGGTAGTGACAATCAGCACACAAGGGACTGTCGGCGGCGGGGGGGGTGGGGGAGAGAGAGAGAGAGAATATATTACACATACACACAACTCACACATGTTATAATCTCTCTCCTTTTTCTACTAAAGTCACTAGTATTCAGACATGGTGACTTCACCCTGATAACATGGCGCCTCCCCAAAGTCCAAGCTGTAAGCATTAAATATGACTAAAGTGTTGAATTTCTTTTTTAAATTTAATAATTTTTTTTTAGAATTTCATACATGAATACTCTATATAATTCTTACTCTTCATGTTCTCCCCTCCAGCTAACTCCTCCTGTGTTATCTTCACTCCGCCTCATATTATTAACTTGTTTAATTATTACTGTTATACATATAAGTGTGTGTGTGTGTGTGTGTGTGTGTGTGTGCGTGCGTGTGTTTGTAGGGCTGATCACTTGGGATTGGATAACCTAGCAAACTCATGATAGATTATTCTACATCTTAATCCTTCACATTAAGAATTAAATTCTAATACACAAACCATATCTAAGCCCTAGAGGTATAAAATATAAAATAGTGGGGAACCTGAGGTCTCATCTTAGTTCTGCCTCTAACAATCCCTCTTTGTCTCAGCTTCTTCAGCAAGGTGAGGGGGAAGCATACACGTTGTATGGCTACTCACAGGAAGCATGCAGTGACATTTGTCATGTAAGGTCCTTAGATTCCTATTTATCACTCTAGAGGTGGTGGGGCCTGGGCAGATAATGCTGACAAATGAGGCAGACTAGAGTCTCATGCAACAGCCAATTCTATTCAGAGCATCAAACAATTTATACTCTGAGGCTTTTTGTACACGAGTAACACGTACATCACAAGGGCATGTCACCCATGGTGGGCAAGTCACAGGCAGCAACATTAACTGCATTGTAGTCTTTGTGCTTCATTCTTATACTGGTCACCTTGGTGTAGGCTTTGTCTCAAGGTCAAGGTCAGACTATAACGATACCAAAAGCTTCCCAGAGTCTCTCCGGTTCTGTGCAACTGTGGCACGAGGCTCATCTCTCGGCAAGCTTTCCTCCATTCCTTCTCAGATCTGCCCATGTGACACACTTATCCTCCTTTGTCTAACTCTGACTCATCTTTCAAGGCCCTGAAGTGTCCCTTTTACTAAAAACTATTTCTCTTCTTGATTTTATACAAATTGTAAGTATCACCCACTGGGCTTTTAGTATATTGTGAATTTTACCTTTCAAATGTTTGTTACCTTCACTAATATGACCTCAAAAATGAACAGGCAACACTGAAGTTTATATGTTTTGGGAAATTTGAGAGGAAGAGTGGGATTGACTAGACAGGCCCCTGAGGGGAGACAAGGCTGTGGAGAACAATTTTATCTGCTTCATGGGAGATCAGAGATGCGTGACACACCAACCCATTTATGCAAAATTCCAACCAGAGTGCCAAGCCCATTTCCAAGGGATGAAAATTTTCTAGATTTATGTCTGGGGAATGACTTGAGGCGGTTTCTCTGGTCTAGGAACTGTGAGGAGGAGATCGCTTAGCAGGCAGCTCTCAGATACTAGAGCATCTGTCCTCATTTTCCTTCAGCCTTGTTCTGTTTTTAGTGAGTTTCTCAGGCTGAGTAGAAGAAATCCAGTCTTTGCAGAGCACATCATGGGCCAGCACTCTGGGTTTATAGAAGCACAAGCTACTCCTTTAAGAGACTCATCATGGCTAGTGGCTGCCCCTACCTCTTGGTAAATTGATATTCAGAATTCATGGGAAGATCCTCAAAGACTGTCTGTTGTTGGAAATATTAAAACTGAATGGCAATTCCCCATTCATGTTTAATATTTCCCACAACAACTGTCACATAAAATGGCATAACAATCACATGTAACCTATGCAGATCTCTCACACACTTCAAGTCACCTTTAGGTTACTTACACTATGCCTAATATGATACAAAAATTATGAATAATTATATAGCATTGTTTAGGGAATGGTGGTAAGTCTGTTTATATTCCATATAGATGTGTTTTCTTCCAAATATATTTGACCATGGTTAACTAAATATAAAGATTGGAGCCCATTTTTATGGAGAGAAGATATGGTTTATGTTTTAGTGATTATTCAGGCTATTGTATATTACATTGCTCTTGGTTATTTTCCAGGGCATGATAGTAAAACCCTACTGATGAAACACACTTGAGCAAAACAAAACAACACATCCCCTCCCCCACACACAAGGAAATAAAGCTAGTGCTAACCTATATTTCACAATGTTGGAAGAAACAATATACGCTATAGGGCATGGGTGTGTGTGTGTGTCTCTAATTATCAGCCTTACCCAGCTATGAACTCTGAGCTACAATAATGACTGGCCTAGTAAAATATACCCATTGTACAATAGTAGTATGAATGTCATGGGATTAACCAACACTTTCTGATTGGGTTTTAGGGTCAGCTCTACAACCTGGAACTCTTGTCTGGTACCATTAACTGTGCCAAGAACCTATAGATAGGTAGGTCACGGACCCTAGGGGAGAAGCTACTACTGACCTGTTAAATGGGCATTGTATTAAACCAACTCCCAAAGATTTATCTTTATACCTACAGATGAGTACAGCTCTTAACTCTTACCAGAGAAGCTTCTTTTTGCAGCACATAGTGGTCAGCACAGAGACCCATAACTGGTTAATGTGCAGAGAATAAGAGACCATGGAATTCTCACCCCTAAGTGGAACATCTATGTAACACTCCCTCCTTCTGAGACTCAAGGATCATTGTGGAAGAGAGACAGAAAAACTGTCAGGGGCAAAAGTAGAGGTTGTGATGACTATAGTGAAGCCATGTTTTCCAGCTATAACAGGGCATCTGCACATATGAATTCTAGTGGCTATGACAGCATGCACAAAATCAGATGAGACAGCCCCAGCATAGAGTAGGGATGTAGGCACCACCTCTTAATGGAGGAACTACTGACTTCATGGATAGTGGGAAAGAGAAAGTTGGTTTTCTTCAGAAGTGTGGTCTCTGAGAGGGTACCCATGCTCCAGTAGATGCTTTATATTAGTAGCAATAAATGGACTCAGTAGGTTTTTTAAAAAATACATAAAATTGAGAGAGAATCGTGGTGGAGGGTATAGGAAATTTGGAAAGAAGGGAGTGGGGGAGTAGACTTGACCAAAAATTTACAGACGATAAGTAAGCAAGAGAACCTGTCTTTCAAACTAAAGTGGGGAGTGATAGAGAAGATATGGACATTGACCTCTGGTCTCCTCATGCACACACATACACACACACACACACACACACACACACACACACACACACACAGTTACCAAACATCAAATGAGACCTTCTCGAAGAAAGAAATGAAACTCCACCAGAATCCTGAAAATCACTCTGTAACTTCAAAACCAACAGACCAGTGATAAAAGGTGGCTAATTAGGTTCATGATAATCTCCCAACCAGAACAAGCCATGAGACTTAGGACCAAGCCACAGTGAACTTTCCCTTCCGTGGTTGCAAGCTGCAGGCTTCTCAGAGTGAGTAGAGATAAGTGGTAGGTAGGGACTCCTTTGGGAAAAAGAGAGTTAGCATGTTCTCCATGCAACATGACTTTGGAAGGAGAAGATAATTCTGCTATGTCTGGTCTTGAGCCTGCAATCTTTACACTCTTCTCTGAATCTCATGTTATTCTCTGGTGCAGAGAAAAAAAAAATAAACATGGCTCCAGATGGAGACTGTATTCTTCATCAGAGAACTTACAGACTACCCTGATTCATTTGTCTGTTCTTTGCTTTCCTGGTACCGGTGCCCTAATGGGCCAAGATTCCATTTAATGGTGCTTACTTTTAGATAACCTGCTATGCTTCCCACTTGCATCCCCAGGGGTTTACAGTGCAAATAGCCTGCAAATGTCTGCTGATGGCTTGAGAAGCTCCACCAATCAATGTAGGAACTACTAGAAACAATCTATAACCTATTGACTGGATAATGGCTCAAGGGAATAAGTACACAGAGGATGTAGTTTAACTGGCGATTTTACCTTTAGGTATGATGAAAGGTGAGTTGTGGTGAATCGGACACAGCACTTGGCTTTCAGAAATCCAGCACTTAGTCAGCTAACATTCAGAAACCCAGTGGTTCCCAGGAAAGGCTTTCTTGATGAAGAAAAAGTTCTGAGGGCAACAAGGGCTTTCCAGTCCTGGAAGAATGTCTGATCTTGATGACCCCTCCTCTGTTCCTTTTCCCCCTCTGTAAAGTCAGCAGCCAATCCCTACTGCAGACAGAGATCTACTGTCCACAGATGCCTCTTCCGTGTCTCAGGCTGTTCCTGTTTCACAGGTCTGGTCCTCCCCTCCAGCTAACTTAGTATTATGAGAGAAGGAAGAAGCTGAATCATGACATGCCTTCAGAAGAAGCACACCATGAGCATAGGAGGCCACATGGCCAGTCCACAGGTTGCAGAGCTATCTGTGTGAACAAGGACTGCCTCTGAGGACACAAGTCCTCTGAGAGTAGTGATGGTCTCTGGTCTAGTCAGAGGCAAATGAGTTGATCTCATTTTGTCCAAGTGAAGAGAGTTTTAAAGGAGATGGGAGGAAACTTAAAGGTAGGGATTCCTTCTGGTTCAAGGCCAATGTGTATGCATATCATATTGATGTTATGATCCAGGATGCTATGATGAACGGGTTAGAAACTCAAATATTCAGCTTGTCTAAGCTTGCAGACAAGAAAGACAAGGCTCCTTGGTTTTGCAGTATTTGTGTCTATTTGACTTATATTCCTGCTGTTTCTTCTTCCTTTAGTTCAACTTGCTCATCCCTGCCAAGGTTCTCCTAAATGATACTTTCAATTACTCTACTTCTTAACATATTCTCCACACAATGGGTCCACATTACTTTAGGTCTTGTTTATAAGCCTGGTTAAGTTTTCAAACAATCTGACTCTAGTTGACCTCTATCAGAGGAGTCTTTTGGTTAGAATCTAAAAGTCATGGTAAATCTTGTCTAATGTTTCCTTTCAGGATAGCGGTATTGATTTAGAATCCACAGGATTTAGAATCACTAAGAAGACAAAATTTTGGGCATGCCTGTGAGAGACAGTATCTCAATTGGGCTAATTGAAGTGGGAACCACCATAGCTGTAGGCAGTACATTTCATGGGATGAAGTTCCCGTACTGAATGAAAAGAAGAAAGCGGCCAGCATTCCTCTGTCTCTGTCTCTCTGTCTCTGTCTCTCTCTGTGTGTCTCTGTCTGTCTGTCTCTGTCTCTGTGTCTGTCTCTCCTTTCTGACTGCTAATACAATATGACTATCTGCTTCACGGTCCTGCCATTACCTCTTCTCTACCATAACGAACTCTACCCTCAAGCTGTGAGACAAAAATAAGCCCTTCTTCCCTTTACTTGTTCTTGGTTTTGTTTAATTATTTCTTTTATTTTTTGAGGTCATTATATACTACATCATCTCCCCCTCTTAATCCTTTTCCTCGTTCATAATCTCCCATATAACTCTCTTTAGTCTCTCTCAAATTCATGGCCTCCTTTTACATTAAGTGTTGTTATATCATAGGTATAGGTGTAGGTGTAGGTATGGCATGTTCCTAAAATA
Organism: Mastomys natalensis; assembly: GCA_021653895.1. NCBI lineage: Eukaryota > Metazoa > Chordata > Mammalia > Rodentia > Muridae > Mastomys > Mastomys natalensis. The sequence goes on along the minus strand of JAJTUV010000015.1, from coordinate 2,312,659 downwards.
CAGAAACAAACTGTACATTTGTGTGTGGTGTGTGTGTGTGTGTTGTGGTGTGTGTTCATGTGAGTGTACATGTACATTTGGAAGTGAGAAGTCAACCTTGGGTATTGTTCTTTAGGTTCCTTCCATTTGTTTTTGAGACAAATTATCTCATTGGCCTAAAGTATAGGCTAGGCTGACTGGTCAGCAGACTTTAGGGATACAGTCATCTCCACCCACTTAGCACTGGGAATACAAGAATTTATCAACACATCTGGTTTTTAAAAGTACATTCTGGGGTTTGAATTTGGGTCCTCATGCTTGCATAGCAAGCACTTTACCAACTTTGCTATCTCTTTATTCTGTGATTTCTGTGTGCCTTATAACTCTACTTGTGTTGGTTTGGATATGTTTGACCCAAGAAGTGGCCCTATTAGGAAGTATGGCCTTGTTGGAGTAGGTGTGATCTTTGGTGGAGGAAGTGTGTCTCTGTCGATGTGGGCTTTAAGACCCTTGTCCTAGCTGCCTGGAAACCAGTCTTCTAGTGGCCTTCAGATGAAGACATAGAACTCTCAGCTCCTCCAGCACCATGGCTGCCCGGACACTGCTATGCTCTCACCTTGACTGAACCTCTGAACATCCTTAATGATAATAGATTGAACCTCTGAACCTGTAAGCCAGCTCAAATTAAATGTTGTCTTTATAAGATGTGTCTTGGTCATGGTGTCTGTTCACACCAGTAAACCCTAACTAAGACACAAGTTATTATGGGTGTTTTGTTTAGGAAATCACCGAGAACGCTAAGTTTTAGAATAAGTTTGCCAAATACAAAGAATGTGTTTTACTAAACATTAAAAAGATGCAGGAAATTCTACTTTTATAAGCACCCCTTTCCCATCTCCACTGTGTTTCAGATGCTCCATAACAAGTACATGATGCACACAAACTGTGGATACTGTTCTTACTTTAATAAATGAGTGACAGCTCAAAAGGAATAGGACTTCCTTCCCTCTACCCCAAGGCTTGCGCTTTGCCCTCCTCATGCAACCACACAGCAGCCTACATTTCTGCCCAGCTTCATCTGTCTGCTCACATCAGGTCCTGCTCTGTAATAAGATGTGAGAGCCTAGGTAGAATGTGATGCTCTTCAAGCAATCGTTCTCTTCTGCCAAAGTCAGCACCACCCTAGGACACATGGGGTGCAGGACCCCAAGCCTTTCACCTCATAGCTGAAGCCCGAGTCCTGTCTCCAGCCCTAAGCAGTAGCAGAAGCGCGACCGCAAAGTCCCTTCAGCGCATGAGTGTCTCGCTTATATTTTAATGTTCCTGGGCTTTTGCGCCATTATGTTACTGTTCTCTAGTCCATCAGGTTTGGTTGTAGACCTCCCACAGAAACTCAATTCTCTTATTAAGGAGAGAATAAACCCCCATCAATAGCATCTCTTCCCAGAAAGTTTTTAAATTGGGATTTCAGAGAGAGCTAGTGAGGGTGTGGAGAAAAAGAAAAAGAAAAAAAAAAAAAAGGAAAATCAAACTGCAAACAAGGAAGGAAGATGGAAGGACTTAAATTATAACCTGGGAGCCAAGCATGCTTTCTCCATGAGCCAGCTGCCCTTTGAACACAAGGGCCTTTTTTTTGTGTGTGTGAGTGAGTTGCATTAACTTTCTGGATTTGATCAGGTGTCATTTTGAAAACCAATGGTCTAGTGAGCCCATTCTGAAGTTCATTGAAAAAGCCTCCCATACACTCTTAGCTCAAGGATGGTGCCTTTCTGTGGCAATTAAGGAATGAGATGAAGAAACTCTGTGGCTGGTTTAAGTGCACACAGGCCTCCCAGTGCAGCAGAGGATGGATCGCAGAACTTGGGGAGGAGGAGCTGATTGTCGCCCTCAGATGAACCTAGGCTCCTGCCCCTCCCTTGGAACATCTTTCTTTTGTACTTAGCTAGTGTTTTGGTGCTTTAGAACCACGAGTTAACATTCAGATGCCATAGTGAGTGGCCACATTTGCCATGGGCACCACAAAGTACATACACTTTTGACTCATATTTTAGGAAAGTGTATTCATCCCTTTCCCCATTGCAGTGACAAAATACCCAGAAGAAACTTGAGAGAAGCACTTGTTTTGGCTTATACTTTTAACATGGAGCAGGGCATCATGGTGACATAGTGGAGTTCAGTGCAGTGGGAGCATATGACTGAAGATTCCTCTCCTCTCAGCAGACACTCAGGGAATGCTGGCATCCAGTTTGTTGCCCCCCTTTAGCCCTTTAACCTTTATATCCAAATCAGGTTCCCAGCTCATGGGATGGTGCTGCACATATTGAGAGTGGCTTTTTCTCAGTTACTTCTCTCTTAAAGCAACCTCACAGATGTAACCCAAGTTGTGCCTTCCTAATGCCCTAGGAATCTCTTCATCCAATCAACTTGATTAAATTTAACTATGGCAGTCCACTACTCGTTAGCCGAACACCCAGCACAGCAACTTTGCATCATAACAGAGGGGCTATTGGGAAAGGAAGCAAGACAAGGCAGTGGGAGTGATGAGAGAAGAAGAGGATGATGGAAATGCAGAAGAGAAGAAGAAGAAGAAAGAAGAAGAAGAAGAAGAAGAAGAAGAAAAAGAAAAAGAAGAGGAGGAGGAGGGTGAAGATGAAGAAGAGGAAGAGGAGGAAGAGGAGGAAGAGGAAGAGGAGGAGGAAGAGGAGGAGGAAGAGGAGGAGGAAGAGGAGGAGGAAGGTGGAGAAGAAGATGAGATCAGGGAATTCACCTGAAGGGTGACAAATACTTGTCTTCTTGCTCTATGGCTCCTAGCTTGATTTGTACTTTGAAATCTTATCAGTCTAGGAGCTTCAATAGACTCTACCTCAGAATAATGTTTGGGACTTCATAAAATAAATGCATATTGTTACAAACCAGACTACAATTATATCCCAATATCATTATCAAGTTGCTTACAAGTGATTGTATGATGTTGCAATGCAAGTGACTCTTCATTAATACAATTAAATGATGAAATTCTGAAAACAGGTCTATTATTTATGTTCAAGGAATGATATTAGTACACACTATTTTCAAGATATCTGCCATGACTATCAATTATTATAAAAACATCTGGCTTTGTTTTTAACATGTTTGGTGGGAGCCAGGCAAAGTGGCATACACCATTAATCTCAGTACCCAGGAGGCTGAGGCAGGAAGATCTCTTGAGTTTGAGGCCAGCCTGGTCTACATGGTTCTGGGTTACATAGAAACCCTGTCTTGAAAAAACAAAAACATAAAAAATTTTTATTGGCTGTTGTTAAGTACTAGTTTAATGAAGTTTTTCTTTTCTTGTTGTCAATAATTATAATACAAGGAAATGATAAAGATCCATTTGGCCTTAGTAAAATTCTGATAATTCCCAAATGAAGATGTTCTTTGCAAACTCAGCTTTATCTGGGTAAGAAACCCAGTGAAGAAGAGATCATGTCCCTAGAACCTTGTAATTGACACAGGCAACTTAGGAAAATGCTTGCACATTTCTGTAGAACAGGGACTAGGCAGAAAGTTTTCACCAACCTTCTTATGCAAGTTTAGCAAAAATCATGATTTCAAGTTTATTCATATATTCCTATGACTCAGGAATTACACATAGTTGAATTTACTAGACTGTGGAAGCTCCCTGAGAGGACTTAAGAATCTGTGTAACATGGAAAGGAGCCAGAGGCATGTCCTTCTACCCTGGAGGTAGACACTGCCAATCTTCTGCCAAAGAGCCTCCTGTTAGGTTGTCCATCTCCCAGGGGCTGTAGAGCAGTGGGGGGGCCAACCACCCGGGAGACTGGAAGGCATCTTCTTTCTGTTGTGTTTTGTTTTTGTTTTTGACTCTGTGTTGCTTTGGGACTTTCCAACTCATAAATCCTGACTGCAAATTACAGGATTTTGTACACTAACAAATGCATCTTGGAAAGGCAGTGGAGGTGTGCCGGTGACCTTGTACAGCCTGCCCAAGGCTTCAAGCTGACAAGTGCTGCTCTCAAGTTACCAAGGCAACTTGTTCATGCTAAGCTAGTGGCATGACATGGGCTAGAGACTGGACACATTGTTTCTATTTAGAAAACTCAAGAACTTTACCAAACAGTACATGCAACAATTATCCTTACTACAGAAATGAAACCCAGTAACTAGTTGCCACTAGTTAATAAATTTTAATAAATTTTAAAAGGGCCAAACAATCTCTAAATGCACTTGTGTGTGTGCGTGTGTGTCCTCCTGCCCCTTTATTATAACTGAATACTTTATTTAATACATATATGTATATATATTATAAATAAAGGGAATTTTGAACATATATCGCAGATGCAGCAGGAGGTTGAATTGATGGACTCGGGATTAGTGTGTAATCTTACTTTTGTATAGCAACCCTCCTTTAAGCACTCAATGGGAGCTTTTTTACCTTTAACGCTGGCTTCAAGATCATAAGGACTAGGAAAAAAGGAACAGAGAAGGTTGGAGAAAGGGATGTGGTTGGTGGTAACGAGGACCAAGAATTTGCCCGCTTGCCTGGCTGGGAGGCGAGCAATGGTTTTAATTTGTTTCCTGGAACTCCTGGCAGTCTTGCGAAGCCCAAATAGTAAAAAGGTTTGATTTTAAGCCTGCAGAAAGAGTTTCTTGAGTGAGCAATTTCAGGTTCAAAATCCTTTATATTTATTTTTCAAGGGAGCCTCCATGATCATATAAAGGCAGGTAAAGTGACTGGCTTCCTCTTACTGACAAGATGAGGCACTTAGGTTTTTATTTTTAAATGACAACTACCTTTACTCAGGAACAAGAGAGCAGCCAAATTTAGGTTGAAAGCTTCTTTCTTTCTTTCTTTCTTTCTTTCTTTCTTTCTTTCTTCTTTCTTTCTTTCTTCCTTCACATTCTTTTTGGTAGAAAGGATAGTTTATTTTGGAGCTGTGTCTGGGTGACCATGGACTGGGAACACAGATTTGTCATAATATAAGTTTCAGAATTCCATATTTCAATGTGGAGGTAGTTTTATAGTTTTATAGAACAAAGAAAGTCATAAATCAAGGCAAATTTAAAATACATAGGTGGGTTTGTCAGAGGTGTAGCTACAGCAAAATGAGGGAAGCTTTTCTATACAGGCCTCAGATGCTATCTGATGTGGTTGATGGAAGCTATGGCTCTACTAAGTTAGAGATTTTTATCTCTTACAGGGTTCTGGCTCTGATACAGAGGTGGGCAAAGAATGGTTGCTCAGGAGGCTAAGTCAGGTCAGCACAAGGTAATTAGTCTCGGAACTTGTAACATCCCAACTCCTCCAGACCCCTGCAGTTCTAAACAGTCTCTCAGACGCAGTTTCTTCACAGGAATTCTTGTTGACAGTTCCTCCTACGGACAGCATTACATTCTGTGCATTTGGGAAGGGATGTATTACTTATTAAATATTATAAGGTTCCTCACATCTAGAAGCTCATTCCTAGGACCTAGGATCAACTTTATCTAGGATGTAGATGAGGCTGCATGTTGGGCAGGAATCAAACTTCAGGAGAGTGGAATACCTGGACAGACCATTAAGAAACAAACTCCTGGATCAGGTCAAAACCATTAGCCATCACAGTCCAGATCTGAATCTTTTTTCTATGTCCTCTATGTCTAAAATAATATTTACATAAGACTACTGATCTAAAATTTAAATAATCAAGAATACAGTTGGGCCTAACAGTATAAACTAAAAGATGGATGAAGGGAACATCTAATTTAAATAATCAAACTTTATATACACACATTTTAAATAGTTAATTGACTATATGTTTTCCCTGTATTTATATAGTATATATAATGTATACTATATATTATTTGTACTGTGTATATTATTTGTTTATAGTATATACAATATATGCTATATACAGTATTTGTATTGTATATAGGGAACCTCAGAGGTGGATCAGAACACCTCAAGACCAAATTCTCAGCATAAAGGATATGTATTTGCCACAGAGAGAAAAAAAAAATCAAGGAATAAGAGACAAAGACAGGAAATATAGGATGAAGGGGAAGGGAACAAGGGAGTGGGGATAAAGTGTATTTGTCCTGGGAGGGGGAAAAAGGACTGCCTCTGGGTAGAGAGGAGACAGACATGACCCATGGGCAAATGGTAGTTTTATAAAGATAAAGAGTGGAACCCCATGTTAGGATAATGTCTTAGTTAGGGTTTCAAAGGCAAATTGGGAAAGAAAGGGTTTGTTTGGCATATACTTCAACATCACTGTTGATCACTGAAGGAAATCAGGGCAGGAACTCAAACAGGGCAGGATCCTGGAGGCAGGAGCTGATGTAGAGGCCATGGAAGGATGCTGCTTACTGGCTTGCTTCCCATGGCTTGCTCAGTCTGTTTTCTTATAGAACCCAAGACCACCAGCCCAAGGATGGCAACACCCACAATGGGTCCTCCCACCCTTGATCACTGATTGAGGAAATGCCTTACAGCTGGATCTCAGGGAGGCATTTCCTTAGCTGAGGCTCCTTCCTCTCTGATGAATCTAGCATATGTCAAGTGGACACACAAAACCAGCCAGTACAGCTAAGGTGTTTACTTTCAATTGAGCATGTTAACTAGGTGAGCCAAAGAGGGGCCATAATTGCTGGGCTTCAATACTTAGAGAGTTGGATCTTGGTAGTGAGCCTCAGGAGGAGGAAATGGCCAAATAAGGGAATAGACCTTGCTGGCTGGCTTTAGGGATGCTATCTAACAGTTTGTAGTGAGGCAGAAAGGATGGGGGAGACAGGCAAGGCCTGCCTGAGCTACACACCCACTGGACCACTGTCTCTTCACTCTATGAAGTATCTTACTTATGTGGTTAAAATGGGACACAGGGAGGAGAACACTATAGTGTTGTCTTTTATGTTTAATGGTCAAAACCCAAATATTATTTAATTAAAAATTTAATCTCAGCTAATTGTATTATAGGACAACTTACGCAGTAACGTAACATCAGCACTTATGATATAAAATATCACTGATATTGTTCTTGTTTGATATTGATGCATTTTGTATTATTTGAAAGGAAATGGAATTAAAGTTTAATTTAAAAATTAGATTTTTTTTCTGTGTCTTATACTGAACAATGGGAATATATACATGTATCATAAAGATATAACATGGACGGGCAGTGGTGGCACATGCCTTTAATCCCAGCCCTTGGAAGGCAGAGGCAGGCGAATTTCTGAGTTCAAGGCCAGCGTGGTCTACAGAGTGAGTTCCAGGACAGCCAGGGCTATACAGAGAATGTCTTCTCTGTGTAAATAATTAAAATCTTTTAAACATGAAAGCTAGTTTTCAATAAGACAGAGGATTGGTAAGCAAACATCATAATATAATTAAGTGAATTAAGTGAAATGGAACCATAGAGTTACCTGTAACTCCTTTATAACCAAGATTTAGGAATATACTAGATGAAATTAAATACCATAAACTTTCTTAAAGTTGAACTATAAAAGTATCTATTAGACATAAAAAGAGAGAACTGTCTAGTTCCTCAGAGTACTCAGTTGTCAATGGAGCTGGAGGCAAGTCTTATCCAGCATTTCAAAGTAAATGGGACTGTGCTCTGGAGTGATGGAAGCCTGCTGCCCCGAGTTTTATAGGCAAGAGTGAGTGAGAAGTATCTGGATTCAGTCTGAACTTTTAATCAAAATGGAGTCTTTGATGTGATGTCTTTTCTCGTCTACTTGATTTAAGTCATCTGGTTTTCTTTATCTCCTGAAGACTCTAGATAATTTAGAATTTTAGTTATCATAGTTAAAAGTCTTTTACAATATTATGTGTCATTATACTATTTGGTTATAGACCAGATTTTATAAACATGTTTAAATATTTGTCCATTAAAATAAGTTTTCACAGTCGCTATGTAATTTAGTAGGAATGTTCTAAATAAGAATAACTCTTAAAACAGAGTTTTTTTCCTATGGTTAAAGCAATGACTGACTATTCAAACAGTAAAGGCTTTGTTCAATAGGAAGACATATAAAACAAAAATCCAATTACAGGTTTTAAATGTCTATTTAGTAAAAGGATACAAGAAGTTTTAAGTTAATTTTTTGGAAAAAACATTTTCTAGGAATAGATCAACACTTAAGAACATATTGTTGTAGAGAACTAAACATTAATTCTACATCAGGGTATTGAAATTTAGCCTTAAAGCTTTAATCACATTTATATTATACTCAACTTAGTTATAACTGCATTCATTTTTTGCAATATTTTTTACAACATACTTTCAACTTAATTAGTGTTATTCTAAAGTTTAGCAAACAGTTTTAATGAGATACTTTCAAAGGAAAGCTCAGGAGACTATGTAGTATACTTGTTAGCTGTCTACGATACCATATACTTGTTAGCTTTAAGATACCATAACCATAACATATGGTTATGTTTTACATACAACCTCCTGAAAGTTATTTTTCAAAAAATTCCAGTAATTTTAAAACTGCTCTTTGTGTGTTGTGTGTGTGTGTGTGTGTGTATGTGTGTGTGTGTGTGTATGTATGTATGTGTGTGTGGAGTGTGTATGTGTATGTGGTGTGTGTGGTGTGTGTGTGGTTATGTGTATGTGTGTGTGTGGTGTATGTGGTGTGTGTGGTGTGTATGTATTATTTGTGTGTGTTATGTGTATAAAGTGCATGTGTTGTGTGTGTGTAGTATATGTGTATGTGTTGAATATATATGATGTGTATGTATAGTGTGTATGTGTGTGGTGTGGATGTTAAGTGTATATGGTATGGTGTGTGTATATGGTACATGCACAAACACAGAGACCAGGAGAGGCTGTTGGGAGATCTTCCTCTATTGTTCACCACCTTATTTCTTTGAGGCAAGCTTTCAACAGAAGCTTGCTATTTCAGCTAGGCTGGCTGGCCAGCAGGCTCCAGGACTGCTGGTCTCTCCTCCCTGCTTCTGGGTTGTGGCACGTGCAGCCTGTCTTCTCACAGGAGCTCTACAGTTGCACACTCAGGTTTTCATGCCAGCAAGCTTTCTTACCTCCTGAGCCATCTCCCCAACCCCCCAAACCCAGCAAACTGCCTTTAAAGCCCCAGAGGAGATAGGGCCAGAGCACAGGGTCACAGCCATCCGCTTACTGTCACTGTCAAGGGGTGCCATTCTCTTGAAGACCCATGACATCTCTTCTTTACTGCCCGGTATTTAAGCATGGGATGAAGAGAATTTGACTTGAAGTTGGGTCTGTGGGATGGCCCAGGATAACCCCTTTTTATCCTCATGGATCTCATTTCCCCACAGTTTTAAAATGAGGGTGGTGTTACTTTTTCTTTGAGACCATCGGGAAATTTTCTCGAGATGATATTTAACGTGTGGAGGGTCAGTTAAAGTCTCCAGCTAGACTTTGGGTCAGAATTTTGCATATGTCATCTCTGTTCCAAATGCCTCCAATGGCTCCGGTAAGCAAAAAAGTTTTTTTTTTTTTTTTTAAATACAAGCAGCTGGTAACATTTATTGAGCACAAAACCACGAGCCAGGAATGGCTCCAAGCACTCCACATGGATTAATGTGCAAGGCAGTCCTCCGTCTTTGAAGTAAGAGCTAGCATTGCCTCAGTAAGTAGGAAAACAAGCAAGAGAATCAAAGAAAGAACCTCGCACAGGTGAGAAGCCGGGCGACAGCATGCACACAGAGGCTGGGAGTCTTGAGCCTAAACCATCCCATCGTCTTGCACATTCCAGACAAGCACAGAAGGCGAGCAAGCAAAGTGGGCCTTTGCAGCTCCTCAACATTGCCTCTACCTGCTTTAGCTCCTTTGTACTGGATTTAACCATGTACTCTTTGAATCAGATCAGAGATGTGGTCTACTGGGAAATGGTCTTGGCAGATGTAATTGGTTGAGATGGAGACATACTGGATCCTACTGCATTAGGGTGAGCCCTACTAAGACATGTGTCATTAAGAGATGGAAATCTGGACACACAAGGGAGAAAGTCATATGAAGGTGGAGTCAGGGATGGGAGTGATGTTCAGGAAAGCTAAGGGTTGCCAGGAAACTGCAAGCAAAGAGAGAGAGAGATGTGGAAGTGATTCTCTTTGAGATTCCCAGGGGGACTCAGCTGGGCTGACATCTTGGCTTGTGCCCTAGAAGTATAAGAGACTCGATGTCTGTCTAAGCTGTCAGGTCTGTGGTACTTTGCTATGACATCCCAGGAACCCGAGGCGCCCTCTCTTTCTCTGCTGCTTTCCGGTGAGGTAAAGGAAAGAATTGCAGCGATGACTCAAAACCTAAGAATCTGGGGCTTTGGGTAGCTTTGTGTTGCATTAGCTCACTTCCTTTTTCTCTGATTAGATGGACTAAAAAACCAACCCACTCAGATTAAGAGGGACCGAGCATCTCAGGGGCCATTATCTCTTGGTAAGTAAAACTGGTCCCAGAGGACTGCAGACTGAACACCCCATGTCCACTCATTTGTGGTCAGGCTGTGAGGGGGAGCCCTGCACTTCTTCTTGCCTAGCTTTAATTGTTTGGTCAGCGGGAGAGAAGGCAACCCTCACCTCAAGAAACTGACTTAGTCATTGAACAACAGAGGAGTACACTTGCAAATTACTTAATGCTTTTGGGTAGAGTCTTAAATCAGATGGTCACTCAGGAAAGCATTAGCAGTTAGGTGCTAGGTCAAGGAAGAGGCTAGGGGTTTCTGAATTTTGTAGCCTTACTGGGGAAAAAAAAGACCTAAAAGTCAGTTTCGGAGATACAGGGTTGAAACCCCAGGTACTATGTAAGCTGTCCGAAGATTCCAAGTTCAACGCTTGCCTAACAAGTGAATGAGATGGTCTTAAAAATCAAAAACAAAACAGAAAGGAGAGATGGCTGGGAGTAGGTTTTGTAGCAGGGCAATTGGGCATCATGTGGGATGCCCTAGGTTCACCCCTTAGTCCAGTAAGGTACATTTCTTTATTTCTTTTTTCCCCCTTACTGTACTATATGCACACAAATATATTACCTTCTAAACAAACCACAGAATGTTCTTTACATAGGTTATATGGAAACAGACCTCTCTGGAATCAAACCATGGATGGTTGGTTATGCTTTTAGATGTAGTCAGCGTTCCCATCTGACAGGAAAAGGGGAAGCTACTGGGAGGAGTTCCTGTCAGGGAAATCAGTGAAGTTACAGACAGTTAGCTGGCCGACTTTGGGAACATGGGCATACTGATACTGACAAGAACGATACGAAGAAAACAAAAACAAAAGCAAAATAAGGCTACTCGGAAAGTGGGGGCAGAGGAGGAACTCCATTAGCATAGGTAAAGCATAAGAACAAACGTGAGGGCTGAGGAGAAGGTTTACAGAGGAAAATTTGATACTAATACAACCAACATTCTACCTCTGTTGGGCATGGTAGAACATCTTTAATCCCACAACAGGAGATTAGAGAAGCAAGTAAGCTAGCTAGACCAAGCAAATTGGTGGACTCTGAGACTCTGAGTTCAAAAAAAGAGACCCTACCTCAGGAAAAAGTGGAGCATAATCAAGAAGACACCAACATTGGCCTACGGCCACATATTTCACCGTCCCACTGCAGAACCATATATATACAACAACAAAATTTTGGCATTTTCAAGAGAGTTCTTAAGGTTTATATTAGTTTCTCAGGGCTGTTATGGCAAATTAAAAGTTTTAATAGCTCAAATGATCAGAATGTGTTGAATATTGAGGGCCGGAATTTTGAAGTCAACTTCAGTGGTGCCAAAAATCAAGATGTCACGGAAACTTGAAGGGAGAATTCATTGCTTCTCAGCCCTTTGGCTATGACCATGTAGAGGGAGAATTTATAGCTTGCTCCTTTACCTTCACGTGCCAGTATTTCTTGGTTGGTTCACTCCAGTCTACTTCTGTAGTTATGGAAAATCCCTCCAGTCTTTCTTCTGTGAGGATATATTCAGGGTCCACTCAGATAATGCAGGATGGTATTCTGTTTCAATGTCTTGAGTCACATCTGCAAAGATCTTTTCTGCTCACATTCATTAGCATTCATGGGTACCAAATAATTGGATGTACTATCATGATTCAGTCTGTTTCAAAGTGAAGGCCGCTGAGGTGAGCTGGACAGTGTGGACTTAGTGACTGAGCCACTGGCCACAAAACCTTCCACAAAGGACCATAGGAACAGGTAGGGAGGCAGCATTGACTATGCCAGTCTCTGGGTACCTATGGTTATCCTATCATTCTCAAATTTCTGGAGGGCCATTTTCTTCAAATTCTTCATCAGTATCAAAAGTTACATTTTTTTTTTTCAAGACAGAGAGGAAGATGTAGACAAAGCAGTCACTTTGGTCATGAATTTGAAACTTCTTAATATAGTATGAGATTCTCTGAAATTCCTGGCACCAGACATGAGTCATATATCACGGTCTGACATTTACAGAACATTCTTCATGGCACTTTCTAGAACTTTGTTAAGGGAGAAGCATTGAAGATTTTGGATGACAGGGTCTGTCTGCGAAGACCTTTTGTTAGAACAATAGGTCAAATCAAAGGAAATGAAATGTTGCAGGCACAAGTTAAGAACCCTTAGCTTCAAGGGCCAATGGAACAAAGTGCTCACCTGGCTTTTAACAACTGGCTGCAACTCAGTTCTAGGAACTTGAACATCCTCCATGGGCACTGCATGCACACTGCACATAGACACAGACACATGCAGGCAAGACACTCCGACACATAAAAGTAAAATATTCTTAAAGAATAAATTCCCTAATAGTTCATTGGAAACTGTTTCAGTTAAACATGGAACTTTGATATTGGAAAGGTGCAGAGTTTATGTGAAACCGACTTTAAGAATATCTAGTGACAGTCACAGTCTCTTAGTCAGGTGCACAGACAGGAAGGTCCTGGCTCCATCTCAGATACTGAGCAGGGCTTGGGGAAGCCGGCCTTAGTCAAGAAGGCCATCCAAATTCCCTTTTCCAGTTACTGCTTTGGTGGCCACCATGTGGCTAGCTATGGCCAATAAGAAGTAATCTGCGAAGATTTTGCTTCCTGACAGAAGAAAGGCAGAAAGGGCATCCTGTTTCTTCGTTGCTTTTAAATGATTTTGTGTAAAGAGAGAAAAGTATAACCACTTAAAGGTAAAACAGTCACCACACCACTGTGCAGTCCACATCCATCTGTGCTCGACACTGGGACTCTCATCAGACCTGATTAACAATTACCTGATTAGATGTATTCTATTAAAAATAGTGTGTGTGTGTGTGTGTGTGTGTGCACACACACCTGTGGAAGTCAGGGGTTCATATCAGTACTTCTTTAACAGCTCCCCACTTTATTTTTGGAGACAGGGTCTTTGGTTAAACCTCACTGACTGGCTAAACTGGCTGCCCACCAACCCCCCGTGAGTCTCCCGTCTTTTCTACAAGTCCTAGGACTACAAGCATGTGTCAAAACACCCAGCTTTTATGTGGGTGCTGGGGACCTCAAGTCATATTCTTACGTGTCTACAGAAAGCACATTACCCACAGAGAGACATAATCTCAGTCCGAAGATCTTTATTTCTTGAGCCACTGGTTAGTTGGACATGCTAATTGTCACTACAACCACATGCATGCTAACTCCATCAAACTCTGAGTCTAGCTTTTTTCTTCAGCTGCTCCCAAGATGCTCCATCCTTCTGAGGGAGCTAGGACCTCATTGGGGAGTAAACATTCCTTCTGGTGTAGAAAGCAGGACAGATCTCATCTTACTTTTGGCTGGCCTGCCTCTACTGGTACAAGCTGGAGATGAAGAAATAGACACCGAGGCTAAACTTTTCACACAAGGTCACCAGAAAGTGCTTGGGAACAAGTCCTAGGAGACAGTCTAAGATATTGGGCAATGGGAGAAGGTTAAAAACAAAACAAAACAAAAAAACCTGAAGCAGGGCCTCTGCTTTGGTGCTGGGAAGGCTCTGCAGAGTTGACCCTGTTGAGGTAAAGATGTTGAGGCTTTGTGCCCTACATGGGTCTGTCCTTATAGAGAAGATACTAGAGGAAAGGGTGTAGCCTTTGGCAGGAGGCAATTCCTGAAGAGGGATTCATCTATAAGCAGTCAGCCGCCAACACACCCTGCAGTTGGGAAATGAGAACATGGACCCTGAAGGGGCTGACTGGGCGGCCACCACAGCGTTGCCAAAGAGAACCCCTCCCTTTTCCTGCTGGACACTGTGGCAGGCAGCCAGGAGAAACACTTCCATTTCCTCTAGGGGAACCTTCTGGCTTTTGATGAGGTCCTTGAGGCTAAACACTCTAAAGTACAGACTCTATCTAGGGAGGGAAGAGGAGCCGGCAGAGCAGCTGGTACAGGGTTACTCATACACTCCACCCAGCCCTGCGTGCTCTGAAGCAGATCTCAGCAGGAAAAGGAGAAACAGAGACTTTGCACATGTTATCCACACTGGGCTGCAACCGGAGCACTCAAAGAGGTGTCAGTGGCTTGAGAGAGGGGAGATTGTTAGAAGGAAACACCCGTGCATTATCCAAGCTTGTCTAGGTAAGAGTCATGCAGGGTTTTAGAAATCTGGTGATTTTTAGCCAAAATAAGTGCGTCAGATACAGCGAGGGGCATGACCCACCCTGGTTCAACATCCTCTGGGAAAGAAGAAATTTGAATCAAGTTTTGTTTTGATTAGATGGGAGGCTTTGTGGCCAGGATGTGGCCTTCAGGATGGCCTTGTTGCCTACCGTCAGCCCTCATGCATGGCCCCTCCTCCCTCGCCATCTCCTTTTGGCTGAACGCAGTTGTTAGACAACACTGTATTGTTCCTTCTGAGAATTGTTGGAATTCTTTGCCCTTCTGAACTGTGAATTCCATGCTACTGGAGTGATGGCATCGGCATGAAATCTCACATCCACATCCCTTAGAGGGTCAGTTTCCGGCTTGCTTAGGGAATATCTTTATTTGCCCATCTTCTTCCTCCCTCCTAGGATGGCTCTTGGGAGGAGCATAGAGACAGATTTTACTTTATTTGAGCAGAGTAATGAAAGGATAATCATAGTGTTTCCTCCATGTTTTTCTAAGGATGAGCTTCTACCATGGTGTAGGAAGGAAAGGCTACCGCTCTCCAGGTTTGACATTGATTGGAGTAGGTAGGGTCTCAAAAGCTTTCATGGATGGTCTAAGGATTGTGCATAAGGTTTAATAACCCCCAGTTCTTGTAAGTTTGGAAACAGGCAAAAACTACTTGATGGCTCCATCAATTCAATTCCATGCTGTTCACCACGTGTTATAATACAGCTCTGTGAAGCAGGGTCTGTTCTGGCTTGCTTTCTATTGGTATGATAAACAACACAGTCTAAAGTAACATGGGAAGGAAAGGGCCTTTTTTTTTACAGTTTGTAGCCCATCATGGCAGGATGTCAGGGCAGGAACTCAGGCAGGAATGGAAGCAGAGGTCCTGGAGAACTGCTGCTTACTGGTTGGATCTCTGCGACCACTCAGCTTGCTGTATAATACAACCCAGGAATTCCCAAGGGTGACCCTGCCTATAGTGGACTGGGCTTTCCCATTACCAATTATAAAAATGTCATACAGATTTGCCTAAGAGCCAATCTTATGGAGGCATTTTCTCAATGGAGGTTCCCTCCTCTCGTGTGACTCAAGTAGTTTGTGTTAAAGTGACAAAAAAAAAAAAAAAAAAAGAAGCAGACTCCAAGAATGCAGAAAGTAACACTCAGAGAAAGTAAAGTAAAGCGTACCAAAGCCATACCTGGAAAACATTGGGCCTGGATTTCCATACTAACCTTCTAGCCCAAGACCTATGTTCATTTACTGCAGGGCAGGTCTACTTGACAGTAACCTGATGGAGTAACGGTGTCTTAGTTAGGGTTTCATTGCTGTGAAGAGACACCATGACGAAGGCAACTCTTATCAAAGGAAACATTTAATTGGGGCTGCCTTATAGGTTCAGAAATTCAGGCCATTATCATCATGGTAAGAAGCATGGCAGCCTTCAGACAGATGTAGGGCTGCAGAAGTTGCTGAGAGGACTATATCTTGATCTGAAGGCAGCCAGAAGGAGATTGTATAGGCAGGGAATCAGGAGGAGGATCTGATTCCACAGTGGGTGGAGCCTGAGCATGTGGGATCTCAAAAGCTGCCTACACAGGGATGTACTTCCTCCAACAAGGCCACACCTCCTCCAATAAGGCCACACCTCCTCCAACAAGGCCATACCTCCTCCAATAAGGCCACACCTCCTCCAACAAGGCCATACCTCCTAATAGTGCCACTCCCTATGGCCAAGCGTTTTAAACACATGAATCTATGGGGCCAAACCTATTCAAACCACCACAAATGGATAGCAATTGCCAAGGAGCATAGAAAGAAGAAGGCAGTGACAAAAGTGTGGTACGGACACTGCTGGGACCTGCTCATTGGAGTGAGTGAAAGCAGTTTGACTGAGCACAACTTGACAAGGTAAAAGAGAAAAAAAAATTTTTTTTTATACTGTCCTTAGAAAACATGAATGTACACTCTCCACCTCTGGAGCAGTTATCAGACTGTGCTCATAACCACTTCAGGAACGTTTAAATAATAAAAAGTAAAAATCCACCCTGGGATCCAAGCTATAAATTTCATCAAATATATAATAGCCTCTCCTCCCCCATGGTATTAGTGCCTTGTGGCTGCCCTAACAGCTTACCATGGATTTGTTGGTTCAGAATATATTCTGTCACAATTCTAAAGATGTATTGAAACAGTCAATTCCCCAGCCTTCAAATTAGGCTATCTTGCCATCTGTAGAGAGAATCTTTTATAAGCATCATCTGTCAATAAAAAAGCTGATGGCCAATGATCTGAGGCAGGAAGTAGGAGATGGGACACTGGGAAGGACAGAGAGGATTCTGGGAAATAGCGAGAGGTGTGTGCTGAGTTCTGCTTCACCATGTGGAAAGGACACAGTGTGATGTGGTTTCCTGACCCTGGAACAGAGGCAGCAGGAAAGCTGTCAGAAGCAGAACACAGGCTGTCATACCCCATGATTTTTCCAGCACTCTCAAACACCCCTTCTTTCAGGAACCCCTCTCTAAGCTAAGGGTGTTCTATGGCAGGCATGGGAGATTTGCCTGGGAACACAGAGGAGGTCAGAAGCATGGGAGCTGAGCAGAGGTAGCCAGCCACACCATTGAACTCAGAATAGAATAAAGAGATTCACCCAGGGAATCTGAACAGACAGATAGAAACAATAATGAGGAGATTCACTCCAGATTTGGAGCTTTCAAAGCTGGTGTGGGAGGGAGACCCAAGCCTGCCTTTGGTTCCAGGGCTCCAGTTCTTCCCACCATAGCAATGATAGGGAAGCAGTCACTGAGCCATGGGATGGCTTCCACAAGGCCTCTGAGTCCAGATGTTTGAAGCAGTGTCTGATGACCTTTTCCTGGGTCGTTGCTGTAATCAAGGCTTAGAACTGTCCCATTGCTGCATTGGTTAGCTCCTAAATAGACTCAGTATTTAATCTTTGTGGTGCTAGTCCAGAATTAATATGTGTTCAGTGGTTTTTTGTTTGTTTAATTTGTTAGATTTACTTATCTTTATTTTATATGTTTGCCTGCCTGAATATCTTTATATCTATTCACTATGATACACACACACACACACACACACACACACACACACACACACAGACAGACACACACACACACACACACACACACCACAATGTCCATTAAGGTCAGAAGAAGGTCCCAGAGCCCTCAGAACTGTAGTTACAAATGGTTGCGAGTCATCACGTGGGTGCTGGGAATTGAACCTGGGTCCTCTGGAAAAACAGCCAGTACATTTAACCACCGAGATATCTTCTTTTGAGTCTTATCAGTCTTTTCCGTCTCTTTAGAAGGGAATGCTTCATCAGGTAAGAATTCTGACATCTGGATGCCAGCAGGGCTTTTTTCTTTTAAATGGTCATAGACTTTTCCTTTAAATGGTTAGACTCTTCCTCTGCCTTTTCCAGCTTCCTTACTCCAGCCTTAGTTATGACTATGTCTACTTTAATCTGTCTGTGTTTCTGTCTGCACAGGGCTTCTCTTCTTCCTGTTTCTTCCCTGTATGTTTCTTATAGATGTGATCATGGTTAGATTTAGGGACACTCAGATAATGTACCATGCTTAACTTCATTATCTCTGCAAATACCCTTTTCTTCAAATAATGTCATATTCATGGCTTCTGAAGGTCATGACATTAAAATGTCTTCATTAAAATGGCACCACTACACAATCCATCACACCCAGCTGAAGCCTATATTGACTTGGATATTAACTGACCACAGTAGGTGTGTGTGTGTGTGTGTGTGTGTGGTGTGTGTGTGTGTGTGTGAAAGAAATTTCTTCCTTGGGCATTCTATTCTCCTGCCACTTAGCCTGTTCCTGGTCTTGACCCCTACAGGGACTGGCCCAAGAGCAGTATGGAGAGAAAGGGAGCACTTAAGCTGAGGTCTACTTGGCTGCTGCCCATCAATTCTGGGTGCTCTTGTACATAGCATTGTTGGAGGGTAACTTCTCATAGAGAGATCATCACACACCATTGCCTTTCTGTGATCTACCCCTGGCCAGTGGAGAGCATGTGTTCCTCTTTAGCCTATGTGGTGATTCTGGTGCTGATCTTACCAGCTGTGATCTGTAGTGTCTCCAGATGAAATCACATTTTAGTTCAGATGTCCCTTGACTTGCAAGAGACCAGGGTGCTGTGACCACCTGGAGACAGATTTCAAGTGTTTATGAAACTTTTTCCCCTCTGAAAAAGGATAAGATTGCCCTATTCCTTTTTTTCATGGGCCAGGAAAATTATATAAAAGACGAAGAGAGTTGGAAGATGGTGCCTCAGCCGTTAAAAGGACCTGAGTTCAGTTCCCAGCATCCGTATCAGGTAGCTCACAAAGCCTCAAATTCCGACAGATCCAATACTCTCTTCTGGTCAATATGGGCATCTGCATGCATGTGCCCATGCACACACAGACAGACAGACAGACATATCCATCATTTTAAAATTAAATGAATCTAAAAAAGAATGGAATTATTACAAACTTGCCTTTTGGTTGCTGCTTCTGTAACTTCTAAGGTAGTTTCCAATAAATCCCAGGAACAGAGCAACAGTAGACATGAAGATTTATTCAGCAAATGTGTGATGTCTGTTTACAAATGCAGAAGATAAGAGTCTGGCTACTGGGATCTGAGAAAAAAAAAGTGACCCAGGGATGAATTCCACAGTCCTTCTTATTAATGCCACTGAGAATGCACTGTTAGAGTAGATGAGGACTTGGGGTTTGGCATGAGATTTTTTGGAGGCTCCTGTTAGGACATGTATCTGAGGGAGATCTTATGTTAAGGACAGTCACTATGGCTTAAATGTCCTCTCCTGTTCAGGCCCTGTCTGCCTCAGCTGAGTGTCGGTACCTTCCTCATTCTCTGCCGTCATTACAGAGACAGCTACCCAGCCCAGCAAGCTTAGTTTGCAGCCAGAATCCTCTGTCAGTATCTGTCAAGGTCACAGTGTGGGAAGCAGAATCCCATCTAGCTGGTTTGATTGGAGAAGCTTTAATGAAGGAATTCTTTGTGGAGGTCAAGGACTCTCTTCTTGGTCAGAGTCAAGGGTTCCCACGGAGAGCATGGGCAGAGAGAGGCCAGCAGAGAAGGAAACAACGGAGCTTAAAGGGCAATGTGAAGGGAACCCAGAGGCTATAGGAGAGTGAAAAGCCCAGTAGCAACTGTGGCGCACCACGTGGGAGGGATGCTTCTGTGTCCCCGTCATATCCCCTCGCGCCCTCCCTGATTCCATCCGCAGCTGCAATCTCACCCTGACAGCTTTCCACCTAAAGGGAGACACGCGTCTTTTTGATTTATTTCTGCAGCCTTCTCAGAGGCTGCACCTGCTCTGCTCTGCTTAGAAATGCAGCCAGGAACGCTGGGAGAGTCAGTGCCCCAAGGCAGCCAGGCAGCAGTGGGTGGGGTGTCAGAGTGGGTGGGAAAAAATGCTGCCTTCCATCTTTCATGAGGAAATTCCAAGAGCCGTTCTGTAATTCCTTAGAGATTCTTCCCGTAGGCAAATGCTAGTTGTTCTCACCTGGGATGGCGATGACACTTAGTTTCTTTGTTTCGCTGAAATAGACTTTTGATATGTAGTGCAGACTTTAGGCTTGCATTAAGGACAAGTCTCTTGTATCAGCTTCCCAAGTCCCAGGATTTAGGTGTGAACCACTATGGCAACTCAATTATACTCTTTTTTTTTTTAAATTAATTTTTATTATTTTAAATGATGTACATGTCTGCATGTGGGCTTGGGCACCTGAGTGAAAGTCCCTGAAGAGGCAGCAGATCCCCTGGAGCAGGCGTTACAGACAACTGTGAGCTGACTCCCGTGGATGCTGGAAACGAAACTCAAGTCCTCTGAAGAGCAGCAAGTGCATTTAACCTCTAAGCTATTTCTCTTGCTCCTCAAATACATTCTTGTATTTGCATTTCTGTCTCTCTCCTATCTGACCATCCTGAGTCCTCTTGCCTTGGAATCACCTTCCAAATGTATCCCTAGACTTTGTCTCAGGTTCTGTTCACTGGGGAGTCCATCTAAGATGTGGATAAGCACAGCCGTAGTCAGAATAAAAACCAGGAAACAGGAAACAGTAGGGGGAATGTGTCCTGTACTCCCTCTCTATTCCTCTGTAGACTCCTACTAGGCCCCTTATTGGCTCAATCAATACAAAGCCACTAGGCAAGAAAGCCTAGGGGACAGAATCTTGGAGAGGAAGGCAGCTCAAGACAGGATTTAAAAAGAAAGATATCATGAGCAAGACATTAGCTGCTTGTAGTTAATATAAAAAACGTTATATTTTTATTATGCTAAGGGTCATCTTACAGAGTTCATACTCTAAATGACTAACTGCAAACCTCCAAGGTCGATCTCCCCCTGCGACATATCTTAACTGAAGGTCAGGTCCAGTCTTTAACTGAAGTCTCTGGTTGAAGGTCAGGAGCCTGAGGAAGACTCTGCAGCTGCAGGGTAGATCAAGGTGGTGTCGCTCCAGATGAGCAGGGCGGCAGGGCGGGGCAGGGCGGGGCAGGGCGGGGCGGGGCGGGGTGGGGCAGGGCAGGGCAGGGCAGAGGATTGCTCTTAGTCTCTGTTTATATGCTGTCCAATGGGCATCACCGGGTTCTAGGCTTGTGTTTGTTATCTTGACTGAATGACATCACTGGGTTCTGATGATAAGGTGTAGTGGGGTTCCTGACTAGGCTATTTTTATATGTCTAAAAGGCATTTTTGTACTATGTTCATTACAAAAATTAGGTATATGTCCTAATCTACTTCTCTATTGCTATGATAAACACCATAACTAAATGCAATTTGGGGAAGAAAGGGTTTATTTGGCTCACATATCCAGATCACAGTCTATTTATCATTGAGGGAAGTCAGGGCAGGAACTCAAGCAGAAGCAGAGGCAGGGACAATGGAAGATAGCTGTTGATTGCTTTATTCTGTGTGGTTTGCTCAGCTTGCTTTCTTATTACCCAAGGCCACCTTCCTAGGAGTGGCACTGTCCACACTGGACTGGACCTTTCCACATCAATCGTTAATTAAGAAACAGAAGTCATTATTCAAGAAAATAGACATGCCCCAGGCCGATCTGATGGAGGTAAATCTTCAGTTGAGATTCCCTCTTCTTGTGTGACTCCAGTTTGTGTCTAGTTGACAAAAAGTAACCAATACGATATGATGAAGCAAGAAGAGTAGCCATCCTTTCTAATATGTATCCTTGTTGGATTGATTCTTAAGACAGGGTTTTGTTATTAGTCCAGGCTGGTTTCAAACTCACGATCCTCCTGCTTCAGCCTCCTGGGTGCTTTAATTACAGGCATGTGCTACTATGCCTGACTCACACCTCTTCCTCAGTTGTGACAGAAATAATAATGATATAAGTGAACAGACTTTCTTAAGTCCTCATGAGCTCCGTTTTGCATCAATAACCTTCTCCAGTCTGTGCGATAACTCTGCAAGATTCCCTCTAAGGAAGAGGTGTAGAGTTTATCTCAGAGCAAACACCGTGGACCAGCCTGATCTCTCAGTTACATCTTCAGTAGAGTGTGGGACTCTGCCTTTAGTGTCCACTTTACCTTCTCGCATGTGTCCACATTTAGACCAAACTTTGGCCACTTCCAGATGACCAGATTTCCTAACTGATCTTGGTCCTCTTGTAAACACATCACTAATCTTTAAGTCTAAACTCAAGTGCTACCTCCTGTGGGATGCTTGTGACCTGGACTGTACTCCTACCTCGCTGCCCACTCCCATCATCCTCCCTTGTGTTCCCATTACTTCCAGTAGACAACTCACAACAACAGAGATTTGACTGGTCAGTTGATTCTCCAATCTCCATGAGATCCTTTAGCTGATTATATCTGGTCTCTCTGCATGTCCTGCATTGGTCAAAACATTGCCTGACATGTTACAAAGTTTTCAAGAAATGCTGGTAAAGGAGACAGAGAAGAGGGTGGTCTGGGACATGGAGACTGGCCAGCAAATGGCTACTAAAGACACTGTGGTGGTTTGAATAGCAATTGCCCCCGTATGCTCATGTATTGGAATGCTCAGTCCATGGGGGGCAGCACTATTAGGAAGTGTGGCCTTGTTGGAGTAGGTATGGCCTTGTTGGAGGAAGTGTGTCACTGTGGATGCGGGCTTTGAGGTCTCTGGTGGTCAAGGCAGGCCTAGTGTGGAACACAGTCTCCTGCTGCTGCCTGCAGATCAAGATGCAGAACTCTTGGCTCCTTCTCCAGCACCATGTCTGCCTGCATGCTTCTTGCCATGGTGAGACAGACTAAACTTCTGAATCTGCAAGCCAGCTCCAATTAAATGTTTGCATTTGTAAGAGTTGCCGTAGTCATGGTGTCTCTTCACGGCAATGGGAACTTTAATTAAGACAGATGCTAAGCTCTGTGAAGTTGGATGCAGCACCATGAATGTACAAAGTCATGAGAAGCATTAAAATACCAACTGACTTTTCATTTATTGTCAAAGTTTTAATTCACACATACTGATTGCATAATGGGTGCATGACTTATAAAAACATCTTGCTGCTAGGAACAGGGATGAGACAGTTCTGAGAATAACATGTTTACTCAGCAAGCATGAGGATCAATGTTCAGATCTCCAGCACCCATTTAAAAAACAGAGTGGGACAGCATGCTCTTACAACCCCAGAGTGGAGACGGAGGATCTCAGGGGTTCGCAGGTTAGCCAATCAAGATGAAATGGCGACCCCCAAGTTCACACAGAGACCCCCTCAAAACATGATGTGAAGAGTGATAGAGGAGGGTGTGAGACTTTGCTTTCTGCTTTTCATAGGCACACACACAGGTGTGAACACACATGCACACTCATGCCAAAACATAGATATACAAATCTTTAAAGTATTCCATGTTGTCAGTCTTGATACGCAGAAAAGTCATTGTAGACTTTATTGGCTGCTGTTGGGTGTTTGAACCATGGTTATGGTAGAGGTGCAATTGAGACTGAGGGTGGTTTCCAGGTGCTTTAGAGGAAGAATTGTCTCCTCTAACACCAAGAAATCAACTCGGTGTTCGATCGATCCTGCCTTTCCTTGCATTACTATCTGACCTTGACAAATGGATGCATTTACCTTGTACCTTGGAACAGAAATCGTGTGGTTTATTTTCTCTGTCCTCATTTGATTTTGAGAAGATCAGACACCTAGACAGAATGAGAAAGCCAGTCAAAGTCACACTGCCAGGGAATAATACACTGGGCCAGGAGTCAGTTCCTATACTTACTCATCTGTTGTCCAGCCATTCATTAATGACTTACCGTATCGTTCACAAGGCTTTCCATAAGAATTCAGTATGGGCTGAATTGTGCCCTTCCATTCAATTGTTGAAGTTCTTACTTCAATATATCAGAATGTGACTGTATTTGGAAAATAGATCATAATTGTAATTAAGTAGAAACAGTTATTATAGTGGACCATAATCCAATGTGACTGGTATACCAAGAAGACAAGATGATGAAGTAAGGGCACAGATATGCACAGATCCATGTTAGGCCTCAGGGAGAAGAAGCCATCTTTCCTTCATACACAGGGCAGAAGACTCAGTGGAAACCAATCCTGCCAACTTGATCCTGGGATTTTTAGCTTCCAGAACTATGAGAAAAAAAAAAACTTTATAATTTAAGCCAACCACCCTGTGTTAGTTTGTTTGCAAATTAATCTAGTTGCTAACCAAAACTGACTGAATAAATAGACAAGGAAACCAAACAGGCCTCAGTTCTCTGTGTCTCATTCATTGGCCCAATCATTGAGATAATAAGTTTACTTGTTATTTTTGGTTTTTGTTTTTGACACAGGGTTTCTCTGTGTAGCTCTGGTGGTCCTGAAACTCACTTTGTAGACCAGACTGGCCTTGAATTCACAGGGATCTGTCTGCTTCTGCCTCCTGAGTGCAGGATTAAAGGTTAATGCCACGACCACAGGCCTGGTAAATAGATTAATGTCACAAGGAGAGCAGTGAAAAAGGTAAAACTCTACTCAATGAAGATCTTAACTTGTGAAAATGGAAATTCAACTGAAAAGAGAAACTCTGTTGTCAAATGTTACTGGAGGGATTTTCTGCTCAAAACAACCTAGGAAAAGGTTTCCCCGTGGTCAGCACTAGAGGCTGCTGAAACTGAGGCTCTACATGTCAAATTGACTGCACAATCTGAAGCGGCAGAATCACATGATTGGGCAAGAAAATCACAAGGGTATGAGGGTTATGGAGGCTTGAGCCAAGCTGCTGAAGTCGTGCTATATGTTGCAGGGTCATGTTCCTTGCAAGGAGTCCCTGAAAGGCCACTTTGTGAAGCTGACAAGGTGAAACCCAAGTTGAAGTGGACGACGTTACAAGATGTTCGAGATGGCAGGGCCATGAGGTATCTGTTGAAGAAAGCTGCAGGCGTGGAATGGAGCTGGCCCAAGAAAAGTCACATGATCTAGAGGGTCAAGGTTGCCCAAGGCTGTTGTCACCCAAGTGATTCTATTGCAAGCCCAAGATGCTACATTATAGCACTACAGGATTTAGCCTTTGTCTTTCTGGGTATGAGCCTTGCTTTGGTTTGATCTTTCCTTGCTTATTCCTTCAGTTAGTAATGTTTACTCTGTGGCACTGCATCTTGGAACGATGTAACCTACCTTTTGTATTTATAAGGACTCCTAAGAGATTACCTTGAGTCTCAGAACAGTGTTGAGATTGTTACAGGTTATAAAGACTTTAAAGTTGGACTAAATCCAGTTTGCATTATGTGATGAAATGAGGCTTTAAGGGCCAAGAGTGGAGTGCTTGATTTAAAGAGATGTGTTTGGGTGGTAAGGTGACAAGGACTGGAATTGTGATTAGTCTTCCCCTATAACTTGACTGGATGTAGAATTACCATAGAAACAAGCATCCTGGTGTACCTGTTTGAGGGTGTATTCTTGAGGGTGTTTCTAGAAAGGAAAACCCACCTTTTGTGTGGACAACAGTATTTCATGGGCGGAGGTCCTGAACTGACTGAAATAGAGCAAGACAGCCAAACACCAACCTTTATCTCCTCCTTCCTGACTCTTAACACAACCTAATGAGCTGCTCCAATCTCCTACACCAGGCCTTCCCTCTGGAGTAGAACGCACCTCCAAATTATGAGGCATAGCAAAACCTTTCTTCCTTAACTTGCTCTTAACATATGTTTTTTCACAGCCATGGGAAAAGTAGCTAATACAAGGAGAATGTGGGGGAGGAGACAGAAACTTCACATAGTCAATTTCTTCAGTTCTCCTGGGAAGAAGGAAATCACACCTAATAATTTTCCTCATTGTTAACTTTGGTTATATTTTGATTAATGTAGACATAAATTTACCTCTCTTGTGAGAAATACCACTTTATTAGTTATCGAGTAAGAAACTGCCTTGTTAAGCCAGGCTCCTCCAAAAAAAAAGAATTGCTCCCCATTTCCAAAATATATAATCTTCAACTGTGCTAATAACAACCCACAGACTTTTCCAACTGTCTTAAACGATCCCAACTTCTTTAGAAAGAAATCCGAAAGTTTCTTGTTTTTAAAAAAAAAAAAAAAAAAAAAACGAGAAAAGAAAAACATTTGATGTTCACATACAGAGAAAGGAGTCACGTGTTGGGAAATCTCTTCTTTCAGACGGAAAGTTTCTAGGCAAGCCCCCAAGAACAGCAGTGTCTACAAACAGCAGAGACATCACATCCGTCACAGTTTCCATGTATTCGATGCATTTTATCTTCGTTACGTTCGTTATCGTTTATTCTAGCAGGTGAGAGTACTCCAGAGCTGCAAGACAGGCAAGACAACTTCAGATTTATGGCTCCCGACTGCCAGAGCCCTATTTACTTAAAGCTCTTGAAGAAGATGACGTCATTGAGCTGTAAGTATGAAGAGTTTTAAATGAATCCTGAAAATGTTCTTGAGCCCGAAAGGGAAAAATAATTCCAGCTCACAAGAAATCAGCACCTCCTCTCCCCCTCCTTCCTCCCCTCTGTCCTCCTCTTCCTCCTCTCCCCCCTCCCCAGGCAGGACTTCTTTATACAGACCCGGCTGTCCTAGAACTCGCTCTGCAGACAAAGCTGGTCTCACGCTCAGAGATCCTCCTGCCTTTGCCTTCCAGGTGCTGGGATTAAAAGTGTGATCTGGAAAATAAATACTTTTTGTTATCTACCATCCCTTTAGTTTTCCTTTCTCCTCTTCTCTTGGCTCTTAGGAAAAGTTCAGACCTGTAACACGTTTTTTTTTTTTTTTTTTTTTTTTGGTGTGTGTGCGTGCGCGCATGTTTCTGTGCATGAATGTGAGTTCACAGGTACCATGGTGCATACGTGGAGGTCAGAGGACAGACTCCAGCTTCCGTTCTTATTTTCCACCACCTTGTTTGAGGCTCTCTCTCTCTCTCTCTCTTCGTCTCTCTCTCTGTGTCTCTTTTTCTCTCTCTTTACTACTTCATAACATTTGGCCTTCATGATTCCAGATATCCCCCAGTCTCCATCTCCTGTCTCTTTGCAAGAATGCAGGCATTACAGAGGAGCATGCTACCACACTGAACTTTTATTTTGGCCCTCGGGGGTTTTGTACAGACCTTCACAAGTGCGTGACAAGTGTTTTATAAACTAAGCTGTCACCCCAGCCTGAGAACACTGAAATTTCGACACTTGGTCTTGACCATTGGGTTCACAGTATCTCAGCTGACATCGAGTGCATCTTTGCACAGCAAAGGCTAAAAGGAGCCAGGGTAATGGCTGTAAAGGGAGGGAGAGAAGAGGTATAGACTGTTTGGCATTAATGGTGGATTGGAAGTCAGGGGACCCCAGAAGCCACCACTGGACCTCACAGCTGGTGAGAACTTCTGAGTTCTGAAGTTCTGACTCTTGCTTTCTGGTGCTACTGGTCTCTTTGGGGTGGGGGCTGTCCTCAGTAAAACACAGTCCCTGAGGTAGACAATAGTGGGACTTCCTTGGACTCGCTAGCAGTTGAACGAGTAGACATATAAACGCTCTTATACATTTCTAAGCTTAGGCCTTTAGCATGGCCTTCCTCCCAGTTAGCTCATCTAACTTAATCTTACTATTCTAGCCCACATCCCACCATGTGGCTAGTCCTTTACCTCTTTTTTGGCAGTTTCCTGGAGCAGGAGTCTTTGAGTTAAACAAATTGCCCACTGTTTCCTCAAGGACTAAGTAGTGAATGCCTCTTTCCTAGAATCCAAAGGACTGTATCTGGAAATCAAAAGTGATTTTTTTTTACCCCATTTGAACAAACTATTCTGTCCTGCAAGAATTTTAGAAGAAATTTCAGTGGATTCTGGAGGCAAAATGCAAACAAGAACTAGTCTGCTCCCTCATCTAAAACTGCATTCCTGAGATGGCTCATGGCTGTCATCAATGAGGTTATTATTCTAGCTCAAAATTACTTGGGAAAAATTATCAGTACTATTTTCTTGCTGTTATTGTCCAACTGTTTGCACCCTAGAATATCTGTGAATATGATTAACACAGAGTCAAGCTTGTTTAAAACATTATTAGGGTTTATTCCCTATAATTTGATGATTCAGGTTTTGAATGTCAACTTTACAGATATCCAGTTATGATGTCAAAAGATTGATGATGCCTGTGTATATATTCATTCATACATTTATAATATCATATGGATAACAGATATTACAAAAGTAATGTGAAGATGATTTAAAGTGTACTGGAAAATTGTATAGGTAATATGGAAAAATTTCACCATGTTTTGTTCTTCAGGCCATGAAGGGACCATGAAGAAAACCAAGAGATTCTGGATTTGTTTGCAAGAAGATTATCAAGATGGAAACATTTGGACTAGGTAGGTATCTCACTATTTTTGTAAGGGACCTGAGGATCTCCAGACACTGGAATCCTTTGGCGTTCTGGAACAATCCCACCCCAACCTCTGTACAAATGACTGTGTCTCAAGATGCCTGGTAAACTGAAAAATGCTGCCCATGTTCAGACATCGCAGGCCTCGAAGGTACAGCTAGCCACGTGGTTCTATATGACCAGGTAATCAGGTTAACTCTGAGCTAGTTGAGAGTCTATCCAGCTAAGGCCTAAGGCTTTAAAATATTAAAAGGTCTCTGTGTGGTTATTTGGAAAAAAGCTGGATAAGGAATAATTGCCACCATATTATTTTCTAGCATTAGTTAATATATACAGGGCATTAAATTTCTAATACATAGAACTTTAAAGAAACACATTCAAAATACAGCAGCACTAGATTCAATTTCCATGTAACTCAGTATAATTTTCAGCCTGGACTAGCCTTTAGGGTTTCCTTTTACATAGAGAGTCCACAGAGTTCCTGAGAGGGCCTCCCTGTGTCTTTGTGTATGTGCAGACTGATAGTGACACAGAGGACTTGGGAATCAGACCTTTGGGAATGAGACAATGCTTCTCAAAATAGTTCAAGGTTTTTGTTGTTGTTGTTATTGTTTTTCTCCTCCTTAAAGCAGAGGGATAGGTCCTAGAAAAATGTCCTGAAGAACCCACGTTTGTCTGGATGGTTTATCAAACTATTGCCTTTCTTTTTGAGGTTTCTTACACTGTTAGCGGGCTGAACTGGGCTACCTAAGGAGGATTTATTCAGTAGTGTTTCTACTAATTACACTGATTACCGAATTACACTGACTAGGAATTCACCAAGACTTTTATCAATCCACAAGATAAGCACAAGGCTTTATCTATTAGATGTCCCATTTTCTGTTCTCATTTGCTTATTAGATGATTTCTAAAGCAATAGCAAGCTGGGGACCAACCCAAGCTATGGGTTGTAGAGACAGAGTTTGACCACAAGGCTAGTGCAGGTGGTGGAATGACAGTTGTGCAGGAATGAAGGGACACTGGGGCTGTCTCATCAGCTACTTACTTTCTCTCAGTATCTCTCCAGACACCATGAACACCGTGTTCTCATAGGTAACTGGAGGCTGAGGTTACATTTATTCCTTACAGTTGCAAAGTTCATCAGCAGAGACACAGGAATTTGAATTCAAGCCAACCTGTTCCTTCCAGCCTTACTCCTTTCCAGATCCAATCCTTCCAAGAAGTGGAAGGGTGAAGACAGGCTTCCCTTATCTTGCAAATATGTGGTAATGGCTGTACAGGGGGAGCTGTGTGGTCCCTGAAGGACATGGTCACATTTGGAAAGTATGAGCCTCTGTTTCTTTGGGAGTTGAAAAGTCCTCTCGTTGTACTGCGTGATTGTAAACTCAGGAAAAGCAGAGAAGAGTCTGGGCAGAACTCAGCTCCAGAAGACTCAGTACCTTTATGGTTAAAGATTGATTATGCACTGGGCATAAAAATAGACCCAACCTTTGTCCTCAGGAATCTAGAATAAACACACAAGATTTATGACCAGAGCACGCGATGGCTTGCTGTCAGTGGCTGCTTTAGGAGCCTTTATGTTCCAGAATTCTAACAAGCAGGGCTGAGAAATGTGGCCCTCAAGGAACTATGTTTCATTCTGCTTTAAATCATTTTTAATGTGTTGCATGTGTATGTAATTGTGCTTGTTATGTTTATTTTTAATCATCTAAAACAAATATTCCTAAAATGTCTACTTTTTAAAATTAGTTGTCTATTATCTCTTTATCTCCATTTATTTACACTCCTCATAAAAATGGGCCTTTGGAAGCTTGCGTAGTTCTCAAGAAAGTGAGGTACCAGTGGTGGCTTGTACTTAAAATCTGCATATTGAGGAGGCTGAGGCAGGAGGATTAAGAGTACAGTGAGGCTCAAATACTGCTCCCCCTTCCAAAAGAAAAAAGAAAAAGAAAAAAGAAAAAGAAAAAAGAAAAAAGAAAAAAGAAAAAGACAAAAAGAAAAAAGAAAAAAGAAAAAAGAAAAAAAGAAAAAAAGAAAAAAGAAAAAAGAAAAAGAAAAAGAAAAAAGAAAAAAGAAAACAGAAAAACAGTAGTTTAAGGAATTTTTGACGAAGTCTACACAGCAGGGCAGGATGGGTAAGGTGAGCCAGGAAAGAGCAAAAACAAGTTTCTCTGCAAATGCAAGAATGAAACCTAATTCTCTGACCTCTAATTCTCCAAACCTAGTTTCCGCACTGATAACATACTTTTAAAAAATTAAAATTAAAAAGAAAAAGAACATTTCCAATAAAGAAAAACAATCAGAATTACCGCTTTAGAGTACAGATTTAGCAGTTTCAAGAAAACTGTCTATCCATCCAACTGGGAACATCTTCACAAATCTCTATGGTTCTTTATCTTTTTTTTTGAAAAAAAAAAATTCATTTAGTGTGTGTGACTCTGTGTGTCTGTGTGTGTCCATGAGTGTGTGCACACATGTGCATTTCATGGTGCTCACGTGGAGGTCAGGGGCCAACCTGCAGGAGTTGGTTCTCTGCTTCCAACATTCGTGTCCTGGAGATTGAGCACAGGCTGTCAAGCATACGCCTTTACTGACTCAGCTATCTGTCTGGCCTTCCTGAAGCTCTTTAAATGAGTTCTACTCATCTGCCACTTGATATTTCTTATCTTTATTGTAAAATACATTTTAAAAAGTCTATGTTATGACCAATCTACGTACAGGCCAGAGTCCTGTCTTATTAGAGATAGAGATGTGAGGATGGTCTACAATGCATGCTATTTCCTAGAGTACGGTGGAACTTTCTAGTTTATTAGTTCCATTGTCTGGATATTACTTGGTCCATGTGGCAAAACCTTATCATTATCTTACCAATACTAATAGGGAAGAAGTCTGACTTACTAAAAGACAGAATTAAAAATGTACTTATATATATTTTAATTAATATTTATAATCTTTATCAATATATTTATTTTTTCTTAAGCTAAAAATAGCACTTAATTGCTTTAGGGAGATTTGTAAGTTATAAATTTACAATATATATATTTTCATTAAGATAGTGTGTAGTTGTTTTGAAGTATTTAAAAACTAAAGAACTTACAATCTCATAATGTTGAGATAATACTGTTGGTAGTTCTATCGACATATTTGGATATAAATCATTCAGATAAAGCAAGAATTTTAAGTAAAACTTGGACCTTACTTTGTCGATTCTGTTTGACTTGCAATAGAATTATGTTCTCACATTCCTGAGCAGGTTGAAAATATAAGACAAACATGGACTTAATGAATCTAATTCACTTAGCGTCAAAGCTCAACAGCTTAGCATGCATAGAGTATCCCTTGCTTTCCTTCACACTTTCATGACTAGCAGGAAGCCACGACTAGCTACCACTGCCCAATATTATAAGTGAGTATGTGGCCATATCACAAGGCTAGTAGAAGATTACGATTTGAAAGATCATGATACCTCACTCCATAAAGTTAAAAGTTCACAATTTGAGCTATCACAAGTTGAAGACTGTCTATAAAACAAAACAAAACAAAACAAAACAAAACAAAACAAAAATCCTTTCTATCTCCCTCACAATTTAATTAAAATTGGAAAACATTAGCTTTAGAAACTGCTGTGTTTCAGTAATACATATTTGGGTTCTTTATGATTATCGATTTTAGCAATAAGGCTATGATGAATATTGTGGTGGTTCATATTACATATCAACTTGACGGAGCTGAGGGATGCCCTAAGAGTGGTTTAAACATTCCTTCTGGACACGCTTGTTGGGATGAATCTGAGGAAGACTGGCCTTTGCCTACTGAATAAAAAAGGTGTAGTCTTACTGCCTAAGAGCGTGTGTTCCAGTCTGTCAAGGAGGTACAGGCAGCATAGCAGGGGAAGTATACATTTTCTTCTGGAGCTGGAATACCTGTTTTGTGTTCTGGACCATCAACTCTGAGTTCTTTGGTCTTTAGACTCAGACTGAATTTGATGCTGTTGGCTCACCACCAGCTTTCCTGGGTCTCTGACTTTTAGATGACACATGGTGGGGCTTACAAGTCTCCATAGTTGCACAAACAAATTACAGGTCTTAAATCTCGTTCTGAGCATCTATTTATATCCTGTTGGTTCTGTTTCTCTGGAAAAGCTTTACTGAAATAAGCTTTGTCAACGTGAAGCAATAGATGATTTATTCAAAGTAGATTCCTAGAAATGGGATTACTGGATTAACAAGAATTAACAAAGGCAGTTGATTCATTCAAATTTTATGTAACTTGAAGACTAATATGTTTGAATTATGGCCAACCAGAAGTGACAGAATGGAAATTTGAAGAGATGTTCACGGTATAAAAGCCTCTCTGACACATTTCCAATATATATATGAATGATTGCCTGGATCTTCCTAACTCCCCTCCCCTATATCGTATTATTCTATCCACTTACTCTCTGGCACTTGGCTACTAAGAGGTGATTGTATAAACTTGGGTCTCACAGGATACACATACCACAAGCCACAGAAATCAAGTCTGGCTAATTTACACAGAGATAAATATAGTAAAATGTTTGTTTGATGGCTTACTGAGTTTCCAAGTGCTCCAGTGAGCTGGACTGGAAGCCTTGTGACTAGTCTAACTCACCCAAATCATAGCAGAACTGGCCCCAAAAGGCCCCCACTGCTTCTGTTATCCTGCTGTTACTGCTGCGGGGCATTTACCATCAGTATTGTCTCTTGGTGCACTAGCAAGTGTGCCAGCTGACCCTCTAGCTCATGGGTCTCTGTCCAGGCAGGTGCTTTGCAATTGTCCTCGTTCAAGCTGCAAGGGAGTCCAGGAAAACAAAACTGTAGCAGTAAGAGGGGTTTCTACTTCTTATGAAATGTACCAAAGGGAAAGTATGTGGTGTCAAAGAAGGATTTGGGTGCTGATCTGCCAAGGATGAATGATGCATGCTTATCATAGATGTAAGAACGAATGACCCAACCCTTGGACACCTGGGGCCTATTATAGAAGATTAGAGACTGATAGCTCTTCTGTGGATTACAGAGGAGGAACTACATGTGATTTGTCATCATTTCCTAGTGTCTGGGACAGAGTAATGTGCATTAAGTTATTAATTTATTTCTTGAATGAGTGGATGTGTGAGCACTGAGTGTTCATTCCTGCTGATGGAGAGCACTGTGTCCATCATGACAAGTACTGACACTCTGTCGTCACTTCCACCACAGGGGTCATCAGAAGGAATGGAACGTGAAGTGTGCCAGGCTAAGGACACCTATTAGCCTGTGGTCTTCAACCTTCTTTGCCATCCACATTTTTAGGAAAACATGAACTATCTTCATCATTCCTTGACAAGATGGAGAGCGGTATGTTAGACATGCTCTCTCATATGAAAAAAAAAGTAACTTTAATAGCAAACAGGACTTTAAATCTAGGGCACTTGAGTAGATATGTGACACTTTTGACAAAAGCAGCTCTTTAGTATATGAAAGGGAACGTGTTCTGGCTTTTTATCCCTTCCTCCTTCGTCCCACCTTAGTATTCTGTACCCTTTAAATTTTTTTTTTTAATATTGAAGAATTCATTGTGTAGGTTTATAAATGGGAGATAAAGGTTTGATGTAAAACTGTCTCTGACCAATTTTGATTTTTCAAGGTTGACTTTTATTGTTCACCGAGGAGTGTGCAGACACAGATGATGTCATTTCTTGGCATCACAGAGGATGAGGAAGGTCAGAAGCTGCCTCCCTCCACAGCCCATCCCAGCTTTTGTCAAGCCTTTAAGAGCATGTTTAGAGAGAGATGGCTTGGGATGATAGCTGGCAAGTCACCTGAATGTCAACGTTTTATTCCAGGACCCCATGGGCCATTCTTTTTAAAGATTCACTATGTCTACCCTATCTCCTCTTGAAATAGATCCTTGCTAGCTATTGACATCAGGAACACAAACTACAGTTCACTCACACTTCTAAGGGCCATATGCTAGCTCACAGCAATCTTGGGAGTAAAAAGAGGCAGAAAGTGAAAAACACAGGCTTCCTTGGCTCACCGTTCCACCCACGAAGTCTCACTCAGCAGCACAGTTTAGGATGGAGAACAGCTTGTATCGCACTGACAGGGCTCTCATTCCATATGGAGCCTGTTCTTACTAAGAGGTGCCGTCTCTCTCTGTTCCATGGAAGTGTTAACCGATATTCCTTCCCCAGGTTTTCCAAGCAACCACTTGCTTGTTTTCAGTGATTCCAGACACAGCACCAGTGCCCTCCTCCAATGCTGTAGTTTTTGAGTCACGGCCAATGTCCCTGCTCCTGGGAGCTGACAGATGGGTCATGTCCCTTTGTGCTTGATGAAGATGTAGATGCTCAAGGCACAGAGTTAAAAACCCAAGTCACAAAGTTGGATAAGGTCTTCTAGTGCTCTTCCAAGCCTAATTTTCTTGTATTCCCCAGAGGTTGGAGCATATCACCCTAGCCATAGAAAGCACGTAATAAGTATTAATAACTGCATGTGTTGACAGGGCTGAATATATTTAAACCTAGGAAAACAATGGCAAGCTTTTACTGAATCTCAGCATGTGATAGGCCCCGTTCTAATTAGCGCCTTAAATGCATGATCTCAGGCAGTTCTCATGACAGGGCAATAGGGAAATTTCTATTAACAGTTCTAATTTAGGGGTAGGGAAACTGAGGCACGAGGTAGATTAAACAACATGTCTAAGGCAGAGTTGTGAAATTAGTGGTAGGTGCTGCTGGGAAGCTCATGTTCTTCAGAATCACAATGACAACAGAAATGAAATAACAAATGCATTGAGCCAGCATATATTAGGCAAAGGATTCTGGGTAAAATGAGCACCTATGGTTTTTTACAATAGGGGTATAAAGGAAAAAAGTCCACACAAGGAAACAGAAACTCAGACATATTAAGGAATTTTCTCATAATCTCACAGCTTATCACTGGCTGAGATTTGAGCCCAGGTGCAGACTGTGTGCTGTTCCCCATATACTCTCTGTGGGACAAATCCATGTCGCTGAACCTAGCTACAGAGGATGATAAAACTACATCTCCCTACCCACAGCAGGGTAGGTGAGATCAGCATCCTATCAGAAGTTCTGGAAGGTTCTGTGCTCTGGGGTTTAGGGTCACATTCTCAGCTCTTATGTGGAGTCCTCTCCCGGCGTGGTGTGCAAACTGCATTCACGGTGGCTTTAATGGCTGGTGTCACATCTTCTACAGTCTATGAAACTAAGAAAACAGTGTGATTTGTTGGCAAAGACCAGTGGTCCCATGTCTTAAAGTCCTAGGGTACAGAAGGGTACCATCGTAAATATATGTCCCCTAGGGGACACTATTTGAATCATGTGACATTGCCGGTACATCACTTTGAGCTAAAAGCCTTTGAGAATCAGCAGATCCAAGAAGAGTTCTGAAGACAGATCACAAGTTCTCTTTGAGTAAAGAGAATCTACCTTTTGAAGGAATTGCTGATGTAACTAAGGCATATACCCCTCTCCCAGGCATCCATCTTCCCGCCTCAGGCATCCACGTCCACTCCCTGCAGGAAGAACAGAGTCTTATTTTTTGCATGGTGGTGGCACCAGTTTCAGAATGCACGACAGACTGCATGAAGCAAGCTTGCTCTTCAAGGCTTCCCCGAGCCGCTCCTTTAATTCTCTCCCACACCATTCTCACTAGCTTGGCTAAGATGATCTGTACAGGTAGCATGGAAGCTGGAGTTCTAACTACTCCTCTGGTTTGCTTGTTTCCAGTGTTCCCTCTTGATATTCATTGCATTGCTCTTTGCTTTTCCCTATGATTTGTCTCTTGCAGGTAGAAGTTATAGAACCCAAGCCAGAAAACAAAGAAATGCCAGAGGCTGAATTGACTGGAATGTCCCAGAATCGATATGATGATGTAGGTTTTCTGGGAGGCATACATGACCATTTTCTGGTCATGGTAATTGTCTTCTCTGTCTCCACATTCCTTACACTAACACTCCTTGATATTGACAGGATGTGATTTGCCTGAGCCAAGCAGAGCCCTCTCTGGGGATTTTGCTGG
Source organism: Mastomys natalensis (assembly GCA_021653895.1). Lineage (NCBI taxonomy): Eukaryota > Metazoa > Chordata > Mammalia > Rodentia > Muridae > Mastomys > Mastomys natalensis. The sequence continues at coordinate 2,276,243 of JAJTUV010000015.1, read as the reverse complement.
CTAGTATGGATACATAAAGTCTTATTTTTGTCTCTTGGTACAAATCATTGTTAGCAATGGCCTGGAGCTGTGTTCTTTGTCTTGTGAGTAGAAAAAAATATTGCTGACAGCAAAGAAAGTGATAGAGAGAGTAGGGTTGAGGTTGGGGTCCAGGCTCCAGTCCTTAGTCACTTCTTGTCTTTATTGGCATGTGAAACAGTATGTTGCTTCTTTTTGCTCTGAGTTCCTCGGGGTTATATGTGCCACTTACAGATGTCTGGAAGCCATCTAAGAGAATTTAATTATTTAATCTCTGGCATTTTTCTGTGGCCTGTTCCATCATTCACCCAGTCATGTTGAAGACAGCCCCAAAGCCCTACAAAGGGGCATTTCATAGTCACTATAGTGCCCCCACTGATTTGCCAATCACCAGCCTTATTCATATGCTTAAATTGTGTGTTAGTCAGTTTTCCATTACTATCAGCAAATACATGTGTCAAATCACACTATAAAATGTTTATTTAGTTCACATTTTAGGTGCCTAGATGTCCAAATAGTGTGGTGTAAACCCCAGTGGCAGTCCCTTAGTTGAATTACATCATAGCATGGACACATGAATATCTCTGTCACTTGTTACAAAGCCTCTATTATTTAACTATGTGGGCTCCATGGTTGGGGTTTGGTCTGGTGTTGCTATGTATTCAGATGCTAAATACTGGCCCCCAAGATCCAGTTGCAGTCCAGACGAGTACATTCTCATGTATGCCACATAATGTTGTGTAAACTTTGCTCTGACTGGTTAAATAAAAGTGGCTGACAGCCAATTGCCAGGGAAACTAGAGCTAGGCAGAGCTTCAGTTCCTAGGCTGGGGATGGAAAGTTAGAGATCACAAGACTGAGAGGGAAGGAGGGAGAAAGAGAGGGAGAGGGAGAGAGACAGAGAAGAGAGAGAGAGAGAGAGAGAGAGAGAGAGAGAGAGAGAGAGAGAGAGAATGGAGAACCAGGATATGGCCTAATGGAACGGATCCAGCACAGACAGGATGACCATTGTCAAGAGACTTGGGGAGTATCACTAGGAAACAGCCAGTCTGGCACAGAAAAATAGTTTAGAAGCAATCCACCAATGATCTTGCTAACGCTCATTAAATAAATCAATAGAACTTTGTCTTGATTATTGGAGGGCTGGCTGGGTCATACTAAGAACTAATAGAGTTATTAAAGAGCCAACAACACTTCATCCTAATAATTTCAAATGTAAACAGTTTTCAAAAGTCCCATGTCTAACATAAGCAGGTTATATTTCCTCTATACACCATTAATCTATGACTTTGGGGACTGAACCCTATAGAAGTTATAATCAGAGGCTAGTCTCCATATTCCAGCCATAGCAGGTTACAGTAGTGAAGTATCACAATGTATCTTCTTAAACACCAGAAACTTAATGTCTGTCAATCAGGAGACAAATGTCTGAGGACAAGATTTGAAGGCTCTGAAGGAGCCCATGTTTATACTTCTTCCTTAGCCTCTGTTATTTTAGGTGATTATTGGTATTTCTTGCTTGTGTGTGCATCTTCCCCACCCCCTATGGTCCTGACATCTCCCCCTGGTGTGGACATGTCTGCACATTTCCCCCTTGTACCACAACACTTGTTGTGTAGAATGAGAGTCCATCTTGGTCATTTGAACAAACTGCACCTGTAATGACCTTGTTTCCAAATCAGGTCACATTCTGAGATACTGAGAATTAGGAAGTCAATGCGTATGCATATGTTTTATATGCTACAGTTCAACACACCGCACCGGGAGCCAAAGAGTAAGGCTAAGCTACGAGGAGTCATCCCATACCTGGTAGAGTTGGGAGAAGCAGATGGCTTGCTGGATTTGGCTTTATTTGTTGAGTTTCTTTACCTTGGTCAAATTGGGCAAAATACTTGAACTTCCAGTGCTTGGAAGATAAACACATATTGATAGCTTTCATGCTAGACAAATCTACTTCCTTTCTTTTATTGTTCCTTCCCCATTATTGTTCAGTAATGGGGGTTGAGCTCAGGGTCTTATGCAAATACTAGACCAGTGTTCTACCACTGACCTATATCCATAGTTCAGGCTGGAGGCTTGCAGAACATGCTCCTTGAAGCTTGAGGGAGAGTGTTGGCTTTTTTTGGTGGGTAATTGGTGGATTACTGGTCATACTCACCTAACTCCATATTGGCTTCATCCAATGGCATGCCAACTAGTCTACACCATGGAGGACAGATGTCTGTCTCTGCAGTAGGGTTTTAATGTTCTTGTAATTTTCATTGTCTATCTGGGAATTTAGTTGGATTATTTAAGAAATATTATAGTGCATACAGTTTACGATAAATTACTTTGTTTCCAGTTTTCAGTGGGAATGATAAAAGCAGAAGGCATGTAGCTTGCAGGGTAGATGCAGGGGAGTTGCTTTGTCTTCTACTTCCATAGAACTAAGAGCCTCTAATCTGAGATTTGTTATCTTTGGTTTTTTTCTCTCATTGAATATATTACCTATATATTTCTACAGAGGAAAGATCTTTGGGAATGTCTGTATCTGGAACATTGGTTTTTATTTTAGTGTGAATATAGACCTGTAGTTATACAGTATGGCATTATTATATCTGACCAGCTATGCCACCAGTTGTTCCTGCCAAAGGCTCACTGCTTTGAGCCATTGAGGACTGTGTGTGAGTGTGGAACTATTCTCTCCTTATCTGCCAGGAGCATGAGACTTCTCTGCCTATGGTTTTAGACCAACACCCTGCCAAGATTTCTTCTTCACATTCTAGGAAAGAGAAATGAACGGACATATGACACTCACCAATGCCCACTAACTGCTGACACTGTCACAGACACTGTCAAATGCTTTCCACCAACAGGTTGATGTTCATGGTCCAGAGTGCTTAGGATAAGAAGTCTTTTGGGTTCTAGAATTTTGCATATAGTTGGAATATATGCACATACGTAAAAAGGTGTCTTAGGGTTGGAGCCCAAGTCTAAATACCAAATTCATTCATATTTGACATATTCCTGAAAGAGCCTTGAAGGTAGTTTTACACATTTCTAATGCACCCATGTTTTGCCTGGGACTAATTATACAAGGTCACATGTGGAATTTTCCACTTGTGGTGTCATGTCAGTACCCAAAACATTTTTAGATTTTGAAGCACTTCAGATTTCTTATTTGGGGGTTAGAGATGCTCCATCTGATTAGCCTGTCTGTCTAGGTCCCTTCCTACCCCTAGGCAGATGATAACGACAACCATTTACCCCCATTTATCATTGAATAATTAGACAGAGAAGTTAATAACTGGCTTAAGTGAGAGGAATGGCAAAGCTAGGCTCTGAACCCAGAAAGCTTGTGTTGATCACCTCTGTGAGGTCTCTGGAGACATTTAGACAATCCTTCAGAAGGCCACTGCTTGGGTCATAAACATTTTTCTCTATGAAGCAGGATCAGTATAACTAGAAAAGTAGCATAAGATCTAAAAGAAAGAATTTATCTATAACTAGTCATCTACAACCAAGCTAATATGCAGCCTACCGTTTCGTTTAGAGGACAGAAAGCACAGGTAGAGAGCCAACGTCTTTCAAGTTAAAGTTCAGTGCGCCAGCTGGATCCGGAGTCACAAGCCTGCAGTTCCAAGCACTGAATAGGAGGATCACAAGTTCAAGGCCCGACAGGGCAACTTAGTCTAATCCTATCTCCAAATAAAATGTAAGAGAGGCCGAGACATCTCATTGGCTTGATAATGCTTCAGAGTAGTAATCAACGAGAAAATACACCATGTTAGTGGCAACGTTCTCCCAACTTGAGGGTAAATGTGTCATCCACTCTGCCTGTCCTTGCAGAAAGACTATTCCTGGTTTCTGCCCCATGCTTGGCTATGTGGCAGGTCATGAAGCAGGGGACAGTGCCATTAGACAGGTGGTGGCAGAGACTCGGTAGCTTTGGTAGTGAGAGCAATTGCTGAACACATGAAATGTGATGTTCAGGAGCCTGCCGTTATGGCAATGTGCATAAAATTTTACTCCATCTCACTTTTTTTTTAAATTAACAAATTTTTTTTTTTTTTTTTTTTGCTTAGCTTCTATGATGATTAGTGTTAACTGCCAATATACCGACTCTAGACTCACCTTGGCAGTTAACCTCTGGACATGCCTACAGGGACTTAGCTTGACTCTTAACTAGGGTGGGAACAGCTGAAGACTGTAGGCACTGTTCTCTGTTTCCTCACTGGTGATGCAACATAACCAGGTGACTTCCTACTGCTCCGAGTTCTCCCCTGTGATGGGCTGTAACCTGGAACTGAGATAGACAGCTTTAAGTTGCCTTTGCCACTTGATTTCATCGTGGCAACAGGAGAGGAAACTGAGATTCGGTATGTATTATGAAAGACTCTCAAGGACATGAGCCTTTCTATTTCTTTGATCGCCACCATACAGCTCAACGGCTCCACCCTTTAAGCGCCCATTTTCTCATGACAGTCATCTTCTGGGCTGATTATCAGCTGTGCTATCTGGTTGATAATATGAATCCAATTACTTCCCCTGGTACTTAACACACAATGGATTTGTTTTTCTCCTGTCCCAGGAAAGCACCTGAGAATCCAACCTGCCTTTCCAGTTGTACAGTCATGTCTTATATAGCTTCCTCCCTTCCTGGACACTCAAAACACATCTTAGTCTGTAGAGCTCCCTTCATCTGCAGTCACCACCGTGACGTTCTCCTAACTCTGCTCCAGTGGAAGGAACTCCGTCCTCACACCTTGGTCCCAGTCTCTTGCCTTTGCTCAGCATCGGGCAACCGCAGTACCCAACAGGCCTCTGAGATGCTTTGGAGATGATAGTGCATTCTGGTTGTAATGTCAGGTTCAGGCTTTTGTAGTTCATAAGAGCCTGGACCCAGATCTAGGATTCAAAGGAATGACTGCTTCCTGAATGCTTTCCTTGTGCTGCTCATACGACATTTTCTTTCTGTCTCCAGGATGCTGCTTCAAAAACTCAAACGGTCACACACCCACACTCTGCAGTGTAGTGGACATGTTGTGATGTATTCTGCTGGCTCTCAGTTGACTTTAAGTCCTTTTGAGGCATTTAATTGTGACCACATGGATTCAGGTTCAAAATGAGGGTACAGGGCTGGAGAGTTGGCTCAGCAGTTAAGAGCACTGACTGCTCTTCCAGAGGTCCCAGAAGTCTTAAGGTTGTGAGATGGTGGCTCACAACCATCTGTAATGAGATCTGATGCCCTCTTCTAGTATGTCTGAAGACAGCTACAGTATACTCACACACATAAAATAACCAAAATGAGAGTACATTGGCTCTCTCTCTCTCTCTCTCTCTCTCTCTCTCTCTCTCTCTCCTCTTTCTCTCTCTGGAACTGAGAGGTAAAATTCTATTTTTATTTTTGGAGACGACCTAAAAAATGTTGCCAATTTGAAAAAAAAACAAGAAACCTCCAAATAAACAAGGAAATAAAACAACACACTACAATTACTGAACATCATCTCCTACCTCACCCCCCTTTTTAGGGACGCCAAGACACACATATGTCATTACAAGTTCTGTTTTCTTTATTTTGTTTTGCTGGGGCCAATAGAGCAGTGGCTTCCCTCGAGTCCATTAACATTTGGTAGACAATTCCCATGCTAAACCCTCAGAGCTTTTCTTTTGGTTCTCACGATACCTGTCACTGTATCTCATAGCTCTTTCTTGAACCCGTTGCTTTGTATTATAGACTCCTTAAGGGATGAGGGACACAGATAGAAGATTGTTATTCTAGAAAATGATTAATGAAGACAGGCACAGTGGCATGCACCTGTGATTCCGGCATTGAGACGTCAGAGGCTGAAGGATACCACAAGTTACAGGCCAAACGGGGCTACATGGGGAGTATGCGGGCCACCAGGGATCTGTGGCAAGGTCCTGCCCTGGGCTGCCTTCTCAATATTTCTATTCATACTCGTAGACGAGTGCTGCTCTCAGCTGTGGTCAGAGAAGCTTCTTTTTTGTAGTAGGCAGCGGTTAATGGGGAGATTCATAACTGGTAAAAGTTCTCACCCTCAATGGGACACCTATATCCTTCCTCCAAAGCCCATGGAGCATTATAGAATGGGGCATAAAGATGGCAAGAGCTGTTTTTGGATACGATATGGTGTTAGGAATCCTGAAGACACACAGCTGTGTCTTTCTGCACAAGAGTTGAAGAAGGCCGGGCCCAGCAATATCCCATCATGGCTGGGAATGGTGATCATAGGGGCCCCCATCCTTACACGAGGAACTATTGGAAATTTGTGGCTGCCAGAGGAGGGAAGGCAATTTTTCTTCAATGGTTTAGCCACAGACAAACTGCCTAGTGCTACACTAAGTAACCTGTTACACATGCTCATACAAACACTAATCAAACTCAGTGAGACACCACATCATCATCGTCATCATCATCAACAACTACAACAGCAATAAAAACGTGAGCGGAGGAGGAAGAGTGGTCGGGAAGAAGGAATGGGAGGAGGGTAGGAGACGGTAATGGGCTGCAACTATGATCACACTATATCATAAAATAAAATCAACAGAGAAAGGAAGGAAACTGAGTAAGGGAATATAAATATCAAGTCCCAACTATTTCTAATTATGTGGCCAATATAAAGACTAAATGATGTCACTTGAGCATGTGAGTGTATGTGTGTGTGCACGTGTGCACGTTGAGGATCAGACTTAGGGCCTTGTATATATCAGACAAATACTCTCTAAGAGAGCTACCCCCATCCCCAGCTTTCTTTTGTATGTTTACTTTTTAAAAGTATGAGCCAGTTATATGACTTGTTTAAAAAAGTTATTCTTATCACAGAAAAACATAAAAATAACTCTTAATTTCCTAAACAAAAAATGAAAAGATAAACAGAAGCCATAGGCTAAAGCTGCTGTGGTATTCGTCTTTCCAGTAGCCAAAGCAGCAGGAATCCCCTTTCACATCTTTATTTTGAACAGTAGAGTGTGTGTGGGGGGGGGGTTCCTAGCTAAGCTATCCATCAATATTGATGTAGGGGAACTAGATCTGGGGAGAATTATGCACTAATGTGGCAGGACCCACTGGATAGATCATAAATTATACAATTAACTTTAATTTTGATCAAGAAAGGTGGTGATAAGCCTACTGGGTTACTGACAGCTGCTAAAAGGTAGTTAAGGACATTTTTAATTTAAAAAAAAATCAGTTCCAATTTTAGGAGCAAATGAAAGAGGTTGTTTGTTTGTTTGTTTAATTTTTTCCCCCAAATTTCTTTCTCATTTTTCCCTGAGCTTTAATAATGGGTGCTGTCCATGATATTAGACTTTTATGAGTTGGCTAAAGAACAACTTGTGGGGCTTTTCCTTGATAAACACACTGTGCCTGTTGGACATTCTTAAGACTCTGAACTAAAACCTGCCTTGTGTGTCCTCAAGGGTGCTAACCTAGGTCCTCCCACCCCCACCCCCCCCCACTTCTCATCTACCACCAGAATTTATCCCTTCCTCCCATAGAACTTTCTGGGATTCACTGTCAGAGGACCTGTTCCACAAAATTAGGATTTCTATTCATACACTGTCCAGTCTGTATCTGTATCTATTATTAGACCACCACTCCCCAAACAATGATCTATTGATCTCTCTCTCTGTCTCTCTGTCTCTCTCTGTCTGTCTCTCTCTCTCTCTCTCTCTCTCTCTCTCTCTCTCTCTCTCTCTCTCTCTCTCTCTTCCACTACCACCACCACAGACACATAAAAGAGTTCTTTAAAGGTTCAATGAATAAGTGACTAAGTGTCTGGGAGAAATGTGCTCTAGTACACCCAAAATAGGCTAAATGTTCTCCGGTTATTGTTAACTTCTCTGTTGTCCAGTTATAACTAAGTAGAATCTATCAGATGTCTGCAGGTGGATGTCTAAGTCCTGCTGCGTTCATGTCCTTGTTATTTACTGTAAGTAGGTGACACTATCATTGTAGACATTTTTCAGTGCTCAGTCCAGTTGTGTTAAACAGATTCCTATCATGGATAGCAGACCTGTAGGGATGTTTTCATATCATGACACCGAAACTCTATACCCACTCTTACAGCAGCCCTCAGTAGCTATTTTTCTACTCTCTGTTTCTGTGTTCTTGTCAACTTTATAGCTTCTTTTTAAGAGTGGGACATACACTTTGTCAACTTTACCCTCTTTCTATGAATGGGACATATAGCTTTTGCCCTTTTTGTGATTCCTTACTTTGCTTAGCATAATAGTTTTTAAGTTCATCCACACTGTGTATATCAGAATATCTTTTTTTTTTTAAAGGACTTAAAAATATCCCCAAGCAAGCATTTGCTGCATTTTTTTAATCCATCATCTGTGAGCAAGCATTTGAACTGCTTCAATCTTGTGGCCCCTGTAAACAAAGCTGCCATACATCTGGATGTGGGACTCATTGACATTCAACTTTGAAGGAAGTCATTGGAGGGAATAGCTGAAGTGATATTGACCTGGACTTATGGCAAGTGTACGTCGTATTATTTACAGAAACAGGCTAGGTTTGCCCTGGTCTAAAATGTACTTTCCTGAAAGACTTGGATTCTGATACTGTCATTTGAATGATGTTTACCTGTCAATCAATACAGACAAGTGACAACAAAGAAACAGTTCTTCACTCCAAAGATGAACATTTGAAATTCTGGGAAGTCCAATGGACTCCCTTCTGCTTTGCATACATTTGCATATATATTTCAATTTTTCTCACTTCTAAATCTCTCACTTAGAGCATCTAGTTTCATTGTTTTACTAATAATCAGTTAAACACAATCTATAACGTGAATTTATTTTGTATTTATACAATAGTTACAATTTTTTAAATCACCCATTTAAATATTTTGGGTGCTATATTTAAACTACTGTAATAAAATATCTCAGACAATCTATTTTTATGAAGAAAAGTTTATTTTGGCTCACAAGGAGGTAGGTTTTGGGTTGTGGCTGGGCAGAACCATTGTACTGGGTCTGAGACAGGGCACTACCTCAGTATGGAGAGCAAGTGGCAGAAAACACGCTTAACTAACATCTAATGATGGTTGGGGATGGGGAGGGGAGAAGAGAAATGTACACAAAGAGAAACAGAGAGAAGCAGACAGAGAGACTGATAGCCCACCCTCTCTTCTGGAGGCAAATTCCCAATGACTTAAAACCTTCTCCCCTAGGCTTTACCTCTTTAAAAGATCCACTGTTTTCCAATCATGTCAAACTGGAGACCAAGACTTCATCACAAACACTTTTGGAGGACAATAGAAAGTTTCTCTGGCTGTGTTATGATGATCCTGAAGAAGATGAAATGTCTGTGTACACTTATACAGACAAAACTTCTATAGCAAACTCTCTTTTTCCATTTGGTTTCCTAAAGATCTAGTGATTTTTTTTTCCTTTCCTTCCTTTCCTTTCCTTTCCTTTCCTTTCCTTTCCTTTCCTTTCCTTTCCTTTCCTTTCCTTTCCTTTCCTTTCCTTTCCTTTCCTTTCCTTTCCTTTCCTTCCTTCCCCTTCCTTCCCTTCCCTTCCCTTCCCTTCCCTTCCCTTCCCTTCCCTTCCCTTCCCTTCCCTTCCCTTCCCTTCCTTCCCTTCCCTTCCCTTCCCTTCCTTTCTTTTCTTTCTTTTGCCTTTATTTCTTGCTTCCAAAGCTACAAAGCCATGGAGTCTATAAAGATAACTAGAGAATGATGAAAGGAAGATTAGGAAACTTGCAGGTCCGAGCCTTTGTCTTCTATGCTTGTTAGAGTTTAATACTAGCGGTTTCGACTCGCTATCGTAATATTAGATACGAATTTTTTCTGTCCTTTATGTTTTTGTTTTGTCATATAATCTGTATGAATTCCTAGACTATATCTTAATGAAATTATCCTCATTGCTTCCTAAACTCATCTTCCTGCATGAATATTGGCAGTTTATGTCACTCTGGGTAGCGTGGTTTAAAAATGTAGACATACTCTACAAAGCAACAGATACAGAAGCCGGGGGGGATTTTAGTCTCTGGGTGCTGCTAAGGAGTCTGTAGCACTGATAACCACACTACAGAGTGGAGGATTAAAATCTATCAAGGTAGCCGAAACGAAAAATTTGACGTCCTCACTGTTAATAAAAATTTTAGATCGACTTGCTCCTAAAGAAACCTGTTGTCTGACAGGAGATTTAGTCACTTCCTTTCCCTGCTACTTCATACGTGTAAAACCCACATTCTAACCCCTCCATTGTGTTGCACATACAGAGCACGCGTGCGTCTCTTCATTGTGTGCATGAATAGACATTTGCTTTTATTCATCTGTCTTCTATCTCTTCATTTACAGTTTGCAGACACTGAGTATAAGGGAGCAGAAAAAGCAGGAATATATAATATATATATCCATATATACATATATTTCCTATATAATATATATTATAAAATATATAATATATAGTAATATATTATATATTTTCCTATATAATAAAAGGGAAAAATTCCCTCCTAAGTGTCTAGAATAAAACCAATATGGTGTGCACTAAAATGGACAAACAGAAAACTGCGCAAGCTTGAAGGGAAATGGTGGCAAGACTTTGTTTAACGTTGGACTTCCTGGAGTATAAGAATCTTCTCAAGGGGCTCCTGTACATTGAGTTCCGTCTCCCCAGTGCCTCACACTGTTCACCTCTCGCTGTTAGTGTTTCCTCCTTCTTTTTATAGGTGTGTTCTGACCATATCTCCCTCACCCTGTAAGAAAGCAGGGATATAATTTGGGCTGGGTGACACAAGCCTATAATTCTCGCATTCGGGGAGCAGAGTCAGGGCTATGAGTTTATAGCCAGCCTGGGTTTCATAGTGGGTTTACTGTCTTAAGAGTTCTGGGAATGGGTATAGAGGAGAAAACAAAGGATAAGAAAGCAAGATAGGAAGAGGAATTGGCCTTTTGCTTGTATAGTTAGCTTGCCAACCTCTTCTCTAGTCTTCCCTACCTTTACCCTCACTTCCAGACTCTTCTTTGAGCTTTCCAGGTTCTGGAACAACTGCACTCTACCCAGAAGGTCATAATGAGCTTCTTACATGTGTTCACGGCCATTTTCCAAACACCCTCTTGGAACTAGATCACAAAGCTGTAAACTCTGTTCAAATGGGGATGGCTTCAGATCTAAGTCTGTTACCTGCCTCTCCTCTGTGCATTTTCTTTGGACCTGCTGTATTTGATGGCGACACATGGTGCCAACGATTTTTTTCAGTTGCCAATCATCTCACAGTGTCCACATTTCAATCCTGAAAGAAAGCATTTAATGTAATTCTATTACATTCCTTAGAAGTTAGTCCAACAATGGGACATAGCGGACACTTAATTACTAATCCATGTTTGAATCAGGTTAGGAGGAGTTACACGGATTTTGATATATGGTCAAATACAATTTTTAAATGCACAACATAAACTGAGGTAGTTTTCATCCTAAATATCATATTTTATGAGTTCCTGCCTTGTGTTTGCTCAGAGACATATCACGGGTGGCTCGTGTGTGTGTGTGTGTGTGTGTGTGTGTGTGTGTGTGTGTATACACACAGAGAGACACACACATGGAGGCGGGGAATGCAGTCTGTGATATCACAATATGATTTTTGTTGTTGTGTGTGACTTTGGAAATCAGGGATGTTCAGATTCATATCCAGAATACATATTCCAGAATTCCAGGCCAGGCCTACACATTTTGGCTGGGTTTCAGAGCATTGACTCTATTAATGGATACTTCAAACATACATCACTTTATGCTCTTCATACAACTCATGGGCTTGTTGTTTCTTGCTGCACTGGGCACTCTCAGTTGCCTCAGTTCCTACGTGTGATCACATGACTCTCAACATGTCTAGCACTTCCTGAGCTTTGAGTCCTGGCTCTTGAAAGAACCCCTGTCCTCTGGGAGGCAAGGTGGAAAGGCAAGGGAGGAAACAGCTGCATGAAAGGCTTAGTGATTTCAAAGAGAGCAAGCAGAACCGTAGTATATTAACATCTCCAAACAAGAGCACCTGGGAGAGAACGTTGGGTTTTGGGTTTCAGTCTAAGCTGTGGGGGCTTACTTCTAGTCTACTCAAAGATCCAGAGGGTTTAATGTCTGTCCACAAAACTGGAGCTCTGCTGATGACTTCATACTGCAATCATTCAAAAACCTATGAGCTCATGAGCTGAGAAATGAAACCGGAGGAGGCAGAAATGGCTTCAAGGGCATTGCAGGCAATCCATGTGGGATCATTCCAACCTGAGGAGAAGAAAGGAGACAAATCCAGGCTCCTGGAGCTTGGGAACGTTCTTGCAGGAACTTGTAGCTGAGTGAAACTGCTAGGTTTCATCCAAGCCCTTGGAAGACTCTCGCAGACTATTAGAATAATTCAAAAAGCCAAAGACATGTATTCTGTTAGCCTTCTGTCATCCCTGAAGTCCAGTTAGTACCATTCTCAAAGCTTAACATGACTCTCAAAGCCAGCCCATCTCTGTTGTCCTTTCTGTCCTCTCCACAGGCTCAATGAAGTCACCTAAAGCCACATTCCAAGGCCTACATCATGGTATTAAAGATCTGCTCTTCATTCCCGGAGTAGATTATGAGAAGATGCTGGGCAGACTCAGCTTTCTATAAGTTCAGGCTGTGCTGTGCTGGTGATGGGATCTTCTGGACTTTGAGAACATCAAGGAGGGCCTGAGTGACAACGGTCAGGAACTGTCCATCCAAGTCAAGCAGATAGACAGAAGCAGAGCCGTTGCTCTCAAGGAAGGATTAGAACGTGCCTTGGCAGGATGTGCTGCTAGAACAAGGTGCAGAGATGGAGACAGCTTAGACTGCCGAGATTCCTTCCTCACAGTCCTGCAGTCAGGGAAGGGCAGGGTGTCAGTCTCTTCCTGACTCGTAAACAGAAGTCTTACATCCTGGCATGTGTGGAGAGGGGTTACCTGTCTCTTCCTGTAAGACCGCCAATCTTATATGGAGGCTCCCAGTCACTTGACACCATCACCTTACTCTAATTACCTTTCAAATGTTTCATGTCTAAGTATTGTCTCATTGTAAGTTACAGTTTCTACGTATGAATCTTAATGGAGACACAACTCAGTCCAAAGCAAAGAGGCTGAAACCAGGGACAAGACAGAAGCTGAGAAAAACATAGGAAAGAGAATGAGTTCAGTAAAGCAAGAAGGCTTTAGGATTCAGCCTAGGTTGCTTTTCTTGTGTCATCAGAACCTCTGTCCTGAGTGGAGGATGAGCCAGTCAGTAATAGAATGGAGGTCACCCAGTTGTTTTCTGTAGAAGGGACTTAGTTTAGGGATTTAATTGGCTATTAGAATCCTTGAGAGGGCTACAGAAGCAGATTTAGACTCAAGTTTTCAGGGACAATTCCCTACATAGCACTAAAGAACTAGACCACCGAGGGAGCCACTTCTTCTACATTAGGGTAGCTGCGCTCTAAACTAGGAAGCGACCCAGGAGGCCCCTGCCAAGGCCATGGACAGGAGGTTACTACACTGCTGTTGTACCTGACCAAAACCTTCTGCATTGATCAGGTGCATAAGATGAATGAAGAGTGCATGCTCTGATATGATATTGATGATATGATACTCCTGATATGATATTCATGATAAGAGAATGAGACTTCTTTTCTCTCCATCCAGAACAACAAACGCCTTCATGAGCAGACCGCTCACAGCAAAACAGCAAACATAGCATAAGCAGAGAAACCCGGATTTCACCGTCTCTGCTCCTGTCAAGTGCAGAGCAGTGGACACAACGATAGACAAAGGCCTGCTTATTGTAGAGTTGGAGAATGAAAACCCACGGCTCAAGCTCTAACTGCTCATCCATGTATGTTCCACCCTTGACAATGTATCCTCATAACACTGTGATTGCTTGAGTTGAATTCACATCCTTAGACTCCTCCAGCATGTCCCGCCAGGGTGTGGCAGTATAGGGAGTGCTGGCCCCAGAATCAGTTTGTTTCCACCACTCTCTCCTTCTGATTACATCTGGGATTTGCATCCATAGGCTAGCTATTGCTATTGCTGTGCTTAAAGGTTAATTGGTAAGACTTACTGTCTTGGAATACTTATCAAGATTTTCTGAGGTCTCGAACCCAGGTTTCTAATGAGAGGGATTCATGTACTTAGTCTCTGAGGCTGCTATGAGCACTGCTTCTGCCTGGAGCTGCAGGACACAATCCTTTCCGTTGCCTTGTTCAGGCTAATAACGACTCCCTGGGGAACTACGGTGAGGAGCCTAGGCCAAATTTGGGCGCAATGCCATGGTCAACTAGTAACGTCAGTCCTAGACGTAAGGGAAAATATAAGACTATGCAAATCAAGTATTTGCACACACCTCCCCCCCCACACACCGTCTAGCCCTATATCCCAGAAGTGGGGAAGATGGACTTGAAACACTGGATCTGGGTTCTACTTTTCAAACCCCAGATCTGTGGTCTCCTGCCAGACATCTAATAAACTGTTGTCTAGTTGTTTCATTTATAAAGTGAAGATTACCACATTCAGTCTGCATCCCACAGAAGATTGATTGTGAGAAATCACTTGCAAATACTTACAAGAACGCTGGCAACCGTGAAGTGTTATATGCATGCAAGGTGCTTTTGTTATTGGCGTGTGGTATCGGGCCAGTTTGTACTTGACGAGAAAGGAGAGCCAAGTCGATGACTGTTTTGGTCTGTTTCTGCCTACATCATGTTGGCCCAGACACTGCATATTCCTTTCTGAATGCTGAGCTGCAGGGGGGAAGAGCCTTGAAGTTGTTTAACTTGTGTTTGAAAACAGACACCCAGGTTGGTGGAGCAGGTCAGGGATAGAATGCTGGCCTCGTGGTTGCAAGGCTCTAGACTAATGCCCTGGACTACTAAACCAAATACTAAAACAGATACTGTCTTCCTTCCTCGTTAACTGTATGATTTAGATCAAGTTCTGTAAACTCCGCGAACCTCAGTTTCTTCAGCTGTAACATGAAGATGCTCAAAAATAATTGAACAAAACACACTCCCCACCCACCAATGGTATCTGCCTTAACAGTCGTCTTCTGGGAGGGTATGATACTTGAAGGAGTTATGTACAAACGTGCACCTAGGAAATCCAAAGTGTGAATAACTGCTTGAGTTACTTTGATTTGAGTCAAGTAATTTTTCTATAAACCCTCTCTTCTGCTCTCTCCCATGATTCCCACACAGCCTCTCACGTTCTTGAGCTGTCATCGAGGACTGACACGGGGTAAGATTGAGGCTGGAGGAGATGGCTCAGTGGGGAAAGCATGGATGCAGATCCCCAGAAACACATAAATCCAGGTAGATGTGGAGGCTGCCTATTACCCCAGTGCGTGAGAAGCAGACAACGGCCATCTTTGGAGCAAGCTAGACAGCTAGACTAGTTAGAAATAGAGTTCCAAGTTCAGCAAGAGATTGTGCCTCAGCAAAATGGAAACCTCTGGAGGACACCCGAGGGCAAGTTCAGGCTTTTACAACTGTACATGTGTACGAGCACATACAAATATGCTCACATTGTGGACACATACACGTGCAAAGAGAAAGAAATTAGGCCAGGGTCCCCGTGAGGGCTCGATATCAACACATGAGCGCTCACAGCAAAACCAGGGCAGGACCAGAATTTCAAGGTCAGTAAAACATGAAACAGAAGCTAGAAGCCTTTAAACCAGAGACAGGATTGAATCCTGGGTTGCATATCTGAGGTACTAGAGAGGCCAAAGGCCCACCCCATCTCTAGGAGAAACAACGTGGGCACAGCAAAGAAAGTCCCAGAGCTATGTGGGAAGTCAGAGACAGCCAGTGCTGACGGACGATGGGCTGGCTCCCAAGCACCAGTCCCTGGCAGCCCCAAACCCTTCTTCACGTTGGGAAATTCTTAAGTTCTGGGCTCTGGCCCAACAGCAGTCGAGGCCTGGAGTTCTGAGGTTGCTGTGAGACACCCACACCCATTTCTCTCCTCTCCACCCGCATACATGTTTGTTCTTTATGCTCCTATGACCCTTAAGCAAAGAGAAGAACAATTTGGTGGAGGCTATATGTGTGTTTCCAGGGATACTCTGACAAAGTGCTACTAGGAGGTTTAAAAACGAAGAGAAATGTATTGTGTTAAACTCTGGGGTCTGACGTACAAGGGCTCCCAACAGGACTCCTCCTTCCAGCTCCTAGTGATCCTAGGGAATCCACTGGCGTCCCCTCCCCCGAAAATGTATCGCCCTGCTTCTTGCCTGGTTCATTTTCACATGGCAGTCTCCCTCTGCGCGTCTGCCTCCGTGTCCAACTTTCTGACTTTTGCAAAGGTTCAGCCACGCACATGTATTTAATCAAGACCTGCACTAATGACTTCATCTTAACTTAATAATCCACAACAACCTATATATCCACTGAGGTCACATTCTGCAGTACGAGGGAATTTCAGAATGATGTAATTCAACCGGTAATACTCTCCGTGCCTCTCTGAAGGCTGTTCAGGCTGAGGTGGGGAGAGGGAACGCACATCAGAATGGCACAGCAGCTTCGACCTCTTCACAGGAACTAAAGAGATTGCTTTATTTTATATGTGTGGGGTTTTGTCAGTACAGTACGTGTATGCAGTACTTGTGGAGGCCAGAAGAGGGCAGCAGATTTTCCCTGAACCTGGACTGTAGATGGTATTGTTATACCATGTGGGTGCTGGGAATCAAACCCCTGTCCTCTGGAAGAGCAGCCAGTGCCCTTAACTGCTCAGTCATCTCTCCGGCCTTAGCAGGAAGAGTATTTCCTCCCAGTCAGCTGACAAAGAGCTTTCAATTGTTTTTTTAAATTAGTTAATTTTTTTTTTATACTTTTATTACAGTTTCCCCTTCCACCTCTCCTCTCAGTTCCTCAACAACTGCCCCCCAGACACACACTCTCTCTCCCTCTTTCTCTCTGTCTCTGTTTCTCTGTCTCTCTCTTCCTCCATTTCTTTTCAGAAAAGGGTAGGCTTCCCATGCATGTTAAACAGCCATGGCATAGCAAGTTGAAGGAAGACTAGGAACCTCTTCTCTTATTAAGGCTAGGCAAGGCAACCCAGCAGGAGGAAAGAGTCAGAGATAACCCTGCTCCCACTGTTAGGCGTCCCATAGGAAGATCAGAGCTTTTTAGTTTTGTGTCCTCAGAAAATTATACATTCCAATGTATTTGTTCAAGTAGGACCAACTGAAGGAAATGGGGTAAATGCTATGGTTCAGATCTGGTTTGTACCCCAAAATTTATGTACCAGAAGCTTGGTCTCCAGGGTGGCTCTGTCAGGATGGTAGAGGTGGGTTAGGGGAAGTCTGGTGGAAGGTACATAGGTCATGGGGATACCATCGTCATGAGTGTAGTGTGCTGTGTCTTGGGAGATGCCAGATGGGTAGGAAGAAATGATTTCTCTCAGGAATAGGATACTCTAAAAGTCCCTTCCAGGGCTCTTGCTTTCTGTCTCTCTGGGTGATTTCCTGTGCATGTACTCTCATGAGACTGTCACCCAAGCTGAGCAAAGGCTGACATCATAGTCCTGTGTCTTCAGACCTGTGAAAAAAAATAAACTTCCTTTTAAAGAGTGAAGTGTCAGCACCAGGTAGTTTGTTACAGCCTCACACAATTAATCGAGACACTACACGACAAGCATTTATAATGTGTGTACTCTGGCACTCAGAACTCTGTCAGGCCTGGAGAAAGAACACCGTAAATAACTGTTGAATATACAGCTTTGCCACAGATAAGCCTTATCTTTAAGAACTGAGCCCTGCCAGGAAGGGGATGGAGAACCAAGAGATAGGACTCAGAGACTGTCCCAGTGCTCCTTGCTATCCTGGGTGATCGCCCTTGGGATCTTAGGTCCCCATCCTAAAGCAAACCTTGGAGTCCTGAACTGAGCCTTATATTTCTAAGCTGTCGTGAAATCCTTCCCAAGTTCTAGTCTTGCATCGCTCTCGTGAGCACTATGAAACCGGATGTAAGCCCAGGGATCATCAGGGCCCACTTCCTGCCTTAGAAATCAGGGAATCTGGATAGAATTGAGTGAGCTGGAGGGACCAAGGACACCACAGGAGGACCTACAGAGTCAACTAACCTGGGCCCATGGGGGCTCACAGAGACGGAATCACCAGCCGAAGAGCATGCATGGGCTCGACTCAGGCCTCCTACACATTTGTCGCAGATGTGCAGCTTGGTCTTCATGTGGGTCCCCTAACAATTGGAGCGGAGGCGGTCTCTGACACTACTGTCTGCTTTTGGACCTCCTTCTCCTAACTGGACTGCCTGGCTGGGCCTCAGTGGGAGAGGATGTGTTTATGTCTACTGGATGTCCCAGGGTGGGGTGGTACCCAAGGGAGGCTTCCCCTCAGAGAAGAGGAGGGAGTGGTGGGGGAGGGATTTGTATGGGTGGGACTGTGAGGAGAGGAGGGACTGGGGTTGGGAGTGGTAATCGGGATGTAAAGTGAATGAATAAATAAATTTAGAAAATCAATCAATCAATCAATCAGTCAGTCAGTCAGTCAGTCAATCAATCAAGGAATCTAATGGAGCCCTATTGCCAGGACTTCTAAGTCACTGCTATGGCCCTTCTTACAAAGAATGGATCCTGTCTTCTCCTGGCTGATAGCTATATAGAAATCTATATCTACATCTACATCTACATCTACATCTACATCTACATCTACATCTACATCTATCTATCTATCTATCTATCTATCTCTCCATCTCTCTCTATATATGTAAAGAATCCTTTCACATGTACTTGTTTGGAAGAATCTAGTCCAGATGACCCGATGTCCCCAGGGTGTGAGAGCAAAGATTAGAATCTGGAGAGATAGCTGGTAGTGGAGGGGTGCTGGTCAGATCCCTTAAACTCTGCCAGCTGGCTAGCTGTTTATTTCACCTGCAGGGACAGATGGCTCTCAGTCCCAGACTGCCTTGCATCAGTTCTTCCCCCATCTAGAGACAAGAGGTGCCTTGTGGGAAGGAAGGCCGTGGCCCAAGCTTGACCTCACAGGGCACTTCTTTCTCCTTGCCCAATTCTCTCGCCCCCGGAGAGTTTCGCACTCAGATGAACAATAGCTCCAGTTTGGGCAGTGTAGTAAGCTCACTGCCTGCTATAACCCCCACCCCCACCCTGCGCCTTCTTTGTACAACAACCAGGCCAACTAACGGTCAGGAAGTAGTCCTGTCAATCACTGGCAGAGCTCTTTACTGCTCAGTGTCCCAAGAGAATACTGGAGGCTGTCTCTCCCACAGCTAGCCCCACCCAAGTTATGGCATTAGTCCCTTGTTTATCACCTGCCAGGCTTACTTAGAGCAGCAAGATCAGAATAGTCCGATACATGTGTTTATAAGACCTAAGTGGTCACGAGGAAGCTGTGTTTAATAAGTCAAGCTAACCTGCAAGCCAATCAGAGGGGGACTGCGAAGATTCTCAGCTTTTACCATATCCAACCATTAAAAGCACAGTCAGAAAGTTCAGTTAAATTTGAACTTCAGAGAAATAATAACTAATCATTTAGTATAAGTGAATCCTGGGCAATGTTTGAGATGTACTCACACTAAGAATTATTTGTTCTGTCTCTTTCTCTGCAGCGCCAACTTAACCATATGCACCGTGTTTTATCCTGTCTGTGGCAATTCATGGTCAGGACATCCAATGCCTTGACTCTTGGGAAGGAAATCTGGGACTTCTCCAGTCCTGACGTGAGCAGTTCTTCATTGTGGTAGCGTTTCTTCACAAGTGCTGCTCCAGGGCCTCTGAGGAGCTGCCTGGAAGGCTCACAATGCCTGGGCCTGGGAATTCCAGGAAACAGGATGTGCATGTGATTTTTAAGTGTTTGCAGATAATCTTGTTTGATTCCTCAGGGTCTGATAGGATTTGTCAAGGATTCTCTTGCTCTGCTGGTGAGAAATGAATGTTTAGATGACATCGATCATGTTAGTGTCCATTAGGTGAAAAATTAGTTAAGGGTCATTTCAGTTACCAGTTCTAAGACATTCTCTCTCTCTCTCTCTCTCTCTCTCTCTCTCTCTCTCTCTCTCTCTCTCTCTCATATAATGCTTTCCTATTATCATCCCCAAATCATGCACTATGGCTCTCTATGGCTACATAATTAGTATTATTACTATTAATTGATTATTGTTGAAAATTTGGGAAGCAGACAAAAAAAAAGGAAGAAGAATCAGCAAAAGAAGCAATTCTAAGTACTAAAAGACTACTGTCAACATATAGATATATTATTTTTCCCTTTGTGACTTTCAAAATACATATAAATATATTGTTAGTTTTAAATTTTTAAATTTAAATATATATGTATATATGCATATATAGGTGATTTGAATATTACCCAAGTTTAAATAATTATACATGTGACAATCTAGACATCATGATAATAAATGATTCAAGTGTATGAGAATATGTATATATGTTATGTATGAATATGACATGATTTCATGTAAGAACTTGTATATCTATAGATTTTAGTGTCTATGATAAGCCAACTATATACATAATACAAGTTCAAACGAGTTTGAAATAGGTGATTCATTACTTATATTAACTGGGACTTGAGAGTAAGCAGAGAAAGAGGGTAAAATATCAATTAAGTTCCTGATGAAGAAAGAATATTTGAGCAAAGGTCACAGAGAAAGGTGGTAACTATGCCCTTAAGGTGTTAACTGCTCTCTGACTCAACGATTCCTAGGCAAGTGAATGATTGGTGGACAACCAGGACTCAATTTAAAAAGACCAGTTCCTAATGTTTTCCCATGGAAATATTGACATACACTAGAAAGCCACTCCACAAACAATTGGCTTCCCCTTGAGGCAAGGGCATCTCCATCCAGAATTGATGTCACTTCAGTGGTACTTGGGAGTTAGCTGTAGCATGTCTGTAATCAATACGCTTATAAATTATTAATGTTTATATGTAACCTCTGGACAGCTTCTTGTTTGAGGACGGTGGGGCTGTAACTCCTTTTGGGATGTTGTAATATAAAATTGGGAGCCTTTCACCATTATATGGCAGCTAAAATGGTTTCTTTCCTCAGGCAGTTGCTAAGCACGGCAACTTGGGACAGCAATCTGAAGATGGGTTGTGGCCAGTATCACATCTGTGGAGAGACATCTTCCAGGAGTCTTCAGGCTAAGGGTGACCTAGAATCTTCTTTTTGTTCATGGACCTTGTTACACACACACACACACACACACACACACACACACACACACACACACACACAGGATTTGCTATGGACCCAAAAAGCTTCCCTACTCTCCCAAAATGTACCCCCCAAACACTCAGATCCCCAGATAGACAGCTCATAGCTTTGTAACTCCCTCCCTAGCAAGCAGCAGATCCTGTGGAACATTAGATGTGAGACCCTGGGGACTAAAGATGAGGTCATTCTGGAACCACCAAATGAACTCTCTGGGTCTTCTTTCACGATCTGTTCTTTCTTAGTAAGAAACATGGACGCACACCTCTCAAGACATATGACTATGAAACTCTAAGATTATTTGATTAGTTTTCACTATGTGCATATATATATATATATATATATATGCATATATATGCATAATTTTCCCTTAGGAATTCCTTTTATAAAGGGATCAAATGGATATTTCTTATAGTTCTTGCTGAACAGAAAAAACTCAGCCTTACAGGGGTATCAAACTAAATGGAAAATGTCTGCTCAGGGACAGCTATGGAAACTTAGGATCATTTAGACCACGTGATCTAGCCTGGTTTGTTCAATGGTCATTTTGCAAAGAAAAAAATGTTACCAAACAAGGTATTTCTGTACTCCCTCTCTTACCTCTACCCCTGTGCCCACTGCGTTCCAACCCCACCTCACTCAACTCTACTTCTATTCCTATCCCCACCTCAACTCACTCCCTCCCCCTTTCCCTCTTTCTCCCTCCCCCTTCCCCTCCCCCCTCTCTCTCTTCCTCCTCCCCACCCCCTCTCTCTCCAAACACCAACTGGCCAATTGTTTCAGATACAACATCTCTCTTAATCTCTTTGGTAAGAAATATTTGCCTAGAATGAAATCTCCAAGACAGAAGTCATGTCAAGTTCCCACGAAGTGAAATAAATAAATTCGTAAAAAAAAAATAGGCGCGAGATCAATGTGTAAAGTCTTAACACAATGGGGGGGGCAATCCGTCAGAGACAGTTACACCACACATTGCTTTGGGCCATACTTTTTGAACAATTACAATGAACACTGACAAACTGCATTTAATATTAAAATGCATCCAAGCGGAATATAGAGACTGGAATCTATCTTGGTGGGTGGACTGAGCGCACCACAAAGGCCAATTAATCGGCTGCCCGAGCTTCAGCGATTCTACATCGCCACCTAGTGGCGTAGACTGTTAAGGTTTTTTTTTTTTTTTTTTTAAAGATTTTATTTATTTTATATATATGATGAGTACACTGTAGCTGTTATCAGAAACACCAGAAGAGGGGATCAGATCTCATTACAGATGGTTGTGAGCCACCATGTGGTTGCTGGGAATTGAACTCAGGACCTCTTAGAAGAGCAATCGGTGCTCTTAACCACTGAGCCATGCTTTATTTACTCATTTTATATCCTGCTCACTGCCCTCTTCCAGTCACCCCCTCCCACAATCCTTACCCCTTTCCCTCTCCCCTCTTCCTCTGAGCAGGTGAGGTCTCCCTAGAATCCCCTCACCTGGCACTTCAAGTCTTTGCCAGGCTAGGCGCTTGCTCTCCCACTGAGACCAGACAAGGAATTTGACAATCTACCGTGGCCAATGATTAGAAAAACAGCACCATTCTCTGCTATTGCTGATCTCAATTCAAATTCTTTTCTCTCTTTGTTTTTTATTTTATTGCTTCTCATCTTAGATTTTTAACAAATTCACAAAACATTCATACGCTTTCCCTAATATCAAACATCTCCCTTTACTTTTCTAATCACTAGTCAAAAAAGCCCCCAGACATCTTATTACCCATTCCTCTTCCCTCTTTGACCGTGGATCAGATGAGTTCCTGCCTCTTCTTTCTTCGGTGCACCCACTTTCCCCTCTCTTCCTCTATTTCATATCGCAGGAAATGCTGTGATCTGAATGGTCACTCTAAAACGTCACACTGAATTTCAATAGCCTTTGTTAGTGTAAAAAAGCACTGCTCTCCTAAGTGGACAAATCCATTTTCACAGATTTGGATAGTTACAGGAACAGCGCCTCTATCGTTATTTGTTTTGCACCATGGGAAGACGCAGCATGAAACTCACGTCAAATGCTCATACCACACTCTTGGACGTCCGGTCTTCTAGATCCATGAGCCAAATTCGTACCTTTTATAATGTACTCAGATTCAGGTATCCTGTTATAAACCACATGAAATGGAAGTACAACAGCAAACGGGTCACAAGAGTCTGGCTGCCGTGGTGACAAATGCCTCAAGTGTGCTAGTAGTGGCTTCTGGAATACGAAGGCAGTAGGAAATGCAGGCTTTTGTGACTGCACGCCTTACGCAACACCAGCTCGTACCATGATGGCAACACAACATTTCTGACTCTGGCCGTGTGTTCCTCTTTAATTTGATTTAAAATAAGGCACCGGGATGGATGTGGGTGTGTGCTTTTTTCCAAGATTATTTTTCTTAAGAGTCTGTGTTAGAAACCAATCTGGCGTATTCAAAGCATGATTACTAAACCTAAATTACTGTCATTTTTTTGCTATTCAGCAATCTCAAATTTAAATTCAACGAAACTGACATTCCTTGAGCACGATGAGAGATAAAAGAGATGAGCAAGATCTGACTTCCACCTTCTTAGAAGTTGCTGGGCTTCTCTGGGGCACAGGGGCAGAGCCAAAAGCGCTCTCCTTAGAGTTGAGCTGGAGGACTGCCTCGTGTCTGATTTAGGAAAAAGAAACTGACAATCAACGAAGCCTTGGTGACTTTCCATCTGCAGGAACTTTGCAAGGCTGTAGCTCATGGCGTCCAGCAAGCCTGTGACTGTTCATGCTAAATACTTTTATCAATGTTAATAATATTGCATTTAGTCTGGAAGTATGAAAACAGGAGCTCTCAGTAATTGACTTTTGTTCTGTTTCTATAAACATTTTCATTTTTAATTTCTGTTACTTTATGCGTCTGATTTGGCTTTTACTAATTACTCATCTTTTTCCCCTTCTTATTGGTTAGATTAAAATCTTTCTTATAGACACACACGGGTATCAGATTCTATTGTTCTATACTAGAACGAGTATTGCCTCAGAATTCTTACTCAACCTTTATTTTTGATTTTTGAGTCTAGAAAGTTTACCTTTCATATGGTTTAGAAGACGCGGCCTGCATGAGTTTTCCCCATGTTAGTTTACAGCCAGCTATTTACAAAGAGTTCATTTTTATGTGTGTCTCGATTTTCATAATATGAGTCTTTAATCTACTTCTAATTTTTAATATGTTGATAAATAAAGATCCAATTAAAGTTTTTCTTATTTTAACACAGCCCATCTAGTTATTCTTTTTAGCATTACAAAAATATGTATTTAGGACTCTATGTATACATACTAAGATATGTTTCCTGGGTTATTTTCCATTACTTACTTCTCTGCTCATTTTTGTCCCAGTGTGATTATTGCATATCTACCATCTTTTGAACTGTCCGCTAAATACTCCGAAGCAAAATGATCAGGAAAACATAGCATTTGAGAGCTTGTATCCTAGCAGACAATAGGCTTTGTCAGCAATGAACTAGAACAGGTGCGACATGTGTGACCGGGACATGAAAAGAACCTTGAGACACATGTTCTCCCTTTGCATGGGGCAGGAGGGAGGTTTGTAAGAAAACTGTCATAAATGGAGAAAGGAGAAAAGCTGGGCTGGGGAGATAGCTCAGTGGTTAGAGCACTCCCTACATAAAAGGACTGGAGGTCAGACCGCCAAACCCAGATCTCAGAGATAAGGTTGTTCCTGCTGGGCAGCTTTTCTGGGGAGTCTCTCTGCTTTCTGAGGCTGGAACTACAAGCTTATCTCCATGTTTGCCTGCTCACTCCCTCACCTGGCATTTAAATGGGTTCTCCACTGGCTTCCCTCAAAGATGACGAAACAAACGTAACGAAACAAACCCCTTCCTCCCCAGGTTGCTTTTGCTCATGTTGTATCATTGTTCTAGAATCCCCTTTCTCCTTGGACAAATTCAGGTTTGGGCACATTCATGTCCCAGATCACAGCAGGGCACAAGGAAATAAGTTTCAAACAAGTCACTCTCTTCAAGAAGGAGAGGCAGAAAAATACACATTCCCACTCACACTTTGGTGAGAACGTACCACATTACCGTACCTCTGCTGACAGATCTAAGCATCCCTTCCAATAGCAGTGACTCTCCGCTTCTGCTGAATACCAGTTCCATCTTGGGCTGCTGTTCTTGGTGCTGCTCACTGCCCACTTCAGTCTGTGTCCTGTGGGAACTTGCCTTGGCCCATCCTTTCCGTGGGTTTGAAGGCAGAAGAAACTCAGGAGGTACAATCAATGGCAGTTGAAAATGTATGACAATGTTTTTTTGTTTTTTGTTTTTTTTAATTAAGGAAGAGTTACCACTTAAACATTGAGAATAAAAATAATAATGATGAAAACAAAAACATTAGCCTAGAACATGTATTAAGAATCATGTTTTATGGCACTCATCAGTAAGCAACATTATTTTAAAAGATTGTCTTTGTGTGTGTCTGTGTGTGTGTGTGCTCTATCTTCATGCATACCTACATGCCAGAATAGGGCATCAGATCCCGATGTTGATGGTTGTGAGTCACCACATAGTTGCTGGGAATTGAACTCAGGCCTTCTGGAAGAGCAGCCGATGCTCTTATCCTTAGCCATCTCTCCAGCTCCCAGTAAGCAACATTTACACCTGTTTCTTAAATTGAGAAATAATGAACCTAGGGGCTTGCAGGGGCGAAGCAAATTATCTGTGTTCTAGCAGCAGAAAAGTTGTCCTTGGCCCAGAGAAAACCTGCTGTAATCTCTGTGGCACATAGCGTGCCATCTGATGAAGGGGAAGAATATGACCCTAGAAGTCACATCACTTACACTCAGGAACTAGAAAAGTTCAATTGCCAGGAGAGGTACCCTCTGCGCAGTGGTAGTGGTGTGAGGTCTCAGTAACTAGGCTAAAGTTATATGGAATAATTTACTCACTGTCTTAAGACATACAACAAAATACCATAAACTAAGTGACTTACAAATGATAGAAGTTTATTCTTCACAGCTTTGGAGGCTGTCAAGTCTAAGACCAAGTTTCTTGGAGTTTCAGTGTCTGGTAATGGACCACGTCAGCCATCTTTTTACTGAAATTTCACAAGCAGAAGGGGAAAGAGATTTCTTATTGGAGTCTTTTTTCTGTGGCTACTAATGGTATTCCAGGTCTCTGCTCCCATCACTTAATTGTATCCTAAGAGTGGTCATGTTTGGGCAAGTGACTTTGGGAGGGACATGAACACTTGTTAGCACTCACATTGCTTACAATTGGTATTGTCTGTTGGGTGCCCGACATATAAGCTGCTATGAAGCGGCATTGCTTTCATGCCTGCTATGGTAGTATTAGATAGGCCCACAAATACTCTGACAGCCCTTCCTTTGACCTGCAGGGCTTACTTATCTACAAATCGATTATCCTTTAAATGTGGATGATAATATTAATGACTCATTTCTAAATAAGCAAATAAGAGGGAGTACTTGTGTTTCATTCACAACTTTAGGATAAGAAGACTTTGTGGTGTTGGGGTGTGGTCTGTTTCTATGTATTCAAATGTTAAATTCTGTATCCCAGATTCTCACTTACTCCAACCTTTGTTGTGTAAACATTGCCCCCCCCCCCAGCTATTCCTGACAAAGTTACTGACAGCCTGTAGCTGTGCAGGAGAGATGTAGGCAGGCTTTGGTTCCCAGGCTTGGGGTCTCTGGTAGGGACAACCAGGGGAGAGTGGGGAGAGGAGGGAGAAAGAAGTCGCCTCGCTGTGGGGTAATATGGATGATGAGCATGTGGCTCTGAGACCTGGCCTGATGAAGCAGGAGCAGCATGGAAGAATATGACAAGTACTATATCGAGGTTCAAGGCATGAAAGCAGGGAAAATACCTTAGAGGGTTGATACCTGCCTAGCTCCAGTGCTTTAAAACTTATAATTCTATAGGTCTCCATGCCTTTCATTTGGGTAATAGCTGGTTAAAAAGTAACTGCTGTCATATTAATTTCCAGTATTAGTTACTAACCCCAGAATATTTAAATCACTACATCGTGGTTTCCTCTTTCTGTTTCTGTTAAGTCACTTACTGTGAGGGAAAACCAGCCTCCCTGATCCTTAGTAGCACTATTGAGAAAGTCACATGGCATGGAACTGAGTCCTCTGTCACGAGCCTGAAAGGAACTGAAGACTTCTGCCAACAACATGTGAGCAGAGTTTTGGAAGTGGGTGGGTCCTCTAGCTTGTCAGTTCTCAGTGAGGCCAGCCCTAGCTGATATCTTTATCAAAACCTCCAGAGGGATCCTGACGCTAACTAGCTGTGCTAATTCCAAATTACAAACACACATGCCATGATCAATAAACACTGGTTGTTGTCATCCCGTAAGTTTTAGGGTAATTTGTGAATGAGAAAGAGATGACCAATGTGTCTGGACTCTGAAGTCATAAAGCATCATTTGCTGTATTCTATGTAAGTGAGTTTTAGAGCCAGCCAGTCTCAATGGGAGAAGATACTGATGTAAATATATTAAAAAGTGGAGAAAAAAAATGGAGTCATAGCTTAAACTGCCCTAAAAATGGGCAAGTTGGTGTATCCCTATTATAGTATTGGAAGGAGGCCAGAAAATACAAAAGTAAGCAAGTCCTTTGTAGTAGATGTAGTAGCTATAGTAAAACAATCATCTATATTATTTTCTGTGGAATGTCTATTATTCTACTGGACCATGGAGTCAATGAGAGCTAGATTTTCATATCTGTTTTGTGTTCATCCACTCATTCCCAAAAGACTTGTATAGTATATAAGGTATATGATGTGATCCCAAGGTAGCTTATGAACAAATACATGTGACTGGTCAGGACACTGAGAATATATATCTTGCCCCTGTAAGTTTTCTGCTTTGCTTTGTTACCTACACACCAGCTTCCTGATTGATGCATGAAAATATACCATCAAGCTTTACATTTGTATAGAGTTGTCTGCTATTTACTGCATTGTGATCTTTATCTGCTGAGCCGTCTCTCCAGCTTTTAGTTATTTATTTTATTTACGTGTATGTGTGTTTTGCTTGTATGTATGTATACTACACGTGGGCAGTGCCCAAGAAGGCTTGAAGAGGGCATCAGATCCCTTGGAACTGGAGTCACAGCTGGCTGGAAGCTACTATGTAAATGCTAAGAATTGAACCCAAGTCCTCCAGAAGAGTAGCCAGTGCTCTTATCTGATAAGCATTGTCATCCTTTTAAGATTGTTCTAGATGTTTTCTGTTGCTGTGGTAAACACTGTGACCCAAGGCAACTTCGGGGAGGAAAGAGGTTTATCTCATTTTACAGTCTGAGCACATCATCAAAGGAAGCCAAGACAGGAATTCAAGGCAGGAGCTTAAAGCAGAAACCACAGAGGAAGGCTACTTACTGGCTTACTTCTTCACTGCTGCTTGACTATCTTTCTTATACAGCCCAGGTGTGTCTAATCAGGAATGGTCCTGTCCACACTGCACCTTCCCACATTAATTAACAATCAAGAAAATGTCCCAAGATGTGCTCATAGACGAATGGGATGGAGGTAATTTCTCAACTGAACCCCCTCTTGCAGTTGTGTCAGGTTGACAATGGAAGCTATCCATCCATCACATGTACAGGGTTTTCTAAAGAATGCTATGTGAAGTGATTTTTTTTAAAAAAGGACTGCAAGAGTGAAGATCTTACATTTTCATAGTTACTTGATTATTTTTCTATGCATTACAAAGCACAGAAAGTACAAAGTGTGCTAAAGGGAAATAGTAGTCAAACAGTTGACCAGGCAGCATGCAGATAGAGCAATGGTTGCAAAAACCAATGTGTGGGGTTGACTAAATATCACTGGATTGAATTTTTACAGTAAGACATGTGATCTTTAAGGGTGATACTTATTTTATTTGTTTGACAGAAAGTGAAATTGCAGCTTAGAGATACTAATAAGGTAATAGCATGTTTTCAAGATATCATCACTGAATTCTGTTTTTCTGTTGCTCATAAACACGTATACCTGACATATACATAAATATATACATATGCATAAACATGTATAGTATATTATGTATCTATGCATGGTACCTTTGTGTCACCCTCTGACCAACTTTGAAGACTTCAAGGTTCTCCAACAATTTTGCTGCAGTGGTAAGACCAGAATTGTGGTTTATTTAGTATTTCATGAAGTTTGTTCCTTGCTATATCTTAGGTTATTTTTGGTTCACTTAAAAGTCATCTGACCTCTCAGTTACCAGGTATAGTGGTTTGAATATGCTTGACCCATTGTAAGTGGCATTATTAGGAGGTGTGGCCTTGTTGAAGGAAGTGTATCACTGTGTAGGCAGGTTTTGAGGTCTCTTAGTGCTCAAGCTTCAGCCAGTGTAGAAGAGACTCCTCTCCTGCCTATCTGTAGGAAAGAGTCTCTTCATGCTGCCTTTGCATCAGGATATAGAACTCTTGGCTCCTCTAGCACCAAATCTGCCTGCATGCTGCCTTGCTTCCCGCCATGATGTTAATGGACTAAACCTCTAAATATTAAATGTTTCCCTGTATAAGAGTTGCTTGGGTCATGATGCCTCTTCACAGTAGTAAAACCCTGAGACACCAGGTTAAAACTTTGAACTCTTACTTGACCACAAGCTTTTCACCATTTGTTCTGTGAATATAAAAGTTCATATAACTAGTTCCATGTTGAAAACAAAGCATGTTCCTGTGGGTTACCCTGTTCTTAGTCATCGTCACTCACTGTGTGTGTGGTGGTTTGAATAAGTATTGTCCCATAGACTCATGTGTTTGAGTGCTTGGCCATAGGGAGTGGCATTATAAGAAATGTGGCCTTGCAGGAGGAGATGTGGAGGACATAATGTCACAGTGGGAGCAGGCTTTGAAGCCTCTTACATATATTTAGACTATGTCAGTGTAGCACACAGTCTCTTTCTGTTGCCTTTGGATCAAGATGTAGAACTCTCAGCTCCCTTCCCAGCACCATGTCTGCCTGCAGACTGATTTCCACCATGATAATAATTCCCTCTGAAATTGTAGATCAGCCCCAAATAAATGTTGTCCTTTACAAGAGTTGCCAGGATCATGGACTTTTCACAGCAATTCAACCGAAACTAAGACACCATAAATGTGAACTAAATTATTAGTTATTCACTTTGAGGAGCGAACACTGTTGTTTTGCAGTGCTGATTTTCTAGGCCCTGCTTTCTGGGCATAGTTTCCTTCTCCATCTTTCTTTTTGGTCCTTGAATTTACTATTTCAATCCCCCCTCCCCCAGTTCACAATCTCTGCTCATTTTAAGCAGTATTTACCACTTGTTTCTTGCTTGACAAACCCAAGACTCTTTGTATTTCAAATATTCTTAGTCTATTTTAGTCCAAGTTCTAAGAACTTTTGTTAAACTGAAAGCTTTTGTAGGTTTTGGTTGTGGGTTTGGAAATGCCCAGGGGTTTTTTCAATTCAGTTCAATTCCATTCCATTTTGTATGCCAAAAAGCACATTCATACTTTTTTTGAGCTTTGTTTCTCTCTCCTAGACATAATTACAGCTAATTTGTGCATGCTTCCATGGTGGAAACATGCCTTTAAGCTTCTTAGGAGTCTTTTCAACTAACAGGTAAGACGTTAGGTGGGCATCCTGTAGCGAGGCAGAAAATATACTTGATGGCCTTTGGAGTTCTGTATTAAGGCTTAGCCCTCATAAGGGAAGTTGCCTGGAGTGTCTCAAGAGGCTGATTTCTGTTGTACTGGTTTGCTCACTTGCCCTAGATATAAAGACAATCTTATAAAGACAATCTGGAGCTCTGGCAGGAGAGACATTATTATTATTATTATTATTATTATTATTATTATTATTATTGAGACAGAATCTCTTTACATATTGCTGGCTATTCTCAAACTCAGGATGTAGACCAGACTGGCCCTGAACTCACAGAGATCCATCTGTCTCTGCCTCCCAAATGCTGGGATTAAAGATGTAAACCATTATGTCTTACAAGAGGAGATATCCTAAAGAGAGACACTTGTGTTTCTCCCTTTGACTATCCAACAATCATCATTTAAAAATTTTAATTTCCAAAACTAGTATGTTTAATAGACAAACATGAAGCCCTGGGTTTAACTGCCAGCACCACATAAAACCAGATGTGCTGGAACATTCGAGAAGCAGAACAACCAAAAGTTCAAGGTCATCCTCTGATACATAGTGAGTTCCAGATGAGATTACCAGTAGGAGACAAGTAGGCTTAAGTTTTTCAAAAACCTACTTTAATAAGTATACTTAAATGTTTTAACCTTCCTTCTAGCTTACCACCCACCAGAGGTAGTGGAAAAGACAGGCTAATAGATAAATAGATAAAGAGGATGTGGATCTGTTTAAAAATAGTTTTTTGGGGTGAATCCAATCTTCATTGTCAGGATATCAGCAGTTCAGTTCAATGGCAGTTTGATCCAGAAGAAACCTTGAGGCTTTGCCTATCTGCTTAAGTCCATGAAAGCAGCAAGAAGCTGCCAGAACACCACCGAAGTTCTTTGGTACATTTCTCTCTGTGAAGTCATGACAAATGTTCATCAGTGAGGAAGGCAAGGTGAACCAATGAAGACCAGCAAAGAGTGGCAAGGTGAACCAACACCACACAGCGTACGTAGTCCACTGTCTGTTGGGTTATATTTATACACTTCCAAACATCTCATGTTCTCTCAAGCATCTACTCTAGCAAACTATCGCATGCCCCTTTTCCAGGTAGCTTCCAGAAAAACACCACATGGCTGTTCTCAGCAAAATATCTGCCCATGTGTCTGCTTCAGCAAAAAACATCGTCTCATAAGACAGTTTTCAGGAAAACATCACATGATACAATTGAGTCTCCAAGGCACCAGAAATTTCTACTTCAAGACCATATCTGCAAAACAAAAGACAACAAAAAGAGCCTTTATCTTTTCTCTTTCAGAGGGAACCAAGGTCATCTTCTTCACCTCATGGTTTTCTATATAGGCACAGTGTGTGTGTGTGTGTGTGTGTGTGTTATATCTCATTCTAATGGCCATTTGATGAATGTGTCTTGATAGGTGGATAGCTTTTCTCTATACTGTGACTCAGAAATCCAGACTCCTATCTATTCACAAAAGAAAATACAAAGCAACTGTGGCATAGAGAACTGAAACAAGAACCCATTTCCTCTCTGACTGAGAAGCAGGACAAAGATTGATATCATTCAAATTTATGGGAGCGGAGATTCAGACATTTGGGGATGTGGGGGGGCAATACTTCCTCTGATCCCTGAGCATGGACTGGGATTCAACCCTTGAGGCTGAGTGCTGGCCAGTGGCTGATGGGGTCATCCAGCAGGTAGAATAAAGATACCTCTCAAATTGGAATACTACATTTAACAGCAGCTGCAAACTGGATTCAGGGTTCTGATGCTGAAACCAGTTGTCTGCTAAGGTGAAGTAGGAAGGCTGAAGTAAAGTTGGCAAGAGTTAAGAGGCCCACAGGGAAGGCACAAGAGCAAACAGGAAGGACCAAGACTCTTCTCTCCCAGAAACTGCATTTCCACTAGTGCAGAGTCTAAGAAGGAGCCTGTTGGTGAAGTAGATATTACCAGTATTATACATCAGAGAATGGCTTCCTGGATTAGAAGATGTGAGACAGTACCTCAGTAATTGGAGCTGGGGTTGTCTTAGTTAGAGCTTCTACTATTGCAATGAAACACCATAACCAAAAGGCAAATGTGGAGGAAACGATTATTCAGCTTCCCCTTCCATAATGCTGGTCATCACCAAGCGAAGTCAGGGCAGGAACTCAAACAGGGCAGGGTCCTGGAAGCAGGAGCTGATGCTGAGAACATGGAGGAGTGATTGCTTCACATCACTTGTTCAGACTGCTTTCTTACTGAATCCAGACCACTGACCCAGGGATGGCACTACTCACCCCATTGATCATTGATCATGGATACAGCTGGATCTTATGGAGGCATTTTATTTTTTAATTGAGGCTCCTTTCTCTCTGACAGCTCTAGCCTATGTCTAGTTGACATAAAACCAACCAGTACAGGGGTGGTCACTGGGGCAGTCATTGAAGCCCTTTGCCAGTTTCTTTCCTCTTTGACCCTTGGATGTATTCTCCACCTTTTTTTCTATTAACACAGTGATCAAGCTGCTTCCTCTGTGAAGTGCAGCTAGCTGTCTGGCCTTACTGCTTCTGAGGGTGAGCCTCACTAACAGATGGGAAGAGTGGAGGAGGGTTGTTGTTTTTTAACAAAATCTCGATAGTTTGATTTTTACCACCTGTTGTGGTTTGAATATGCTTGGACCAGGCAATCATACTATTAGGAGGTGTGGCCTTGTTGGAGTAGGTGTGGCCTTGTTGGAGGAAGTGTGTCACTATGGGAGTGTGCTTGGAGACCCTCCTTCTAGCTGTCTGGAAGAGTAGTTTTCCCCTGTCTGTCTTTGGATCAAGATGTACAACTCTCAGCTCCTTCTCCATACCATGTCTGCCTGCATGCTGCCATGCTTCCTGCTATGATGATAATGGACTAAACCTCTAAAACTATAAGCCAACCCCAATTATATGTAGTCCTTTATAAGAGTTGCCTTGGTCATGGTGTCTTTTCATAGCAATGGAAACCTTAACTAACCAGTGAAGACTAGGGATCCAGATGCTGGGGTGAAAGCCTGCTAGTTCAGAAAGGCAGAGAGAGCCCCCAGTTGACCTTCCTCCTCAGCTGGTGTCCCAGCAGGAATGTCCCTCTTTCCAAATACCTCCTTCAAACTGAGTGTCTCTCTCTTCTTCTTCCTGTGCATCTCTCTGTCCTCTTGACTCTCTCTTACTCTGATTTTTAGTTAATGATCCTATGTTTAAATCCTGTCAACTGGTTGCTTACTCCTCCTCCTGACCTATGGTTTGACTTTATTTAATCCCATTTGTAATATTCAGGCAGAAAGCTCTTGGATTAAAGGTGTGTGCCGAGGCTGAGCCATACTTACAACTAAACACAGGTTTTCCAAGTTATTAACACAATCTTGGATTCATAGTGTGATCAAACATCCTGCAACGGAAACTGATATCAGGACACTTATACACATGGCTCCTGGCAAGAGATGCTCTACGCCTTACTTTTCCTGCTTCTGTCATCATATGCTTGACAAAAGCCAACCTGGAAAGGATTTCTTTTGACTTGTTGTTGGAAGTCTCTCATAAGAAGGAAGGCAGGGTGCCAAGTGGCTCCATGGTGGCAGGCGTGTGCAGCTGGGACTCCTTGCATCCTTACATCTTGGTGGAGTAGGAAACAGATAGCGAACAAGAAGTAGAGCCAGGATGTAAAACTCTGAGGCTCTCTTGCAGTGGCCCACTTCTTTAATCCAGGCTCCATCTCCTAGTGGTTCCACAACTTTGAAAATAATGTCACTAGCTGGAATGAAGTGTTTAAACATATGAAACTACTGGAGGAGGGGGTTATTTCACATTCAAACCATGAGAGGTGGGCTGCCTTTTACCTCAATGCTTTCTCTCTTATCCCTACCAAATCATGGGATGACAATGCAGTCTTGCTGCTTTCAGCCTCAGTTTACCACATGCACCATCACAGCTGGGGTCTCTACAGGTGGTTGCCATCTCTCTCTCTCTCTACAGTTTATTCATTTGGTTCTCTTCACACATCCTATTTTAAGCATGCCACTACTATTCTGGGAGCCAAACTAAGAGTTTAAGTCTGTGAAGAAAAGGAGCGGGCACAATTGTAGTAAGCCAGTGTCGTACTTAGGGTTTCTGTTCACTGTCACAAAACACCATGACCAAAAAGCAAGTTGAGGAGGAAAGGGTTTATTCAGCTTACACTTCCACCTTGATTTTCATCACCAGAGGAAGTCAGGACAGGAACTCAAGCAGGGCAGGAACGTGGAGGCAGGAGTTGATGCAGAGGCCATGAAAGGGTGTTGCTTCTTGTCTTGTGCCAGGAGCCATGTGCATAAGTCTTCCTTATAGAACTCAGGACCGTCTGCACAGGTATAGTATTACCCACAATGGCCTGGGCTCTCAATTGTTGAGATCCATGAGATCTAGCTGTCTTAGGTATTGCCTTACAGCTGGATCTCATGGAGGCATTTCTTCAACTGAGGTCTCTTCCTCTATGAAGATTCTAGCTTGTGTCAAGTTCACACACACACACACACACACACACACACACACACACACACGCCAGTACAGCCAGATAGGGTAGGTGGCTGGTTTGACTAATTGTGGGCGTATAGGGAAGGAGCAGCCAATAGGTTGACCCAACAGAGATCCCAATAAAGATCTCCCAATAGAGAGACAGGGAATTGAATAAATAGATCAATACAACTCTCCTACCTCCTAACTCCATGTGTATATTTGTATGGGGAGTATGCATGTGAATGCACACGTGTATATCTATGTGTGGATATGTGCATTGAGTGCATGTGCCCGTGGAGTTCAGAGGAGGGTGTTAGATCCCCTGGAGCTGGACTTCCAGGTGGTGGTTGTGAGCTGCCTGATGTGGGTGTTAGGAAGTGAGCACAGATTCTCTGCACGAACACTACATACTCTTACCTCTGAGCCATCTCTCCAGCCCCAAGTCAAGCTTTTAAATTGCACAACAACACACCCAAGTCACCCTGTGGGGACTTGCATCAGGTCACAGGCTGTTCTGTGCGGGTTTTGTTCAGCACCATGTCTCAGAGGAGTCATAAAAAGTCTAGTAAAGCAGACTTTAGTCATTCTGGCTGGCTTCCAGAGCCTGCCATTCACTGCCTGTAGAGGTTATGCAGAGCTCTGAACCATTTCCTGTGGCCTCTGGGACTCTGGTCAACAGATTAAAGTCCAAAGTCTTGTCTTCTGGGTACCACTTGTTTTTCTATTTCTGTTTGGCGAATGGCCTGTGCATTTACCCTTTCCTGCTCCAGCCCGGCTGGGAGTCACTTTATTAACAGTTCCTTTGTAAGTTCACGGTGGTCTATGAGCTAGTCTGAAATTTCTTGGAAAAGAAACAACCGTTGCTTCCAGAACCAACTCCCAGAGGGACATAGTCTGTCAGTCTCTCCCCAGTCAAGTCCCACTTCTGGGTTCCTCTCCATCTATTACCATTGAAAACACCTTCATACATCTAATTCCAGGGACCAGCAATTAGAAAGGTTTGCTGTGACACAGATGCCACCAGTGTGGCTCTTCATTGTCCAAAAGGGCTGGTGGTCACTCTGAATGCTTCCTTTGAGGACACACAGAGCCAAGCAGCCTGCTCTGGGGACTGGCTCTCCATTTGTTTTCTCTGGTCATCCCAGTCCTCATCAGCAAGATCCTTTTCTTTTGGGGAGGATGCATTCGGGGAGAGGAGCTGGCCTGGCTTGCTGCCTCTATGAACAGGCTTGGCTAAGAGTAGCAATGCCAGTCAAATACCTACTTGCTGTCAGCATGTTCTTCCATTTCCATGAGGAGAATGAACTGGAACAAACTTTACAATGTTGATAGATTTTTTCTTGGGGTTCTTTAGCCTCAGCCACTCCTCTTCCAGAGAAGCCATGAAGTAAAGAAAGGTCCTGACACTATGTATTCATCTTATCATCTCTGTAGCTTGCAAAGCGTTTTTTTATGTTGAATGTCTAGAAGTCATTGCCACGAGAGTAAGGAAAGACCAGAGACTTAACAAATTCACTCAAACCCCTTGCTACCTGGAGTTCTAGGTGCAGCTGGGGCTATTGAGATCAGTTTGTTCACTTAGAATGAGGAGATAGCTCAGACAATAAAACGCTAATAGTTTAAACAGGAGGACCTGAGTTCAGATGTGCAGCATCCACTCTAAAAATAAGCTAGACATGTATGCCTGTAATCTCAGGGCTGGGGAAGCAGGGACAGGTGGCTTCCTGGAGCACATTGGCTAGTCAGTCTAAATTGCTATGCTCCGGGTTCACAGAGAAACTCCATCTCAGAAAGTACAGTAGAGAGCAACAGATGCTGGATTGTCAACTGTGCTGGTGGCTGCTTTCTGCTGTGGAGGGATAGCTGACACGAGTTTAAATGGGGAGGAGTTTTGTGCCTCAGGGCCTCAGAGGTTTAGTCAGTGGTTATCAGTCTGTTGTTTTGGGGCCAGTGGTAAGGCAGAATGCTAGAGTGGAAGACCATGGCAAAGTCAAGCATCTCACCTCCTGGCTTCCATGATACAGAGAGAGACAAAGATGGTGGATGACAAGGCACAAGGATATTCTTAAGCCTGCTGTCATCAGCTAACAGTCATGATGTCATCAATGGACTAGACTGTTTATAAAGTTAGGGTCGTTATCCACTTACCTTTCAATAGCTCATCATCTGAGGGCTAAGTCTTCCATGCATAATCCTTTTAGGGGGCATTTCATTTTCAAACTTTGTCATCTTTTAATTTTCTCATATATGGGCATTAAAAAGAGTAGTTTTTTTTAAGCTGCTTTTTAATTGCCAGTATCTATTCAATAAAGTTGTAAAGTCTAAATAATTACAAATACACACGTTGAGCAAAAGATTATCTTTCTACAGTAGAAGCTTCTTAGAACATATATTTATATGAGAGAAATTTAAATGTAATAGGGGAGACAATGCTTCAACTAGACATCTTTGCTTCCACATAAAACCCCCAGGGCCAGGAATAGGCTATATCTCATTGAGTTGTTGGTCAAATATCATAGACTATTGCAAAGGCTATTATCTACTCTCTATAACCCGATGCTAAGGCCCTATCCCTGAAGACACAGTTTATTTATGTCATTGATAATGGAGAAATAAAACTGGTGCACAGTTAGGGGATTCATTTCTACTGAGTAGTATTCGTGGTGCTGGAAGGTACTTTGCACAGTACTGGGTGAACGAGGCAGTTATCAGTCTCACCCAGCTACAAGTCCTGTAACCCATTACAGAGATTTGCCTTTGAAATATACAGGTGCAATAGTGACTAATGTTATGGGAGTAATCAACCACTGTTTGGTTTAATGTAAGGCCCACTCTATGAGATGCAGTCCATACCCTACACTGCTAAAGTGGCCAAGAACCTGAGACTACATAGGTCATGGGCCCTAGTAGGAAAGCCTACTACTTTATTTGGAACATAGCAATACAATGACTAATTACATATTGTTAGACACATAGATTGGTATAACAACACTTAACCCTCAACAGAGATGCTTCTTCTTTCATTAGATGGTAATAACACAGAAACACAACCAGACAGTATATAGTGAATATACTATACTTTGGAACACACAGCACTAAATGAGACATCTTTCTCAAATACTGTCTCTCAAGGCTCAGGGATCTACAAGACAAGGAACCAGACAGATTTTCAGAGCCAGAAGTAGTAGATGGCTCCAAGAAAACACAGCAGGAATGATACACAGATGAACTTAGAGAGGCTGTGACAGTAAGCAGGAGACTTGCACAGGATCAAACCACACAAAATCCAGCACTGAGAAGGGGAAGTGTCTGCAAGGTTCCACCACCAACCAAGAAGTTGTTTTGCATTGATGTCTGCTTGGAAAGGGAAAAGCCAAGGTTGCCTGCCTGAAGACTGACTTTATAAATGACTGTGTGTTTTTGGGATCCTGGGGAACTCTATTTTATCCTGCATGTGGTTGGAGTTCCTAGCCTTGAAAGTACAGTTTAAGCTTATGTTCCTATATACACATGAGTCCATAGAAGAGCCAATTTGCTCTCCTCTGGTGGCCCCCAGATCAGTGGCCCAGCAGGAAGGGAAACATAGTTGGAAAACAAGGTTTGGGTCTATGAACAGAAAACTGAGCTCTCCATTGGGAAAATGGTGCAGGATGCTTGGACTACCTCCAAAATGCCTAGGGTTACGGCAGATGCCAATCTCTCAGAGGTACTGTCTTTTTACTGCTGCTGTCCATGGCTCTATTCTTTTGGCATAGTGCTTGTATTAGTCAGGGCTTTACTGCTGTGAACAGACACCATGACCAAGGCAACTCTTCTAAGGACATTTAATTGGGTCTGACTTACATGTTCAGAGGTTCAGTCCATTATCATCAAGGTGGGAGCATGGTAGCATCCAGGCAGAGCTGAGAGTTCTACATCTTCATCTGATCAGTAAGAACAGTAGCTTCCAGGCAGCTAGGATGAGGGTCTTAAAGCCCATGCCCACAGTGCTATACCTACTCCAACAAGGCCACACCTTCTAATAGCAATACCACTCCCTAAGCCAAGGATATACAAACCATCACAGTTCTTCATAATTTGAAATTAGACCCCACACCTCCAGATTACCACCAACTCCCATGGACCCCATTATATTACAGAGGTATGGGTTTGAAGGCTGGGTTTCAGTTCTCTTTGGCAATTCCCTACCCTGTAATGACAGGCAAGTCAGTCTCTGACTATTCCATATCATCACCTATAAAAAAAGACTAAGGCTAGAACTCAAGACTATCTTCTGTAAAACATCTTGGCTTTCTAATTAGTTCACAAGATCAATAAATCATAGCAATAGTAGGGACAAATAATGTCAGAAGAGTTCCTTGGAGAAATGTCAAGAAGTCACTCCAGATTCGGAGGGCACTGGTAAGTCAAACTATTCATTCTACGTCCAGCTTAGTGAAGCAATCAGTTTATTGGGGTTGCATATGGCATGGGTGACTGAAAGGCAGTCATATAATCAGGAAGTCTCTTGGGAAACTTCTGATCAACTACACCACAATCAGTCCCATCCATAGCATGGCTGAGAAGTATCAAAATGTGATACTATAGAGTATCTTAGGCAGCTTGGCAGCAATATCACTAACTTAGAGTGGGTTCTGTGCCTCCACATTCACTCCATTAATTATCTTTCTATAGCTTTGGGCGTGGGCGTGTGTGCATAGGTGCATGAGTGCATTTGTGTGTGCATGCGTGCATGTGTGTGTGTGTGTGTGTGTGTGTATGTATGTCTTATGTGTGTGCACTTTATGAATCCATTGAGCCTTGTAAACCCTACCTCCATGATAGGCTCCCCAGCCTTGTGAGGATTTTATGTGGGTGACTACAGATGGTTTGATTAAAGATGGCCATGGTCATGTCCAACCCAAAGGAAACACAGCACCAGGGTGCTAACTGCACCTCTTTTCCTCTCAACTAAATTCATTACTGGTGATCAAAAAGGGTTGTGCAGAATCTTTCTAGAGTGCTTCAGATACTTTAAACTGCCGTTAAAACAGCAACAAAAAATAATCAACAAAAAATCATGTCATGTTGGCTACTATCAAAGTCATATAACATCAAAAACTATGTAAAGAAAATATAAAGGTGGAAGGGAGAAAGGATTTTTTTAAATAAAAGTTATAGTATTCATTTTCTACATTTAGGGGAAATCTTTGTTTTGAGAATTTTTTGGTTTTTTTTCTTGTTTGTTTGTTTTGTTTTTTGTTTTTGTTTTTGTTTTTGAGACAAGGTCTTGGTATATAGTTCAGGCAGGTCTGGAACTAACTATGTGTAGCTACCTTGAACCCATAATACTCCTGCCTCAGCCTCTTGAATGCTGGGGCTCTTCTTTGTCCAAAAGGGGGGTGGTCACTCGTGTTTCCCTTTTGGGGAAACACCAGACCAACCCCCGTTTGGGGGAGGCTCCCATTTGTTTTTTTGGTTTCCCGCCTTCAGAAGACCTTTTTTTTTGGGGGGAGGAGCTTTGGGAGGGGGGCCTGGTTGCTCCTTATGAAAGGTTTGGTAAGGGGAAAATCCGAAAAAATTTTTTGCTGTCAGCATTTTTCTTCCTTTCCAGAGGGAATGAACGGGCCTTTCAAGTTGTAGTTTTTTTTTTTTTGGGGGTTCTTTGCCTCCCCATCCTCTTCCAAGGCCATAATAAAAAAGGTCCTGACTTTTAAATTATTTATTCTCTGGTTGAAAGGGGTTTTTTTTTTTTAAATTTTTTAAAGCTTCCCACAGAGAAAGGGAAAACCGGAAAAACAAATTCACCAAACCCCCTCCTGGATTTGGTGCAGGGGGGCTATTGAGATATTTTTCATTAGAATGGGAGATAGCTCAAAAAAAAAAACGCTAATAGTTTAAACAGGAACCTGATTTCAATGGCGCCCCTTTTAAAAAAAAGAAAAAGTACCCGAATTCGGGGGGGGGAAGGGGAAGGGGTTTCCGGAGCCGGGCATGGGTCAAAATTGCTTGCCCGGGTTCAAAAGGAAACTCCCTCAGAAAGTACAGTAGGGACCCAAAATTGGGATTGCAACTGGGGGTGGGGGCTTTTTGCTGTGGGGGGAGCTAAGGGGTTTAAATGGGGAGGGTTTTTGTCGGGCCTCAGAGGTTTACGTGGTTATAGCTTTTTTTTTGGGGCCATGGTAAGGCAGAATGCAAGGGAAGACCAGGAAAAGTCAAGCATCCCCCCCCCGGCTTCCATGAACAGAGAGAAAAAAGGGGTGGAGAAAGGACAAGGATTTTTAACCTGCTGATCACTAACATCATGATGCATATGGCTCTTTTAAAAATTTGGGGTTTTTCCCCATTCCCTTTAAATAGCCATTGGGGCAAATTTCCCCATGCAAATCCTTTTTGGGGGCATTTCATTTTCAAATTTTTCATTTTTTAATTTTTTTATAGGGCATTAAAAAAGTAGTTTTTTTTTTTAAGCTGCTTTTTAATTGCAGTATCTATTAATAAAGTTGTAAAGTCTAAATAATTACAAATACACACGTTGAGCAAAAGATTATCTTTCTACAGTAGAAGCTTTTAGAACCCTTATTTATATGAGAGAAATTTTAAAAATGTAATAGGGGAG
This sequence comes from Mastomys natalensis, assembly GCA_021653895.1. Classification (NCBI taxonomy): domain Eukaryota; kingdom Metazoa; phylum Chordata; class Mammalia; order Rodentia; family Muridae; genus Mastomys; species Mastomys natalensis. The sequence goes on along the minus strand of JAJTUV010000015.1, from coordinate 2,234,268 downwards.
ACAATGTCCAATAGACATCTTTGTTTCCCCACATAAACCCTCCAGGGCCAGGAATAGGCTATATCTCTTTGAGTTGTTGGTCAAATATCATAGATATTGCAAAGGCTATTACTACTCTCAAATAACCCGATGCTAAGGCCCTATCCCTGAAGACAAGTTTATTATGTCATTGATAAGGAGAAATAAAACTGGGCACAGTTAGGGGATTCATTTCTACTGGAGTAGTATTCTGGTGCTGGAAGGTACTTTGCACGTAGGGGGTGACGAGGCAGTTATCAGTCTCCCCGTACAAGTTGAAACCCCATTACAGAGATTTGCCTTTAAAATTTAAAAGGGTGCAATAGTGACTAATTTATGGGAGTAACAACCAGTTTGGTTTAATGTAAGGCCCACTCTATGAGATGGATTCCATCCCTACACTGCTAAAGGGGCCCAAAAGAACCTGAGACTAAAATAGGTCATGGGCCCTGTAGGAAACCTATCTTATTTGGAACTAGAAATTTAAATATAATTACATATTTTTTAAAAAAATGGTATAAAAACACTTAACCCTCAACAGAGTGCTTCTTTCATTAGTGGTAATAACAAGAAACACAACCAGACGTATATAGTGAATAATATACTTTGGAACACACAGCACTAATGAGACATCTTCTCAAATACTGTCTCTCAAGGCACAGGGATCTACAAGAAAAGGGAACCAGACAATTTGTCAGAGCCAGAAGTAGTAGATGGCTCCAAGGAAACACGCGGAAGTAACAGAGAACTTAGAGAGGCTGTGACAGTAAGCAAGGCTTGAAGGATCAAACCACACAAATCCCAGCTGAGAAGGGGAAGTGTCCAAAGGTTCCACCACAACAAGAAGTTGTTTCCCAGTGATGTTGTTTGGAAAGGGAAAACAGGTTGCCTGCTGAAGACTGCTTTATAAATGACTGTGTGTTTTGGGATCCTGGGAACTCTTTTTATCCTGCATGTTTGGAGTTCCTAGCCTTGAAGTACAGTTAAGGTTATGTGCCTTATACACATGAGTCCATAGAAGAGCCAATTTGCTTCATCTTGGAGCCCCCAGATAGTGGCCCAGAGGAAGGGAAAATAGTTGGAAAACAAGGTTTTGGTTATGAAGAAAACTGAGCTCTCCTTGGGAAAATGGTCAGGATGCTGGATACCCCAAAATGCGCTAGGGTTACGGCAGAGCAATCTCTAGAGGTTTTCTTTTTATGCTGCTGTCCATGGCTCATTCTTTGGGCATAGTCTGTATAGAGGCTTTACTGCTGTGAACGACACCATGACCAAGGCAACTCTTCTAAGACATTTATTGGGTTCGACTTACATGTTTCAGGTTGTCATTATCACAGGGAGCATGGTGATCCAGGCAAGTTAGCTGAGTTACATTCATCTGATCAGTAAGAACGAGCTTCGGCAGATGGAGTGGGCTTAAAGCCCATGCCCACAGTGGTAACCTACTCCACAAGGCCACACCTTTAATAGCAATACACCCCTAGCAAGGATATACAAACCATCACATTCTTCATAATTTGAAATTAGACCCCACACCTCCAGATATCCACCAACCCCATGGACCCCATTATATTACAGAGGTATGGTTTGAAGGCTGGGTTTCAGTTCTCTTTGGCAATTCCTACCCTGTAATGACAGGCAAGTCAGTCTCTGACTATTCCATATCATCACCTATAAAATAAAGACTAAGGCTAGAACTCAGGACTATCTTCTGTAAAACTCTTGGCTTTCTAATTAGTTCACAAGATCAATAAAATCATAGCAATAGTAGGGACAAATAATGTCAGAAGAGTTCCTTGGAGAAATGTCAAGAAGTCACTCCAGATTCGGAGGGTACTAGGTAAGTCAAACTATTCGTTCTATGTCCAGCTTAGTGAAGCAATCAGTTTATTGGGTTGCATATGGCATGGGTGACTGAAAGGCAGTCATATAATCAGGAAGTCTCTTGGGAAACTTCTGATAAAGCTACACCACAATCAGTTCCCATCCATAGATGGCTGAGAAGTATCAAAATGCGATGCTATAGAGTATCTTAGGCAGCTTGGCAGCAATATCACTAACTTAGAGTGGGTTCTGTGCCTCCACGTCCACTCATTAATTATCTTTCTATAGCTTTGGGCGTGGGCGTGTGTGCATAGGTGCATGACATGAGTGCATTTGTGTGTGATGCTGCATGTGTGTGTGTGTGTGTGTGTGTGTGTTGTGTGTGTGTATGTATGTCTTATGTGTGTGCACTTTATGAATCCATTGAGCCTTGTAAACCCCTACCTCCATGATAGGCTCCCCAGCCTTGTGAGGATTTTATGTGGGTGACTACAGATGGTTTGATTAAAGATGGCCATGGTCATGTCCAACCCAAAGGAAACACAGCACCAGGGTGCTAACTGCACCTCTTTTCCTCTCAACTAAATTCATTACTGTGATCAAAAAGGGTTGTGCAGAATCTTCTAGAGTGCTTCAGATACTTTAAACTGCCTGTTAAAACAGCAACAAAAAATAATCAACAAAAAATCATGTCATGTTGGCTACTATCAAAGTCATATAACATCAAAAACCATGTAAAGAAAATATAAAGGTGGAAGGGAGAAAGGATTTTTTTAAATAAAAGTTATAGTATTCATTTTCTACATTTAGGGAAATCTTTGTTTTGAGAATTTTTTGGTTTTTTTTTTGTTTGTTTTGTTTTTTGTTTTTGTTTTTGAGACAAGGTCTTGGTATATAGTTCAGGGCAGGTCTGGAAACTAACAAATGTGTAGCTACCTTGAACCCATAATACTCCTGCCTCAGCCTCTTGAATGCTGGGAGTACTGGTAAATACCAGCCACTCAGCTGCCTAAGTTGCTCTCCATCCATCAGGTACCAGAGAGTTACCTGATACACCGTTGTGTTTCTTTACAACATCAGAGGGATCTGGTCCAGGGACTGAGCCTTGGTTGCCTAACAGCAGGGGTGTGGGTGGGTCAGGGTGGGAAAAGGACTAACCTGGGAAGACAGCACATCCAGACCTCTCAGACCATTCATTGCCTGGCAGGGAATGGAAGATCAGGAAGCAGAAGGAGAGGCCTGCCAGTCTGCAGGAGCTACAGGAGCCTAGGGGTTGTCAAGAGTGAGGGATAAAGATGTTGCAAGGCCAGAGCAGGGGACTCTGAGGAGCAATTTACATGAGGACAGAAGTGACTGTGGGAGGAAAGGGAGTCAGTCTCAGTCTGCCATCAGCAATAGGAGGGACCCTTTTACTCAAAATTTCTACCGCATCAGGGCTCTAACTGGAATAAACAGTCTCCAGACATTTGTGAAAGTGATGGGCCATGTGACACCTGGGGCTGAGGTGCTGGTGTCCCCTCTGCTATTTGTGATAAACTCAGAAATGGGTAAGGCCAGCTCTACAGGAAGAGACCTGCAATAGCAGAGACGCTGAGGAGGAGGCTGGAGCAGGCAGCTCAGGTTAGGATGCAGAGAAGGATGGAGATACACTTTGAAGCCCTTGGTTCCAAGGCAGTGGAATGGCTCTGCAGGAAGTCCTCTTGGGTGGTCCTACTATTAAAAAAGAGGAAGGGAAAGGAAGAATGGAAGGAAATCCAGTGTCTGGGGCAGTTCAAGCAAATAAAACTTCCTTAGCTGTAGAAATGCAAAGAACATGCTAATCAATAGTCAAGACAGGAAGTGAGATTTCTTAAAACAACAACAAACTATTGTTCTCTCTCTCTCTCTCTTTCTCTCTCTCTTGTCTGTGTGTCCGTCCTGGGGGCGGCAGTGAACTCCAGGACCCTCCCATCTCTCCAACACTCTCCCAATGCTGGGATTACAGAAGCTCACCTCCACGCCCAGATCTTTGCTCTGACTGTTGAGCTCAGGCCCACAGGCTGCAGGCATGTACCAACCAAGTCAGTGCTTTACTTACTTAAATTGCTTTGATTGGAGGAGAAATATCTGGCATTATAAAGTGAAAAGAAAAGTAGTCGTTTCTTGCTTAACAAGAGCACCATGCTCTGCAAAGTGCCTGTTGTGTAGTTCGGTCCGTGTGACCATGACCGTGTGACCGTTAGAGTGTAAGATGATCCTGCTGGGGGTGGGATCGTAATCATGAGACTATGATCTCTCTCTCTCTCTCTCTCTCACACACACACACACACACACACACACACAGCCACTGCTGAGTGAAGCATTGTCATGTGTCCTGTGACTGTACATAAGGAAGGACACCAATAACAGCACTGAACTCACTAAGAGATAAGCCACAGTTTATATCTTAGTGTTTGTCTTCTGGCTTATTCTGTTAGCAATAAACGGTCAAACAATCAAACAAAACAAACAAACAAACAAACAAAAACCCAACCAGCCAAACCCTCCCCCAAAACCAATCTTCATTGAGAGTGCTTACTTTTTTATTAAACCATAAATGATATGTTATATAATATGTACTTTCTCATATCTTGAAGGGTTTTTTAAAAAATCTTTTTGTTGTTTTTGTTTTTTTTTTTGAGACATGGTATCATGTGTCAGGCTAACTTCTCTGTCCTTTATGTAGCCAAGAATAACTATGACATTCTGCTTCCCTGCTCCTACCTTTAGAGTGTGGAGATTACCGGTGTGTGCTGGACCTCATTAATTTTCTATGATTTCTCTGTGTAGTTCAGTAACTATCAGGGTCTCCCAACAAACACAAATTTACAAGCAAAACTAAGCTTTACTAAATCAGTAAATTAAAAAAAAAATAAAAAACCCAACCTGTTGGTATAGATTTCTGCTCTAAGGAGGAGTGGAGTCAAAATCCAAAAGACATTTATAAAATGTCTTTTGGCAACATAGAGATTATAAATCAGGTGACTCCTTGGGGTCATAGTCATAAGACCACATGGCCAGAGTAAAGAGATGCAACCTAACAACTGCCATGTAATGTGAATTGAAAGAGCAGACGAACCACCACAGGCTGCAATGATGGAAGTCTAGAGGCAAAGGCAGCAGAGGCAAAGGCCTGCTGTGCTCAGTGGGTCAAGCATACTCCCAGCACTTGGCAAGGTACTGTCAAAGGGAACATTAGTGAATGAATGACTCCTGTTTAACAAGAGAGGTAAGAGCCCTGAACAAATGGGAAGACTAGTACTTTCTCATCTGGATTGAGCCATGTGTCAGTTAGATAACACAGGCCCTGTCTAGGGCAGGCTGGTCAGAGAGGGGCCTTTGATCCCAAGATAGATCTTTAGGGTCTGACTAAGAGGTTGAAACTTGAAACTGAGAGGCACAGAAATGAGTCACTCCTGAGCTGTGTAAATGACAGAATTGAAGTAAGCTGGACCACGGCCTATGCTCTGGATCCCAGACTCTTTCTGATGTGTGTGATGCTTATCTGAGTTCTCTGAGACATCTCAATAGAGCAAGTCAGAGCCTGTTTCTATAATTTGCAATGCCAAAGAAAGAGCCATCTCTAGCACACTCCTCGGAATGCTGTAACCACCATGTTGTTTACTCTGGAGGAGAAGAGACACAGACAACATGAGAGTTGTAGGCAAATATTTGAAGGACTGGCTACAAAGCAGCCAGTTCAGACTTGTCCCAAGAATCTTCAAGTGACTGAGTGAAAAACACTCTGTCTCCATTGGGTCTCCCCAAAGGTAGGAGAGACTGGATTCTGGATCACATCTAAGTGTACACTGCACACAATTGTGCAAGCTTAAGATCACATGTAAGTGCACACTGCACACAACTGTGCAAGCTTAGGATCACATATAAGTGCACAGTGCACACAGTTGTGCAAGCTTCGGGTAGGACTATGTAGTGAGGAACTAACCTGTCTCCGTCTTAGATGTAAAAGCCATGTTATTTACTATCAGACAGGCTTGGTTCCTTCCTGTTTATGGTTAAACCTTTGTTTTTGAAAGACTGGGCAATGTCCCACGTGTAAGCTTAACTACAAATGGTTATGTCCTGTCTGTTCTAAAAATGGCAAACATGTCTTTGTTTCAAAAAAAAATTAATAACCATTTGCAACTGTAACTTTGTTTCAGAGGGATCGTTATGACTACCTGTTGTTATGGCCACCTTACCATCATCCTATGTTTCAGGAGATAGTTTTGACTAACATGTTATGCTTATGTTCTGCTCCTGTAGCTCTCCTCCCCTTTGGCTATTCAATCCCCCACTTGAGAATCCCTTACCACTAAGTTATAAAAACCTTGTGCTTCTCACATCCAATGCTAACCTCTCAAACCCCACCTTAGGGGGGAGGCAGTCTGTGTACACCAATAAAAAGCTTGCTTTAATTAATTGCTTGCTTAAATTAACTTGGCCATGATGATTTAGATTGGTGGTCTTTCTCCTCACATCTGGGGGATTAACAGGAGAGCAGTCCAATCATTAACTGCTAAAGTTTTCAAGACAGTTTTCACCCCTGGACCATGTCCATCCCTCAAAGGCAGTTCCTAGAACCAACATCCCTGGTACATACTTTTAAAAGTTCCTTTATTTTAGACTATACTTTGAGCAGAAAGTTATCAAATAATTTCAACCATTCTTTCTCTTTTTTCTCAATGCTGAGTATGAACTCAGGGCCTTGTGTAAGACCGGGTAACTGTTCTAAACTGAATGCAGTCTTGGCTACTCTGTCATTCTTTATTACAGTAAATTCAATACGGTTATTTCTCGCTTCAAGAAAATCAGCCAAATGGCATTGTGACTTTTGGAGCTGTGGAACAGTGCCACCTGTCGGGCAATGACTCTCAAGCTGATTTATTGATTTATTTTTCCAGATCTTGCCTCTTTCAGAAGGCAGATCAGAGAATGCAAAGGCTATCCTATGAATTCCCACTGGCATTCTCTAGCGACCTTAAAGTATTGATTATCTTTGGCGTGGTTCTAAGGGCTGTCTCTAAAAGGACAAATTCTTAAAAAAAAAAAAAAAACCAACCAGACTGCTCCAACAATATTTATGTTTATAACAGCCACCCACCTATCAGTGGTTTAGCCTTTGGGAGTATTTGGGAAAGCCTGACTTCTTCTGAATGAGGGTACCATATTTTCACAAACTGTCCAACGTCGTCTAAAGTATTGAAAGTCATACACTATACAAACCAAAGACCAAGTAGACCAAATGATAACAGGTTACTTTGACTCATTTACCTTCCAAAACTAAAGCCTTTGATTAGCAGAAGATGTCTTCACTCATCCAGCAAAGAAGACAGTGCACAGACAGACACCAGCCACCTTCAGCAGCGTCTCTTAGCAACTTCATGGACTGTCTGCAGTCTCGCTTTTTGTTTGTTTGTTTCTGCACAGGAACAGCGACTGAGTGTAAAGCTCATTTGCTCAGCAGAGACTCAGACTGTAACAATGCAGTTAACCGTAACTGCAGGCCCCAGAGCAGCAAACCAAACACTCTCAGCTGCTGGGACAGGTGGCTGTGTAGTGTGTGTGTGCCTGGGGCTCACTGGAGTGTCTCAAGAGCCTAACTGGGTCTGATTCACAGTAGGATTCAATAGATATTTATCTAGTGCAGGAGTAGGGACAGGGTCAGAGTGGCCCACACTGCCACCAAAGGCTCTGAGACTATAGAGGGTAAACCTCTGAGAGCTGTGCTAATCCCAGGGCTCTTCTGAGAGACTTTAATGAGTCTTAAAGATTTTTTTCCTTCTTATTTTGATTTAAAAATATATTTTAACCTGTGCCAGCTGTTTTTCCTCTTTCATTGGTTTGCATATTTGTTTGTGAAGGCATCAGAGTAAGACCTGCTCTGTTCTAGTTAATGAGTACCCCAAGCTCACCGTGCAGTGAAAATAAGAGGAAGGAAATCAATATTTGCTAATACTTTCTTACGTTAATTGGACTTTGTGATACTAAGCAATCAAATTAAGAGTGAATAAAAGATCACCTTATTGCATAATAATCTATATGCATATGAAGTTGTTTATATGTGTAAACTATATTAGGGTTTTTTTTATATTAAAATTTTGGGGAAATCCCATGTTGCTAACAAATAATTATAAGACCTTCAGTATTCTTCTTTAGAAATATCTTTCTTTTTTTAATGATTTTCAGGGAGAGGAAAGGAGTCAGAGGACCATTAGTGGAGGTTGGAGTTTTCCCTCTACTGTGCAGGTTCTGGATATAGAACACGGGTCTTCAAGTGCCAAATGCCTTTACCTGCTGAGCTCTCCCTCTGGCCCAGCACCATAACCCTCATTTGTGAGAATATGAAATGGGATCTAAGAGTGGCACATGTGCCCCATCTCTAAGAATGGCTTAGTAGTAAACTGCAGAAAGAATATGAATATGGACTTGAGGTCCAGTCCTTTCTCCATGTAGAATGTCTCAGGTCCCCTTTATCCCAAGTATAAGCTTCTCCACCCCATGTGACAGCAAATGAATTTAAATGAGTAACATAGATCTCTCCTTGTTTGAAAGCAGGGAAAAGATTAGTGAACAGCCTCCATGTAACATTAAATGTGCTTTTAATTAGCTCCTCACCTCTCAAAGGACAATAACTGTGAACCCCAGATCACTGGCTTGCAGTTTGCAGGGAAGGAGGCAGAGCTGCCATAGGATCTTACCTTACCCTGCAGCCTTTCCTCTGAGGTCCTGGGTGAGCGAGCTCCTTGGTGCTCTGACAGTTCAGTCATTTTAGTGTGTGTTTCTTATTGACTATGTGATTTTGAAGATGCTTCAAGGCTGTGCCCCCAAAATACCTGCCTACCCAGCATACGCAGGGTGAGACCCTTCAGTAATCAGATTAGTGCCCTTAAAAGGTTCTCCAGCTGGGTGTAATGGTACGTTTAGGAGGCAGAGGCAGGCGGGTCCTCTGAAGTGGAAACTTCTGATTTTCTGGAAAGTCAATTATATCAAATGATGTTTTGCTGGGGCACACAGGTGAAAGAATATTTTGCTAAAGCTGACAAATGGAAGAATGCTTTCCCAAAGAAGACACAAGTGAAAGGATGTTTTGCTATAGCAAAACGTGAAAGGATGCAGATGTTCAGAAGGAATATAAATATGACCCCAACGACAGTGGGAGCTCGAACATTGGTTTGCTTTGCTCTGCCTCACTATCCTTCGCCAACCACACACCTGTATTGGTTTGCCTTACATTTCATTGCTGAGCTCCACTAGAAAGTCACCAAAGGACTTTTCATGAGGTTTCTGCAGCTTCTTGCTGCTTCTTTGGCCTCAGGCCAGTTGGTGAGCCTTGTGCTTTCTTCTGGATGGAACTGCCCTTGCTAGTTCATGTGTGGTGACTGCCAAGTGGACTGGACTGCAGCTACTGGTTCGTGTGTGGTATCTTCTACTGTACTGAACTGCTGATATCCTGACAATGAAGATTAGACTCGCCCCCAAAGAACTATTTCTAAACAGGTCTATTTCCCCCATGTCCTAATAACTTCTTTTCTACTACTTCTGGTGGGTAGTGGGCTAGAGGAGAGGTTGGATGCTTATTAAAATAGGCTATGAAAAATTTATGTCTCCAGGTCTCTGTGAGTTCCAGGCCAGCCTGGGCTACATAGCAAATTCCAAGACAGACATATAGTGAGGCCTGTTTCAAAAGGTGGTGGGTTGGAGTGTCTCCAGAGAGTCTCTACAAGAGTACAATGAAAAGTCAGCCAGTCACAATAGGAGGCAGGCCTTCACAATTGGACTATGCTGGTACCCCAACCTGGGAATTCCAATTTCAAAATCTTTGAGAAATAGGTTTCCGTGGCTTATGTTTCTGTGGTCCTCAGTTGTTGCTCTGCAAATTGACTAAGATCCCACAACAGCACATCTACCTATTCTTGGTCCTCAGCCTTTCTTTCCTACACTAAAGCTGTCTCCTCCAGCAGCCGACCTGGATCTGACTCCCAATGATGCAGCCTTCATCTTCTGTATACTGTCGTGTGCCCCCAGACGTGTCCACCTAATATTGCTGGCTATGATCCTAAGCTGTCAGTGTAAAGGACATCTGTACACAGAGAGAAAGAACCCCCAGGTCCATGTGAACCTGCAAGTGAGCAAATGTGCATGCCACTCAGAATGCACAAATGTAGAGGAGAGCCAGCCACTCCACCAACAAAGTCTGCATGCCTAACCTCCTCATTGGCTGGTATTAGGGTCTTCCAGATCCTGGCTCTCTACTTTCCAGTGCTCTATCTCACTGGGTTCCTCACTTTCAGGTACTCACTAAACACAATTGCAACAAACCTTGCTCTTCCTACCTCCAGGTCTTTGCTTCAGACTGTTCCTTTACTTTAAAAGTATAAATTCTCATCCTTGATGTTAAATACCTCCTGTATTCTAGACACAGCAAATGTCATCTTCTCCAAAGAGAACACTATCCCTTCTGGCAGATCCATAGCTTAGAATGGGTAAGTGTGGCTATGAGGGCCAGTCTACAAATTATATACTTTTCCTGGAGAGACATTAACAAATGTCTATTCACCCCAAATAGGGCACCTATGACACAGCTAATAGATAGTTTCATTCAAGTTCAGCTTGAAGAACCAATACATTTCTGAGGTTTATTTATAAGGTTTCCCCCTTTTTAACTCCTGATAATTTGGAATGTGGGTATAGTGGCTGAAGGTCAAGAACGTACTTCAAATCAGGAGGTGGGAGAGTTTGTTTCCGTTGACAGAACACCAAGAAATGTGTCCTTCATAATTGATGATCGACTATGCCAACACTAGGCTCAATCTCCAGATTTGCTTTACATGAGAAAGAATTAGATGTACTTTACCCAAGAGAGAATTTTATATCTTGCTTAATATATCGTTTGATGCAGAAAAGTAACTTTTGACACAGAAATTAAGCTCTTAATTACAGGTTATTAAAGAGATAAAACAGCGGGGCCTGGACCCATCGCTGGCCATCACAAGTTATATAGATGACCCCAAGCTCATGACTGAAAAGTCCTATCCCAGCATGAGTAATGCCTTCCTGAAGATGCATCATAAAGTTTCCCTCCAGTTAACCTTGTCCTTCCTCTGTAGTCTAGAATCTTCCAAGACCGCATGCATCTAGAGCAGAATTTCAAGGAGCTGGAAGGAGTGTGTAGGAGGAGGAAGGGAAGGAGTGGGTGGAACGCTAGGTGAGGGTTATTAGCCCTTCTTTCTATGATGTAAACAGGCCTGACCTTGTTAAAGGCAGTCACAGCTGCTCTGACTGAGACAGGAAAGTCCATGTCATGCCTGTAGGGCATGTGTACCACAACACTGCCATCACCTGGATATGGATGTCACATTCATCAACACTGGGAACCTGTGCAAAAACATATGACTTTCTGTGTCTGTTTCCCAGAGGAACCTCAGGTATGAGGATGAGAGGGATTAGTGCATGGAATGGGTGTGGGAAAGTGTCTGTTGAGTTAGTGAGCATGTTCAGGTACTTGTTTGATTTTTCTAATCTTCCTCTAAAGCTCCTCTGTAGACCCATGTTTCTTGTCCTTTGATAGAGAGTACTAGGAAGACCCCATAACACTACTGGTTACTTTTAGATAGCAAAAGGAGCAGGCTGTTCTACCAATAATGTAACTCTTGTACTGTCAGCATAACAATTGAAACCCGAAAGCTCACTGTGGTGATTTGAATGAGAATGACCCCCATAGGCTCTCATATTTAAGTTTGATTCCCAGTTGGTGGACAAATTAGGAAGGATTGGGTCTAAGGGTTGGGTCTTAGGATTCTATTAAATAAGGGGTCTCTGATGAGTCTTGAGGATGAGAAAATAACCCAGGGGAACAGACTCATGTGAGGTATCAGGGACGCTCCTTGGTTCTTGGAGTCCCAGACATACCAATGGTATGAGATCCAAACATATCACTATAGCTAAGGGCTAGAAAGAGTCACAGAAGACGAAACAGAACCATGTAGTTGGTGGGTGCCATGCATGAGGAGCTGTGGTGGGCAAGCTAGCTTCCTGGAGACAGCCCACTTCCTTGCATGGCTGCAATGGGTATATCCTGGAAAGGCACAGCCCCAGGGGTTTCATCCCAGGATTGCTTCTTGCTGTTGATGTGCCTTCTCATATTTGTTGTGGCTGAATTCTTCATTTTTCTGACATAGTGTAATTAGGCAAAGAAAGACCCTTTCTGCCTATAGTCTGTTATAATTGCTTCCTTGGTGTTAGCCCATTCTGTTGGGCAAATTTCCTGTAGATCACATGAAGATGGACTTCCATGAAATAATGCTGTTTAGACAAATTGATGGTTTTATAATTCCTGATAATGATTTTACAGAATTCCTGATTTGAGTCAAATAATTTTAAGAAGTTAAGAATTTAAGATAGTCGATAGAAAGTTTAAAGTTAGAATCAAAAGTTATAATGTTCCTCTTCCTGCAAAATAATAAAGGTTGCATAGGTTGGAAAGGAGTACAGTGAGCTTTCATATGTTACAAGCATGTATGTAAATTCCACTAGGAAGAAAAATAGGCCTAGAAAAAAAATGAATGATTGAGGAAAACATTCATTCTAGGTTAGGTCTATATGAGGCCACAGATGGTGGTGTACACCATGGTAAGGAAGGTCATGAATACAGAGTGGGAATTCTATTATGAGTGTAGGAATAGAATATGGATGATTAGCTAGACTTCAAAAATAAGACATAAGATAGATGACCTGTTTCTTGGTAAAAACTTTGTTAAACTACAACATAAAAGAGTATTACTTTGAACTTATAATGAACATGTGGAATAAAAGATAGATAAAAGTACTGCTTTGAACTTATAATGAACTTGTAGAATAAAAGATGGATAAAAATGTCTAGTTAGGTACACATTTAAATAGAAAAACATGTAATCAATAATCCTCTTGTGTGACAATTTTATCTGTTTTTGAATGGGGTTTAATTTTTCTTCTTATGTAGAGAACTGTCTTAGGGGGCATAAAAAAGGCTAAGAAAAAATAGTTGTTAGAGCTTGTTTGCTGGAGTTTTACTTATCTACCAACCCTGTATACATAGATGTATGTAAAATGGATAGAGCTTTGCTCAATTCACCCTATATGCAAATCTATGTCTACCTGCCAGCCTGTCTGCCTGTCTACATGTGTCTGTGTGAAGTTGTTGGCACTTGCTTGTTGGAGCCTGCTTTGCTTCATCCACTAAGCTTGTATGTGTGAGTATGTGAATTCTCTCTCTCTCTCTCTCTCTCTCTCTCTCTCTCTCTCTCTCTCTCTCTCTTCTTTTTCGCAGACCCCAAAGAGTTTAAAGAGTTCAGAGTTTCTCAATAGTCACGGAGAGTATTGGCCCCAGATAATTAAGTTTTGTTCCTGTCAGCATTATCAGTGTTGGCCCCATAAATTGCCTGCTGGTATCAGCAGGGGGCCCATTGGTTAATATCAGCACTGGCCCCAATCAGTGACTCTACATTTGGTTTTCTTTAGCTTACTCTTGGCATCAGAGTTATCCATTAATACTTAGTGGTCATAATGAAGGCAGATGTACAATGCCAACAGAGCCCCAATGGCTGGAAGAATCCCAAGTTTAGTATACTGCCCTCTCCCATGGTGGAAGAGGAGCTGCCCCAAGAATTAGTTTTGAGGTTTAGTTTCCCATGGATATTGAGTAGATAGAATAAATAGTTTTATAGAAAATGAAAGCATTAGTATTTCTCATACCCAGATTTTAGGGACAGAAGCTCATTTCTTTTTTTTTTTTTTTTTTTTTTTTGGTGCCAATTTAAATAGTTTTATTATTCCATGTTACTTGTTTTGGGTCCCTGTGGAACAATGCTACACCTTCTACTTGGACTGACTTAATCCACCTCTTCAATGGTGGGGCCTGAGGAAGCACCACCAGATGGAGGAGCTCCTCCACCAGGGAAGCCACCAGGCATTCCTCCAGGCATGCCACCAGCACTCTGGTACAGCTTGGTAATGATAGGGTTGCAGACTTTCTCCAGTTCCTTCTGTTGATGCTCAAACTCTTCCTTCTCTGCAGTCTGGTTCTTATCCAGCCAGCTGATGCTCTCATTGCACTTGTCAATCTTCTGTTTGTCCTCATCATTGATCTTGCCTTGAAGTTTCTCATCTTCAACAGTAGCTTTCATGTTGAAGGCATAGGACTCCAGGGAGTTCTTGGAGGAAACCTTGTCCCTCTGCTTCTCATCCTCGGCCTTGTACTTCTCCGCTTCCTGGACTGTGCACTCAATATCCTCCTTACTCAAGCGGCCCTTGTCATTGGTGATGGTGATCTTGTTCTCCTTTCCTGTGCTCTTATCTACAGCAGAAACATTGAGGATGCCATTGGCATCAATGTCAAAAGTCACCTCAATCTGAGGAACCCCATGGGATGCTGGAGGTATGCCTGTGAGCTCAAACTTTCCCAGCAGGTTGTTGTCCTTGGTCATGGCCCTTTCACCTTCATACACCTGGATGAGTACACCTGGCTGGTTGTCAGAGTAGGTCGTGAAAGTCTGTGTCTGCTTGGTGGGAATGGTGGTATTGCGTTTGATGAGGACAGTCATGACTCCACCAGCAGTTTCAATACCAAGGGAAAGAGGAGTGACATCCAATAGCAGCAAATCCTGAACATTCTCAGACTTGTCTCCAGATAGAATGGCCGCCTGCACAGCTGCACCATAGGCAACAGCTTCATCTGGGTTAATGCAGAAGCTCATTTCTATTGTTACATTTCTCCTCCGCCCCCCACCTCATTCCAAGCCTCAGGAGAGCAGGATGATTCTGACATAACAGTTGCCATCCAGTGGTTCAACTGTGTGATGGTGTTGGCACAGACAGCCAAGAGAGTTCAATATTTTCTTTTTAGTTCATGGGAACATACAGAAAAGCAGAACTACATTACATAATCTAGTGCAGATGAGAAGGATTATATAGTACATAAATGGGGTGTATAGAAAGAGCTAGACTTTCTGACATGAAACAATGCAGGAGTGTTGCAATTCTATATCTCTTAGTCCTACCAGAGCTCAAAAGTGATTAGGCAAGGATCAGTAGCCCTGTGAGGTATCAAAAAATAGAAAGGCCCCAAGTCATCACAATCTTAAGCAACTACTCAATCCCATGCCCATAATTTCCAGGCAAGAATTGCTATGAAATGAATATTAATCTTGAGAGTTCTACCCTTTCTCTCTGGTGTCCTCCAACATCTCAATTTTAGCTATCACACAGAAATCTAATATAAAGAACAAAGATTTAGTTTTCTGTTCTCTGGATTCCTTCCTAGTGGCCTCCTCTGGTTCAGCATTGTTTCCTGCTTCATAGCTCCTGAGAATTTGGACTGAGGGCTCGGTGGCCAAAGGTCAAGGAACCTACTTCAAAATGAGGAGGTAGAAGAATTTGTTTCAGTTGGCAGAACACTAAGACAAGAAACTTGTGTCCTCCAACACTATTTCAACACTATGTTGGCTATGCCAACCCTAGGCTTAATCCCCAGATCTGCTTTACATGAAGGCGAATTACTTTCCATGAGATACAAAATTTTTATGTCTTGTTTATTGGTTGACACATGAGAAGTAACTTTTGACATGGAGATCAAACACTTAATAAGAGGTCATCGAAGGTAAAGAGCAGAGCATCGAGGACTATATCCACCACTGAAAATGGTCATGTTTATTAGGCAGCTGTGAAATATTGTGCTAAGTCATTACCTGCAGGACACCTTAAATTCCCTTTTGAGCTTGCCCTCTAGCCGGAGACCAGCTGGAGACCTGCCTGAGACCAGCCTGAGGCCCTAGCGCAGTGCCAGGGCTGGGTTGAACACTTTACATGGACAGTCTCTTGCCAGACCTCCAGCCATCATTGGATATAAGAACTCACCCTGGGTCTGGGCTGCTGGCCCCAGGAAGCCCCTCATTAGCATTCAAGCCAGTTGGAGGATGGTATTTTGGTAGGCAATGACCAGTTGAGTGTTTTCATAAATAGGTTGATACCTGGGAGCCAGAAATGTTCTGTGATGTGGTATTCACTGCTGCAGGATGAGGAAATTACAATGGATCTTTGTACCAAGAGCACAGAGGAGAACCCACCTTCAATGTCACTCTCACCATGACTACCAAGACGCTAATACTGCTGATGGGTAAAAATGGTTTCCATGGTGTTTAATCATGTTATGAAATGGGCTCCCCATACTGACTGCCCCCCCCCCCCACTGCTCCATTCAGCTTCATTCTTTATACACACACACACACACACACACAACACCATTATTTTTTGGGCCATTACCCCATCTCTCTTATTGCTGCAAAAACCACATGGGATTTTCAGAGCTGGGAGCTGAGGCTGGGCAGACAGATAGCTCCCCTTACCCATATCCCTTCCTGTTTGTGTTTGGAGAAAATATTTTTTTCCTGAATAAAAAAAGATTCTGCTAACAACAACAACAACAACAACGACCAACAACAACATGAATGAATAAATAAATGAATTCTCTTGATACACCACTCCTTGAGTGTAATAAGCCTCAACTTTGTTTTTAAGTGTCACCTGCTGCCCTTTGTATGGCTGGGCAAATGGGGGTTCTATTGTGTGGTATTTGAATAGCTTGGGAGATAGCACTCAAGTAGCCTTCTTTTAATGGTGCTTTTGTTTTCTTTCTCTGTTGCAGAGGCCAGTCCTAAACACATGGTCTGACACCACTTCTGAGTGCTGAGATCACAGCTGTGATGGTTAATTTTTGTTAACTTGATACAAACCTAGAAATACCTGAGAGAAGGCGATCCCACTTGATGCCACCCTTAGATTGACCTGCCAGTAGGTATGTTTGTGCAGATTTTTTTGATTACTAATGAGGGAGGACTCAGCCCACTGTCGGTATTGTCATCCTTGGGCATGTGGTCCTGGGTTGTATGAGAAAGCAAGTTTGATAAACTACAAAGAGCAAGCCTGTAAACAGCACTCCCTCATGGTCTCCACTTCAGTTCCTACCTCCAGGTTCCTGACTTAAGCCTCTGCCCTGACTTCCTTTGATAATGGATGGTGATGTGGAAATAAATGTAAGCCAAATAAATGCCTCCCAGAGTCACGTTTGGTCACAGTATTTATCACAGCAATAGAAATAAACTGGAAAACGTACACAGTACACATTGTACTTTTGAAAGTTGCTCTTTTTGTTGGTCCCAATCTGTGAAGTGGAAAGATAAGGGGGAAAACTGCACATTGTCATCCCTTCAAGCTAAGAAGTTTGGATGCACCCAGTCATCCTCCAGAGCTGCTTTACTACCACCTGGGAACTTGGATGATAATACTATCCAGCCCATATCCTAGGGATCACTGATGCCCTAAAGTGGGAAACTCTGGTTTCATTGGAGACTGGAGTCATATGATTGTTTCTGGAAACTGTCTTATATTTTGCTGAAAGCAGACACACTGAAGCTGCATGATGAGAGGACACATGATGTTTGGAAAGAGTATAAGTATAATCCAACAGACAGAGGATGATGCTCTTGCCTTGCTTTCTTTGCTCGTCTTTGCTTGCCATGACTTTGTAGAGAGTAACTTCCGGTGGCATTCCAGCTGCTTCTTGCCACTTCTGAGGACTTGTGGCAACAGGTGGAGTCTTACAGTTACTTCTGGATCAAGCCACTGCTCCTGATTCTTGTTGGTGGATTGCTGCTGCCAATTCGTGTTTGATATTTTGCTAATGGACTGGACTGCTGACAATGAGATTTGGAATCACCTCAGAGAAATATTTCTGAACAGGTCCACAACTCCCGTATCCGATTAATGTTTCTTTTCCTCTACCTCTCGTGGGTGGTGGGCTAGAAGGAAGGTTGAAGTGTTAAATAGCCATAATTAAAGTAGGTTTTGAAAAATCAAAGCCCACAATGCCCAGTCAGAAATCATTTGGAAAAGTTTTAAGGAGAATGAGAACAGTTGTATGTCAGGAGCCATAATGGGACAAGCTAATAATTAGCAGGTGATCATCCTGAAATGCTTGCCTTGGATTATTATATAATTTGCGACAAATGAGGTCTTATTCAGCAAGGCTGTGAGGTACTTATTTTAGGAAAGATTCCTGCTATTAATATGGTTTTCCTTTTATTATTATTTGACATATGTAATAATCACCTAGCAATAGCACACCCCTTTGGAGCAGATCTCTGCAGACCCACGAAGATGTACTGTCTTGTAGTGATGCTATATAGACAAATAGATGATTTCTTAAGTCTTGATGATCTATAAAATTCCTAAAATTATATCAATGATTATTAAGCTCTTTTATACGGGACTCTATTAGGTCCCTTTCTGGTAGTCAAAGCTGCAATGAGCACTCTGCCAGTCTCCCAAGTGTCATCAGTTAATGGCCCTTAGATAGTAACCAGACTTTTTCCTACTCAGAGCATATTCCAAGAGGTTGTAAAACAATTAACCAAAGGTCACTAAAAGGGAACTCATGATTTATTATAGGTGCTAGGACAGAAGATAAAATATTGCCTGGGTTTATCTATGCAAAACTTCACTAATTTCTTAGTTATAGTTTTAAACTTTCAGTGAACCTGTGGAGCTAGACAGGTGATGGATGTTTAGCCAGATAATTACTCCTAATGGATATGCATGTAAATTTTCTCTGTTGTAAACTTCTATTTCAATTTATGATTTGATTTTTGGTGTGATCTTGTGATGAACTTTGTAACATGTGACCATGTACCCTGAAAGATGCATAAGTACTAAAGAAAAAGACAAAGTAGTAGTAGTCATAGTAGAGTAGTCTTAGATGTAGAGGTTCGTTAGGAGCTGTTCGTCCCTTCCTTTCCTTTTCCCCTGCTTAGGATTTTTTCACTTAGAATTTTTCCTTTGTTAGAATTTTTTCCTTTTCCCCATTTAGAACCTTTCACTTTTCCTCTTAGATAGCTTTCATAGGAAACTTTTTACACTTAGTAATAAACTATATAATAACTTCTCTAAGTGTTTTTTTCTTCCTTGTGACCTCAGACTAGCAGGCTTAAGTCAGAGCTGTTAGGCTACAGGTGTTAATCACCTAAGCAGTCTTTTACCCTCAGAAGAAGTTTTTAGGACTTCTTAGAACTTATCATCAGCATTTCAGCACAGGTCAGAGAGCCTGAAAGTCCTGAAACCCTCAGACTTTAAAGCCATTACCAGAGTCCTACTCTGTGCCCCTGCCACTATCCTCCTGGGCCAGGAGGCTCTTGGCAGTTGTAGGAGAATACGATTATTAAACAGGCTCAACCCAACGCAGCAGAACGGTGCTGAACGGTTTTTATTTTACTTTGTTCTGGTTTTGTTCATTTTTCTGTTCACAGTGTTGTTTCCCAAGCTACACAGGTTTAAATTTGCTGAAAAAGTTTGACATAGTGAAGGGAAGTGTCAACTATGCATTAGTGACTCTGAAATAAAGTTTTAAAGGTTCTTAACATTATCTTACCACCTCCTTTTCAAAAAAAATTTGATTTTTTATTAGCGTTTAGAACCCCCAAATCACAAAATAGTTGAAGACCACTTCCAAGGAGAAACATATGGGAAGATGCTTAGCGTCGGCAGAGTAATCCAACCAGGAAAATGAACTGTGGCCTAGTGGTCCCAGGCAGTGCTATGCAAGGATATGGCTTATGTATTTGTTTAAACATCCACATTTCTCAGTAAGGAAACACCTGCAAGGTATCCTCTATTGAAGGTCAATGGTTAATCTAGCAATGCTAGCCAAGAGGAAATTCAAATCAAAAGGGAAATGTACAAAGAAGTATTCAATCTTTTAAACCTTTGCTATGTAATTTAAGGAAAACATTTCATTATTTAATCTAAAGTTAGCCAAGTCACAAATTGCAGAACGAATTTGCTCAATAAAGGGTTGAGGCCAGCTTTTGTTCAGTCCCTGAAGGCAAACCTGGGGTCATGATAATATCTCTAAGTACTCACTCTTCAAGAATGGAACTATGGAAGTTTTGCCAAAGACAACTCTCTGACGCTTAATATATATATTTTTTCCCTTAAAAACATTCATGGTGTATCACAGTAAAGTGATGGTTGCTACTTTTAATTGAAGGAAACATCATAGAAGTGTTCCCTGCTTTGGTCTGAGATATTTCTTTCCTCCACCCACTCCACAGCACCCAAGTCTCCTCCTTTTAAAAAAATATTCATTAATTTTATGTGTACATGGGAGTCTGTGTGTGTACCACATCTTACATTTACCCACAGAGGCCAGGAGAGGACATCAGATCTCCTGTAGTGGGAGTTACAGGTACTTATGAGTTGTCTGATGTGGGTCTGGGAACTGAGCCCAGGTCCTCTGCAAGAGCAACAAGGGCTCTTAGATACTGATCCCCACAAACTTCCTTTCTTATCTAGACCCTCTAGCCAGACAACCAGCACTTGGTCATTATCTTAAGAAGATGCCATTAATATTCTTGGAGTGATCCTAAGATTGGGGAAAAGCTGTATTGTCTTATGTGTATCCATTAGTTCCTTGGCACAGATCACTTTCTTTATTGTCGTCTCAGATCTAAAGGTGTAAGCTACAGTTTTGAGGAACTGAAGGTCAAGGAGGAGAAGGGAATTGGGTGTTGGGGGAGGAGGTAGAGAGTAGGGAAGCCACCCTGGCTGGGGGATGGAGGGGAACCAGTATATTCTGAGCAGCCTAAGAATGTCAGCAGTTGGAGACAGGCTCTGACTGACAAGGGAGCTGTTGCAGGTGGCGGTCAAAGGCTCCCTGACACATGCCTCAAACTTCCCTAATATTCCTGTACTCTAACTGGGAGTTCACATGTGAAACCACTATTGTTTCTAAGGAGTCCGGCAGAGGGTGCTGTTGCCCAATACAAGCTACGCTCAAATCCAAAACCATTTCTCGGTTGGGTAAAAAAATGTCCCCTACCTATCCCAATCGGTGGAAATTCATCTGTTGAGCAGATTGATTTCCCCAGCTCTCTTGTGGGCTGTATTGGGAATGTCTGCTTATGACAGAATCTCTGCTCAGTACATGCTGCATCAGAGTGGATGTCACCACTGTAGCTGAGAACAAAAAGTCATCTAAGAGGAGAACACTATTTTACTGTACATAGGATGCACGTGAGTCTTGTTTTAGGAGGCCCAATATGCAAACACTTTCAAAACGTGAAGGAAATTTGGAAGTGAGGGCCAGAAATGTTAGAGCGAAGGCTCTATATTTCAGGACAGTGGAGAACACACAGAGGCAATGTAGGAGTCCTTGAGTGAAAAAGTCCTACAGCGAGTCACCTTCACAGTGTCTCTTTCTTTGATTCCAGCCAAGCCCTTTGGGGAAAAGATGTTGAACAAGTCCAGAACTGAATTACCCACTATCTTTATGCGACATGGTACATATCCAGAACTGTGTTATCTACTATCTTCATATCCCAGTGGTGTATGCTCATGACTGCTCTTGTTCCGTTTCAGTCTTCACAATGTTCTCCATGAGTTTGGGCTAAATGTGCTCAGGAATCTGGTTGATACTTTCCTCTTTGACCCAGGGACCCACACCAAGCTGGTTCAGCACTATGCATCTTAAATTGAGTATGCCTAGGAATATGCCCCAGTGGTCTTCTTAGGCTGCTCCATGTAATAAACTTCTCTCCCAGGTTCTACCTCTATGGTTATGCTTATTGGCTTTGCACTCACTGAGAAACCATGGTGTTCAATTATCCTGTGCCAAGGTCTTGATTGGGTCAGTTGGGCAAGCCTTGACTTATCACAGATGGTTTTATCAGCTCCTGGCATCCTTATGGCTGGCATGTACTAGATGAGGTGTTCAGAAATATTGTCAACTCACAGCCGTAGGATTTAACATTAAGATTTATTAAGAAACGACTAAGTTGCATAGCAGGTTGTTTATGCAGCACTAAATAATAACTATTTTAACTCATTACAAGGAAACTCATGCAAATGGGCTTTTTGTAGCAGAAGCCAAATAATGGTTAGCGGTAATTTAGATTTGGCCATAGAGGCCACCCCAGGTGCCAGTGTTTCAAGCTCTGTTAATTCAGATTCACCCAGGAGAGACCAGTAGTGGCACGCCCTGTCAGTTTCAGACTGAGTTCTTTACAGATCTGGAGAACAGTACCGAGGAGAAGAAGTTTGAATAAAACGGTTCAAACTTTACGTAGTCTGAATGCAGAAGCAGAGAAACTTGGGGCCCAGTCATGGCTTAATGACTGAGTCCTAATCACTGTTCTGTTGCTGTGAAGGGACACAGTGACCACGGCATTTGACTGAGGGCTTGCTTACAGTTTCAGAGGCTTAGCCCATTACCATGGTGGGGAACATGGCGGTGTGCATGACACTGGAGCAGATGCTGAGGGCTACATCCTGATTTGGAGGCAGAGAGGAGAGAGAGAGAGAGAGAGAGAGAGAGAGAGAGAGAGAGAGAGAGTCTAATCCTTCTAGTTCTTCCAAATAATGCCATTCCCTGGTGACTAAGCATATATATGAGCCTATAGGGGTGGACATTTTTATTCAGAATATCACAGGGTGTTTGACGGAGCAGTTTTAATAGCCCATTTTCTTACACATTTTGAAACTTAGTATGAGGTGTTAAGGGAAGTCTTCAAATATAATGAATGAAATGAGAAAAGAGACTCTCCAAGGCTTCCCTCTGAGAGACCTGGCTGAAAGAGGACTTTTGGTTGTTCAAGTCACCATCTATGAAGACCCATGTGTGAGCAGTGGAAGAGAAACTAAAGTCTCCATTTCCAGTTGGGACTCTGATCTGTCCTCTGACCAACTGTAGAGCATCCTTCTGTCAGCAGAATCTCGCTCAGGACTCCCCTCATGTCTTTGGTCCTTGTGATCTGTGGAGAAAGAAGCGAGCCAAGCCATACAGCAGATCATGGTGTATAGGAGAAGCAGAGTTTATTACTGAAGGTGAGAGTGTACCATGGCCAACAGACAGTTGTCACTGGCCAACTGCCTATCCACATTTCGTGCAACCTGTGTGCTATTTCTAATGGCTCTGGAACAGACAGCTTTCCCTGGGTTGAGCACTTCTTCTCCTGACAGCAGGGTTATTTGGACTAACTCTTGGATAGTGTTCTTGTTATTTTCAGAATTCCTCCAGCTAGATCATCATCTCACAATTAGACAGTTGTTGGTTCTATTCCGGCAGTTCAGAGCATCCTGTTTCTATCTAGGGAGAAAGAAATGACTCAGATCCCAGACTTTGGACCAGCAACCAGCGCCATTCAGCACGGGTTTTTACAAGTCATTGCTTATGAGGGAAGGGCCATCCGTAGTGGCCTCCAAGCCTGCAAATATCTACCCAGTGTCCTATGCCTTTGTGTTTGCTGCCAGAGCCATGGTGGCATTTATTCTAAGGATTAATTTTTGAAAATTTCACACTTGAATCTCTAGCCACTTAGCAACCATTTTGTATCCCCAAATTGTGTAGACTTTATAATCCCTTTATTAGGTTCTGAGCAGACACAGTCAAACACTTTTTCATTAAACAAACAAACAAAAAACAAACAACAGAAGTGGTTCAACTCAGTGCAGAGTCTCTCTTCTCTCTTTCCTCTCCACCCTGGGCTAGGCTAAAGTGACTTTAAGCTGTTAATCTGCTTGCCTTCACCTCCTGAGTGCTAGGATTAGAGGTAAACACCACCATCCCTGGGTTCCGGGTTATTACAGCTTTAATCCGTGCTGGGCATCAGACCCAAGGCTTGCTGTGTACTGAGCAAGCATGCTACCAACTGAGCTCACCCCACCCTGCACAGTTTATTTCTTCTCTGCCATCAGCAACACTGATTCACTTTCTCCCCTGGGCCAGTTTTCCAGGGCCTGATGCTTCAGTATGTCACGTCTTAGCTAATGTCCAAGACTGTTCTCTCAAATTAATATAATACCTTTTCCTAAAAAAAAAAAAAAAAAAAAAAAAAGAGTAAGTGATACATGTGCTGATAGTCTTATGTCAACTTGATACAAGGAAAGTCATCTGAGAAGAGGGAATATCAATTAAGAAAATGCCTCCATAAGATTGGGATTTTTCTTAATTAGTGATTGGTTGGGGAGGGCCCAGCTCATTGTGGTTGATGCCATCGCTGGGTCAGTGGTTCTATAAGAAAGCAGGCTGAGCGAACGTGGGAAGCAAGCCAGTAAAAAAGCACCCCTCTATGGCCTCTAGTTTTCTACCCTGTTGGAGTTCCTGTTCTGGCGTCCTTCAATCATGGACTACAACACAAAAATGCAAGCCAAACAAACCCTTTCCTCCCCAACTTGCTTTTGGCCAACGTGTTTCATCACAGAAATAGTAACCCTACCTAAGATAAAACCCATGATTTTGCTAACACATCTCCCAGATTGTAAAGAATGCTGGTTTTGTGTTGATTCAGATTGTAAGATTTATTTTGGCTGTTCAGGTTTCTAGCTTGAAGCTCACTGAAGAAAGCAATGTATACAGTCTGTCTCTTGAGAGCAAAGGGTAACACGGGAGGTGTTGTAGGAGAGGACATGGGAGGGGCTGGAGGGAGGAGAGCGAGGGGTGAAGTGATGTAATTATATTTTAATAAAAATGTAAAAAAAAAAGTAATATATAGTGCTATTTATTTCCTTATTGCAGTCATTCCAAATTAAAACCAATATTTAATGCAATTTCCAGTTAACTTCTTTGGAGATCTTTATGTAAACATTTCACTACTTAAAATATTGATGATAGGTGTTGATATCAGAAATATGTACACAAAAGCAGTTTGATATAAATTATCAAATACATAAACGCTCCTGTTGTGTCCCTGAGTGTGTAATGAGAAGTGCAATGAACATTTTAATCATATCTCATTATAAATATAACAAAAGAAAAATTCAGTAGGAATAATAGTGTTTGTTGCTTAGTCTTAACTGCACCAACAAACCTTATGGTTCATAGACTCCTCATATGCTGTGTTGTGTGCACAGAAATCTTAAGACTGATCCAAGTAAAGTAAGCTGAGAGGCTTCAAGGCAGGCCCTGGAGTTGGACCATGATTTACAGCTTGTTGCTGGCAGTATGTTCTTAGTATCGGACTGTCTCATGCGAGGAGTCCATTTTTCATATCCCATTCAGAAAGTAGGCCATAGACCATTTGCTATCTATTCTGGGTGAAAGGTGCTTCTTGCAGTTCCTCAGTTGATCTGCCTGACTGAGTTACTTTAAGGCTGGCTTCTGCAGCCTCCAGTTAGCACCTTAAAGTGACACAGGGGGAGGCTAGGTAAAGCTTCTAGGGAATTGTGCTTCTCTAAGTTGAAGCTTCAGGGAGAACAGGGAAGGGGGACTTAATTCTACCCTTTGTTGCAGTACTCATACGACTTTCAGAGCAAGTGTTCACATGGAAAAAGCTCACTGCGAGTCTTCACATAAATTCAGTCATAGATTGAATATGAGGTTATAACAGAGAATGCCTATGTGCACATACACAAGAGCAATCATCTGGCTTAACCTTCACCATTTGTCATTGGCTTGCAGGTCATGGAAAGTTTAAGACTGTAACTAAGCCATCTTGAAGTCTTGTTTAGACAAACTCAGTCAATATCTTATCTCCTGTTTTTGCACCTGGGGTCCTGTGGTGTATATCGTCTTTATGACTTTTGGTTAATGGTATCTGTAACCCTTAGAATGTGCCCTAAGTTTTAGAAGTCTGCTGCTATCTCTCAGAAGCAATTAAGCAGTCCTGTTATAAAAGGAACTCAAATATCTCTGTGGGGATTCGCCATTTGGAAACAATGGTAACCCTTGCATGCTAGATATTTTGCAGAATAAAGGCTCTTTATTTTTGCATCTATCTGAGTCTGAGTCTTTCTTCAGCGATTTTTAGACCCTTACAATGCCTGTTCTTCCTTCCTTCCTTCCTTCCTTCCTTCCTTCCTTCCTTCCTTCCTCCTCCTCCCTCCTTCCTCTCTCTCTCTCTCTCTCTCTCTCTCTCTCTCTCTCTTTTTTGTAGGTTTCAGAGCTCTGTATCTGGGAAAGAGTTAAGAAATGTTTTCTGGGTGTGAACAGTTATAAGTTTCACTAACCCTGGCTTTAATCCTTCAGGTTTAGTTTCTTTTCTTGTCATAGGTCTCTGTCAGATTTTAATTCTATTAAAGGTATCTGCTACTTTAGAAAATGCATTAGTGTGCTGTTTTTCTTTTAAATATGTTGCAATGACTTTCCTGAAGGAGCAATAGGTTTGTAAACCCTTTCATAAACAATATAAAGCAAAACTCCCAAACTCCACCAACTGAATTTGCTCTTTGAAGATCATATGAGCATAGGGATAAACCTAGCAGACATGGTTGGAGCCACCTCAGGTCTCCTGAAAGCCTCTCAGTCTTCCTCCACTCTCTTCCTGAGGATATGCTTTTATTTTTAAATTCTTCTCTCATATATTACATCCCTGCCACAGTTTCCCCTCCCTTCTCTCCTTCTTTCCTCCCCTGGCACCTCACCTCTGCCCCAGATCCACTTCTCCTCTCTTTCCCTTTAGAAACTAGCAGGCCTCCCAGGGATATCAGTGGAACACAGCATAACATATTACAATAAGACAAGGCACAAACCCTCATATAAAGGCTAGATGAAGCAACCCAATAGGAGGAAAACGGTTTTGAGTGCAGGTAAAAGAGTCAGGGACACACCCACTGTTAGGAGTCCACAAGAACACCAGACTACACAACAGTAATGTACATGCAGAGGACCTAGCCCAGAGCCATGTGGGCTCCCTGGTTGCTGCTTCAGTCCCTGTGAGCCTCTATAAACCCCGATTGATTGATTCTGCTGGTTGTTTTCTTAGTGGCATGACCAGGCCAGCCCAGTCAGTCAACAGGTTCTCCAGCACAGGAGTGAGGATTAAAAAGAAAACAGACAATTACACAACATTGTAGCAATGACCCCAGCCAATTCTGAGGCTGAGGTGGGTTTATTTTTTTCCCAATCTGCTTTTATGCCATTTTAACTACATGCAAGTATTTAGGTCAGTTCTAGGTTGAGGAACTAGCAATATAATAAATGCAAATAGTCCAAGCAAGGCAATAAGCAAAGTCTCAGGATCACTCCTGTAATCACTGTTTCTAAGGGCTTGTCAGGATGACCAAAATATTTGAGACTACTTCCCTGTCCTAGCACACAGTCATATTCAATGCCTGAGGCCTACTTCTTTGTTCTAGCTTAAGATTTAGATTCCTGACTGAAATTACTTCCTTGTCATGGCCCAATGTCAGATTCCTGCCTGAAGCCCATTTCCTGTCCTTGGCCAATGTCAAATTCCTGCCAAGTGGCCCCAAAAAGCTCTCCACAGTGGTAGGTGCTTCCCTAGGCCTCAGGCAAGCTGGAAGAGGCAACAGATTCCCTTGATCAGGCTGTTCACACTAAGACATAACAAGAAAGGCTTGATTTCCAGCCCTTCTTTCCCCCTCCCCTTAAAACTTCTTTAATTCTGACCACCTCTTTCCATCTAAGGAAGCCTTCGTACAACGGAAGATCTCCAATGTTCAAATATGGAGATTGTTGGGGGCCTGACCATTACACAACTTTTCGTAGGTCTGCAGTTGTGAGCACATGTGTTTCCTTTCTACCACTCTAATACAAATTAACCAGCATGCAGCAGCAGATCACACACTGAGGGCAAAGATCAGAAGAAAGCTGCGGAGAAATCCTGACCCACGGAGAAGCAACTTTCAGTGCAGACAACAGCTTAGCCATAAAACATTGTCCGCAAGTCTGTTTGAGAATCTCATGCTAAGTACTACACTCCTTTGCTCAGGCTTTAATCCTAAAAGAGCCGTCTTTAGCTTCTTGATTTCTACCAAGTGGGCAAAAGAATGTTGGGCCGATGAAGAGTGAATCAGCTCTGCCGCTTTGTGACTGCCAGCAAGACGCTTACTTCCGATTTCTGGTTCTTTATTTGCTAAAAGCAGTGCTAGGCTAATAGTGCTGCAGCAGACACCGCCAGCATCTGCCCACGTGCCCCCGCTCGAATCCCTTCAGCCTTTTCTGAGTTTTTCCTGACATCACAGCCTGCTTTGCCTGTCCAAATGCCCCATCCACTCGCTCCTGGTATCATAGTGGCCTTGGACATCCTGTGTGACCGGTGAGCAAAACCCTTTCCAATCCTAAACCACACGTCTTTTCTTTTCTTTTTTTTTTTTTTTTTTTTTTTTTTTTTTGGTTTTTCGAGACAGGGTTTCTCTGTGTAGCCCTGGCTGTCCTGGAACTCACTCTGTAGACAGGCTGGCCTGGAACTCAGAAATCCGCCTGCCTCTGCCTCCCAAGTGCTGGGATTAAAGGCGTGGGCCACCACTGCCCGGCTCACACGTCTTGTCTTTTCAAATCAGGTAACTCGAAAAAGTTCCAGGAACGAGGAAACCTGTGTGCATCTCTTTCCAGACCTCTTTTTGAGCCTTTCAAACACACAGCAAATATCACAAATGTCAAGAAAAGAGCACACTTTTTTTTTATGAGATAATATATTTTGGCTTATGACTTTCATTTTTTTCCCCTGTGATAATAAAACAGTTCATGTGACCACTTCCACTTTCGAACATGTCAGTCAGGGTGACCTGAATTCCTCATCTCGGGGCATGGTTGCTCATATGTGACTCAGAATAATTTTTTTTTAAAATTCCCGTTGAACTAACAGTGTTTTACATTAATCTTCCTATCTGTTCCAAAGCTGTACAGTGTGTTCAGTCTAGAAGTTGCCGATCATCCTTTTTCTCTCACTTCATTGTGGTTAAGGGTCTCAGAGGAGCCAACTACTCGGTATGCTATCTACCCACCAAAGTGAGACCTGGTGTACACAACCCCATCTCCGAACCTGGGTGTCTGAGTGCTGGAGCCCCCGGCGGCTGAGTAACTCCCTTAACATTGCTCTTCAGAAGCAAACGGCCTCGGCGTAATGAAAAGGCTCTCATTTTTAAAAAAGTAAGCCAGAATGTGCATTTTCCTTCTCCTTACTCCAGGGCATGGAATGAGTCTTGCAGCTGTTTCTCTCATTCCAGCAGAGTGGGATTCCCAGATGAGCTACGGAGAGCGGCTTGGCTGTGCTACTAGCTCGAAGACTGCTATGTGGCCTGCGGTCAGGTTAGAGGCAGCATCTGGGATTTGCATTTAGGGACTGACTTCATGATGGTCAGAGTCCAGAAAGCCCATTTATATGAAGGCATCCTTTTCAGACTGTAATGGCTGCCTTCCATGATAGAAAATGCTGGAACAGAGGGGCCTAGGTTACCAGGAGTGTCTTAACTTACTAGAGTTATATATAGCCCTCTTTTTCTGATCCTGTGGGTTTGTTGTTGGGAATAGTCAAAGGGCAGTGGTCTGTGGAAGAAGTCACTGAGCTGAGCTTTGAGAGACCACAAAGCAGGGTCCTTTTTCATAAGAACTCAACAGGAGGGAAACCACACACAGAAAAAGACTTCATTATCCTACATATTGGGACCCATTATGAGGCAGACTAGCCTTTAATTTTCATGTAAGCCAAACATTCAACCAATGCTCAGTCTACATATTTTAGGGCAGTAGTTGCCACTTTCAAATGTTAGAAAGACTCTAAGAAAATCAGTCTGCAGATAGCTATTATATCCTTATTGTATCAGTGACAGTTTCGTAGAGGAACAGGATTGATATGCTATGTGAACACACACACATACATATACACATACACACATGTGTACACACATACATACATACATGTATACATATAGACATACATACATACACAATACCTACATATATGTATACATACACATGTACACACATACATGCATACATATATATTCACACATATACATGCATACATATATATTCACAATATACATACAATATTAGTGTATAAAATGGTATGTATTAGATAGGTTCACAGGATATGGTCTTGGAGTTCAGGAATAGCTGTCTCCACACTGAAAAGGCTGAGAGCCTGCAACTGCTTAGAACATGAGTTTGGCTTAGCTGTTCAAATATGGTGTTGATGGTCGGAGCAGTGAGGCAGTAGATTGAACTCCTTTGGTCATCGAATGACCCTTTCACAGAGGTCTCCCAAGAGCATTGAAAATCTCAGATATTTACATTATGATTCCTAACAGTAGCAAACATTACAGTTATGAAAGAGTAACAAAATAATTTTCTGGTCGGGGGTCACCACGACATGAGAAGCTGTATTTAAGGGTCACAGTTTTAGGAAGGTTGAGAGCCACTGGTCTGTAGGATTTTTGGAGAGCTACTAGTTTTCAGTCCAGATTGGAAGGCCAAAAAATTTGGCTTCTCCTGGCCATGAGGGATATTAGCCACAGTTAGAAAACAATTCAGTACTCAAAAAAACCTGAGACCTGGGCTGCCAAGATGGCTCTGGGTAGAGGTGTCCCACCCCTAAGTTCTAATATAGAGGCCTCCGCCAGGAGGTGCTATCTACACTTATAATATATCTTCCACTTCAGTTAACATCATTGTCATCGTCATCGTCATCACCACCACCACCTCACATGTGTGGTCCGAGCTTGTCTGTTAGCTGACTCCAGACCCAGTCAACTTCTAAACCAAGACAAACTGTCATGTCCATCAAACAAAATTCCCCCTTCTTCTTGGTCATTATGTTACTCGTTCATTATCAGTTCACGCTGTGGAGATCCAGCCTTTTGGAGACCTAGTCTACCCTTAGCCTTCCTCATTCTATGCTGGTTTTCACCTTTATTTCATTAGCATGGCATCGAGCTATGTACTGGCTCCTTAGAGGTAGGCAGCACAAGAAAGCTGATGCTTCTGCTGTGTGTTGGACACACTGACACTTTTTCTACATTGAGAGGCACTGGGTTGTCATTATTGCCGGAATTCCCCATCAGAAAGACAAAGCCCACAGCAATATAAACAACTCAATGAGATTGAGTAGATGGAACAGGTACACCACCAATTGGCTTGAACATGTATCGGGATACAGTTGTCCTTATGTAAATATACTTATGTATTTGTTGGTGACACTGAAGGGTCACCTCTTGGAGTGCAGTCATAATGAGATCTGGGGGGATAGACATGGCTTTTTAACCAAATGAACCAAGGAAAACTGTCCAGTAGTCAATTGTTCATTTCCAGCTTCTTATCCAACTTGGCTATAAAATAGCGTTCTCAAAAACCTTGACTTTTCTCTGCCGATGTTTGCTGACCTATGTAGACCTGTGTCCATGAGACCTGGGATTGGAGGACCTGAAAGAATTGGGCAGACTACAGTCTCATGCTGTAGCCAACCTTACTTCAGATTAAGTGTACTTTTATATGTGGATGTAACAAAGAAAGCAATGATCCAGGGAACGCTGGTTTCAGAAAAACATGACAAAAACTTAAATGAATGTCAGTAAGCACACATCAACAGAACAGCCCTTTCCCAGAACTTTTTCAGGCAGATGAATTTAAACACAATTGCCTGGCACACCTTCTAGATTCTATCTGGGAACTCTCGAAAGCAAGGCAGAAGGTCATATGCAGATTCAGGTACACTCACCAGACTGGGTTCTATATCCAACAAGAATAACATATCTTATGGATTGAATGTAAATATTTATCACGGGAGTCATGAAATCACATCCAGGAACAATCCGGGGGACAAAATGCACTTGAGGTAAGAGGCCCTCTGCCTTTTTTCCTGGAGCCTGTCTCCCAGGTCCCTAAGGCATTATTCACTATCCATCATTCTCGTGACCATTTCCAACATTTCTCGATCTAGATAACACATAGCTTTGGAAAATTCCTTGGCTGTTTTCTTTGGCTCACATTTAGCCACTGGCCCGGGTGCTCTGCTGGGAGCATGAGTGAAGGTTTATGTAATGATTTTACTTGGCTAGGAGATGGTCTACTTGCTTTGCCAGATGCAGGTAAGATATTACTGGGACAGTGATTTTTACATGAGATTAAAATTTAAATCAGAACTTGTGCTCCGTAATGTGGTGTATACAAATAACTGAGAACCTTAATGGTCAAAATTCCATATAAACTACTTTTATTGATTTAAAAATTCTGGGCTGGAGAGATGCTTCAGTGGTTTTTGCCACCAAATCCAAGATCTGAGATGAATTCCCAGAAACCATATAGTGGAAGAAGAGAACTGTGTTTCACAAGTTGCCCTTTGACTTCCATACCTGTGCTGTGGCATGTATGTAACACACACACACCCCACACACAACACACACACAACCCAGTCCCTTGCTTATCAGTACAATTGTTCTTTGCTCTCACAGGGAGTTAGCTACTTGACATCTAGACACAGTGCAGAAGAAGGAGGACCAGACTCTGTGGTAATTTGAGGGGTCACAAGGGCCCCAATACATGTGGGCTAATCTGAAAAGCCAAAGAGTGAAGTCATCTGAAATGAGAAAATATTTACACAAGAGGCCCTTGTAGGAAAGCTAGCGTGAGGACTCATGGCCTATTCACAGATCATGTCTTTAGAACTGTGGTTATTTGTTGTCATGTTAGAATCCTGAATCTGTCTTGTTCTAGGGAGATGGAGGGCCCACAACCCAGAGGGTGTGGTAGTTATAGCGATTGTGGAACATGTTGGAACTGGGGATGCTAGGACTTTAGAAATGTCCTGGGCTTTTTGTGGGCTATAAACATTTGAGCCACACTTGTGTGTCCCTTAAGTATACACATGTTGAAGTCCTAACCCCATGACTTCAGAGTGACTGTATCTGAACTGATCCCTTATAGAGGAGCTGGGGACTGAATGCTTGTATGTCCCCATAGCTTTTGAGGTTATAGCTACTAAAGTGATAATAGCAGGGTTTAGTTCCCTTGGGAGAGTATTATGTCTTGATAGTGGAGTTCTCATGAGACCCATGACCCCCTACAATGAGTTGCCTGTGAACTAGAAAAGAGGCCCTGACACTTGAAATAAAGCCACCCTACCTCTGGCATTTCTTACTCTCTTCCAAACAGACTAAGGCATGAGGCAGTGAATAGTGTGGACCTAATCCAGGATGACAGCATCTTCAGAGTTCCCTCGGATTTCCTGCATCCAATCAAAAATTTTGCTCTAACTTTATTCATATAGCCAAAGCCTTGTGTTTCCTGTTCAATATGGATCCTGGAGGAGAGGGATTTGTTGTGGTCAGTCAGTTCAAAGTCTTAACATTTTGGTTCCCATGTGCAGACTCCAGGAGGATATCACTGGGTATCTTTGTGACTGTCTTCCTGAGGATGCAACCGTTCATAAAAATTTCAGTCATTCCAAGTTTATCCAGTGAAAGCTATGACTGTGTTAACTTCTAGGTGAACAAAATACACAGAATGAGTTCCAGGCCTAAGTGGACTTATTTTTTTTATTGGATATTTTGTTTATTTACAATAGAGATGTCAACCCCTTTCCCCATTTCCCCTCCTTAGAACCCCCTATCCCATCCCCCTCCTCCTTTATGCTTTTATACCATTTTGATTATATGCATGTATTAAGGTTAGTTCTAGGTTGAGGGTCTAGCAATACAATAGATGCAAATAGTCAAGGAATAAGCAAGACAATAAACACAAATAGTCAAAGAAAAATCAAGGCATTAAACCTAAATATGTGAACACTCCTGTGATCACTGTTTCTAAGGGCTTATCAGGATGACCAAAGTATCTGAGCCTACTTCCCTGACCTAGCCCAAGGTCATTTTCATGTCTGAAGCCTACTTCCTTGTTCTAGCCTAAAATTTAGATTCCTGTCTGAAATTACTTCTTTGTTCTAGCCTAATGTCATATTCCTGCCTGAAGCCTACTTCCTTGTCCTTGGCCAATGTCATATTCCTGCCAAACAGCTCATTTCCTTGTCCTTGGCCCATGTCAGATTCTTGCCAAGCAGCCGCAAAGGTTCTCCACCTCTCCCCATTTTTTATTTCTTTAACAAGACTGAGTCTGTCTTAGGTCATTCCGACAAGAATGCCTTCCTTACCCATCATGGAATATGCATTATCCAAAGCAATGAATGCACTTCTGTCTTAGGCTGGTAAGGCTCTGTGCAGAATCTTATCTGTACTTGGCTTGCCAGCCTATTAATTTAATAACTCTGTCTAGGGGTCCATTTTCAGGTTCAAGCCATGTACTTGGCTGCCAACATGTTGATGTTGTTGAAGAAAAGCTTTACACAATGGGCAGGAATAAAAGTATTCCCAGAACTAAAAGGGCTAGCATGATCAGGCTGTATATGCCATTTTTGAAGCTTTACCAAAATAGAAATGCTGACCTCAGGCCATGGGTAATTTTATCTGCAGTATCTACTGAATCAATGCTCAGCAGAGCAGCATTCTTGAAATTCAGATGTTTCTAGTACAGAATCTATCAGACCTTCCAAGGAGACCTAATACCAATTCTCTATAAACTATTCCACAAAATAGAAACAGAAGGAACACTCTCAACTTGTTTTATGAAGCACAATTACGCTCATACCTAAATCACACAAAGACCCAACAATGAAAGAGAACTTTAGACCAATCTCCCTTATGAATATCGATGCAAAAATACTCAATAAAATTCTCACAAACTGAATCTAAGTGGACTTATTAATTCATGTGTCTATACTCGCAATATAATATACCACTACTGTAGACATAACAAAGTATAGTGCCCACACATGGAAAAAGAGTGAGATATGCCAATATTCCAACCCAAAGAGAACAGGCTAAGACCCTGCACATGCTTGAGATGATTTTTCTCCCAACAATGACTATGAACTGTTCAATGGCATTGAACAGTTGACTGCATTGCACTTCCTTGAAGTCTATGTTCTACAGCTTAGCACATTGCCTTAGCTTTAAGCCATCTCCTATAGACAGAAGGGAAACACAGACCGATCTTGCTGGTTAATGTTTCTATCCCTTTCCTGCTCCAGTATGCAAGTGTCAGCCAAACCTCGCTCGACAGCCCATCATTTGTCTTACTCAGGCTTCTTTGTCTGGACTTGAGGCTATCATATTCTGATGAAGAGGACATTTCTCTGGGATCTTTTGTCTGCCAGTGTGCTGAGTGGCAGCTCAGTGCACCATGGAATCAAGGTGTGGTTAAATACATTAATCTTAGCAGAAACTCATGGGAAGTTGCTAAGTAGCTCTGGCTTGTTCCTCATCTCTTCAGCTTCTCTTCCCCATGTAGCTTTCTTTGCACCCCTTTTCCTTTCTGACTTTCCATCCACAGTGAAAATCAACAGCTTTGAGATAATGCTGACAAAATCCAAGTTTGCAAAGAGCATGTGAATTTTAGAGACCATCAGAGAAGATGAGCAAAAGTCACAGGTGAGCATAACACTTCAAATGATAAGTAACCCCAGTTGGCATCAGAGAGGGAAAAAGGATCAGAAAGCAAGTCCTGCTGTGACACACAGTGGACTCATGGCTTCTGTCTTCAGGCTGCAGCAGGGTCTGCAAACCTGTACACATGCTCTTTACCAGACTGGGCACTCATCCACTGCCAAGGTGACACACTTCCTTCCCATCAAGATTGTCCAGATCTAGAGCTCAGGAAGCTAAAGAGCTGAAGCAAGGAGATTTCCTCTGCACTGATCCAAGTGCTTTGTCCAAATGGCTCTTTTCTGGAGGATCCACTGACATTGAGATTTCACAGTGGAAACAAAGTGCTTATTCTGTCCCTTGAGGAAGTACTAGTTCTAGGGGTTTGAAGTACCACTTGGATCCTGTTCTATATGAATAAGATTGACTCCCGTTGCTTTTTCCTGGTGCTGTGTCCAGATCTTGTGCATACTAGGGAGGGCCTCATTTTTCCTGATGAACCACACTCCCAGCCCAAGTTGGCTACCTTTTAGTGCAAGCTCCTGGCCTTCAGCCTTCCTCACTGCTGCAAAGCCAGGTCTCATGGGCTCTGAGAAACTAACCCTCATTATAAAAAGGATCATTTAATAACAAATATTTCTTGGCAAGAAAAATACCTAGAAAACACATTTAGAGTCTATTTGTTAAAGAGTTTATCTTTCTGGAGAATGGATTCTAATAAGAATTACAGGACATGTGCTGGAAAGGATGAACAGTGAAGAGATGCCTTGTATGTATCCAGGCAGACACATGACAGAAAGGAAGAAGCATGTTCCTCTGCATAATCTGTCCCCATACAAACTATTTTCTGAAAAAACAAAGTTCCATATCTAAACTCCTAAAGTTTACAAGCTCAGGGTTGTCTTTCTCTTCTGCTGACAGTCTTACATGCATATTCATCCTTAGTGATTTTGAGTCCCACTGGCAACAAACCTTCAATGTTGTTTTTGCTGATTCTTTAGTTCATTGTGACCAAAATTTCAATGACTCTAGTCTCCAACCATTCCTATAGACCTGTTGTGCTGACTGTTTCACGTGCTGTAAAGGTTGGCTATTTTTCAGAGTGTTAGGTTGCACCACTTGACAGTCTCAGAGGAAACATGTTAGTCGATATAAAATTGAAAAGTTTAAAGTTTAAGATTAAGCATATTCCTAGAAATTCAAAAAAAAATTTCTGAAAGTGTTCAATGCTAAAAGACATTATTTGTTTTTATTATTAATCATGTATAGGTATATGTATCTGTATGTGGATGTGCTTATGGGAGTACAGATGCTCCCCCAAGACCAGAAACATGGGATTACTTGGACTTGGAGTTACATCCTTGAGTCATCTGATGTGGGTGCTGGCAACTGAATTCAGGTCCTCTGGAAGAGCAGTAAGTTACTGAGGCATCTCTCCAGCTCCACATCAGTTTTATAATTCTTAAAAACCAACCAAAGGTCCACATTTGTCTTCTTGCCCCTGTTCACATTCATTAAAGGGAGAATTAAAGTGTAACATTAGTAGTCATTATCTGTTCTTATCAAATTTGTATTTATCCTTGTCATTTTTCTGTCTGAATAATATCTCTAATTTATTTAAAAAAAAATAGTATCTTCTAACTGGACCATGTCATTAGAATACAAAAGTCATGGCAAAATTAGGTAAGGATACTATACAGCCTCAAATGATGATTTTAAAATTATCCAGAAAGGTAAACAAAGACCCCAGTGCCTGTGTGGTATTATTTTGCAGACAGTCCATGCCAAGAAGGAAAAATGAGTACAAGACAACTAAGAGAAAGTTCAAAGACAGCATCATGATTGCACTTGGTTTCCGTGTTTCCTCCTTCCCTTAATGTGAGGTCTGTTGTGTAACCATACATAGTGCCCTAGAACCAATTCATCATAACTGCATAATTTTCTATTAAAACAGGGGATCAAATCAAATTTTGATTTCTGGGAAACTAACCATTTTTTTTCTGGAATCAAGAAAAATCATGCACCCTCCAACATGGAGTGAGTGGTGCCAAGGCAGAGGCTTGCACATGTGCTTCGTCTTAACACACTGCCATGGCTAAGGAAGGCATTGCTGTTGGGTATGTAATAGATGTTAATGCTACCCTTACAGAGGTGCTGAGGACCACCCTCATCCCTGATGGCCTAGCATGTGGAACTCACAAAGCTGTGAAAAGCTTACAAAAGCACCAGGCCCATCTCTGTGATTGCAACCAATTGTGAGGAGCATTGCTAAGTGTGTGGAATGTGTGTTGTGTGCATGTCAAGTA
Organism: Mastomys natalensis; assembly: GCA_021653895.1. Taxonomy (NCBI): domain Eukaryota; kingdom Metazoa; phylum Chordata; class Mammalia; order Rodentia; family Muridae; genus Mastomys; species Mastomys natalensis. Next base: position 2,196,868 of record JAJTUV010000015.1, on the reverse strand, counting down.
GGTGGGAGGCCATTGTGCTGAACACAAAATCAGTCTATTCAAGGATGATGACAATAAGACACTGGGATGATGAGCAGGTGTCTGCAAAAAATGATTGACAAAGGAATCCCATAAAGTGGTTGGTTACATACAGTGTTTGCTAAATGGTTAAGGACTATGGCAAAGAATGTCAGGCCAAGGTTGTCATCAAAGAGTAAATGAGTGCAGTGAATGAACAGATTACAAATAAATGAGCTCTGAGATGGCCAAACAGCCATGAGAGTGAATGGAAATCTGCAACTGATAGGGATGGGTGGACTGGCATCTCAAGGATGTGACAGAGACCTGGGATAGGGAAGTACCCAAGAAGCAATGGGGATGACTGTAGCTGTGACTCACAGCGTTGAGATATGGACTCTGAAGAGGTCACCTCCTATAGCCAGGCAGGAATCCAAGTGGCACTATAAGGACACCAACCAACCCACAAAATTTTGACCCAAAATTTATTCTGTCTACAAGAAATGCAAGGACAGGGATGGAACAGAGACTGAAAGAATAGCCACCAATAACCAGCCCAACTTGAGACACAGGCAAGCATCAATCCCTAACACTATTTATGACACTTTGTTATGCTTGCAGACAGGAGTCTAGCATGGCTGTCCTCTGAGGGGCTTCACACAGCAGCTGACTCAGATAGATGCAGACACCCAGCCAAACAGTGGATGGAGGTTGGGAACTCTTATGGAAGGTTAGAAAGAAGGATTTCAAGCCCCAAAGGGGATAGGACTCTCACAGGAAGACCAACAAATAATCTAACCTGGACCCTTGGGACTCTCAGAGACTGAACCCCCAACCAAAGAGCATAAGAGGCTAGACCTAGTCCTGTCCCCCACCCCCCACTCCCCGCACATATGTAGCAGATGTGTAGCTTGGTCTTCATGTGGATCCTGAACAATTGGAGTGGGTTCTATCCTAAAGCTGTTGCCTGTACATGGAATATGTTCTTCTAGCTGGGCTGACTTGTCTGGCTTCAGTGGGAGAGGATGTGCCCTAGCCCACAAAGACTTGATGGGCTAATGTGGGGGATACCCAAGGAGGCCTCCACCCTCTCAGAGGAAAAGGGGAGGGGGAGGGGGAAAGATTGTGGGTAGGGTGAATGAGAGGAGGGGTAGTGAGTAGGATATAAAGTGAATAAGTATAAAAAGATTGGATCTCAAAAAAAAAAAAAAGCATTAAGAAAGCTAAACATAAAAACACAAAATTATGAAGTTATTCCATAAAAAGTTGAGATTTTAAAAGTAATTTTTCAGTAAAATGCTATATAATATGTAAGAGAAAATCAGCTCATTAAAAAAAGTAACTGACACATTTCATGGTGAAGGTGAGGGAGGCTGCTCCTATTAAGTGAGGTTGGGAAGTTCTAATGACAATGACCAAGTCATGAAATGCGTCCCACAGGAGCTTGTCCCTGTGAAAATGGTCAGAATCAAAATAGAGTTACTTGTTTCAGGTCATCACCATAAATAAGCAAATGGACCTAGGAACCTATGAAGGAAGGGATCTCGTGCTTGTGAATAATCTGAAGACCTGGCACTAAACACTTGAGAGTATCATTTACAATTGCACCACCTTACAATAGCCTCTTACACAGAAAATCTTTTTGCAAGATCTACTCAACAATCATCTATTCAGTCAACTGGACCCTGCCCTTGTTATCAACCTTATAATAGCCATGTGCTATTATTCTTCTATATCAGCTTTGTAGCTTCATTTCCCCTTTATAAGTCTCCCATCATCTTGTTCTTCTGGAATATGTCCATAATTTACTATGACATTCAATTCCCATTTTAACACTTCTGAACAAATGTAGTAATCTTTGAGAATCTTTGTTTGGGTTCTTTATCTAGAACTGTAGTGGTTTGAGCAGAAGGACCAGATTTTGAGTGGGGGATACCAGGGGACAATGAACCCTATTTTCCCAAGGCTGAACAGCTGTCCCACAGCTGTTGTGTGCTTCAGAGTCGAAGACAGATGCATGCAGATTTCCCAGTGCATCTTGGAAAATATGAGACATTGATTGGCATGACGCCGGAGAATTGTATCTCTCTCTGGAGCTTAACTTATTAGTTAAGCCTTAGGCTTAGACAACAGATGCCGGCTCTTAGCACCAAGAGGTCATGGTCAGGAATCTGTGTCGATGATGATAATTCATCAGCCTCACACTTTCCATTCACATCTTGAAAATCAATTTCTAGCAGTGGGAATTTATTACATTGACAATATATACCTCTCACCTTCGCCTGAACTCATAAGCAAAACACAAGTAATAAGACGGTGGTCAGTTTAGATTTCCCCAAATATGTCGGCCTCAGATGTTTTTTTTCATGGACCTCAAATTCTTCATCTTTGCTCATTGCCTTCTGTCACTGTGTTGGTCATCCAATGTCTGACTTTTTTGTGAGACTTCCTCCTCATATTGTACTACTCAAAACCTACCCTCCACCATTGAGTATAGTGACTTCTTTTATTCTTTTCAAGCAGTGATGATGGTGTGGGCATGTTATTTAGGATCAGTCAACAAAGGTTCAGAATTAGTCCTGACAGCATCACGACTGGACAGGGGTATGTAGGTCTGACTCAATGGATGTTCCATTACAGCTTGACAGCTTCTATGGAAAAATAATCAACTTCTTGTGCAGGACTCTCCAAATTATTTCTCTTACATGTTTCCAAGTCTGAGCTTCTACCTCCCAATAAACCTGTAATCCCTAAAGCTCCCCAGGGCAAGCCTTTTCTGCCTAAGACATCCTGTGAGGGTTTCTGTTGTTTATCTCTAAATCTCTAATTAATACACACGGCTTTGGTCGACATATGGTCAGCAGTGACAGCGATGATCAAAACAGGGAAGGAGAAACAGAAAAGGTGAAAAAAAAATTAAAAAGGAAACAGAAACTTTGAAAGATAGGGATTTTCTGAAACAGTACAGTGTAATGGCAAATAATATAGCTTTTGTATTGTATTAGACATCATAAGTCATCTAAGTCATATTTAAATACTGTGCATTGTATATAAAGGACTTGGGTGTCTGGGAGACAGGTGTACTGAGGGCAATATTTCATTGTGGTACATACAAACTACATCTAGCATGAATCTTAAAGAATGTTCACCTGGTTGTCAACAGATCTTTGTTTTAGTGCTGGTGCTGCTACTAAATAGCTGTATCTTAGGCTGTGCTATTTCTCCTTTTTTTGTGCTACTGTTTGTACCAATAAGGTGGAAGACTTCAGTTAAGTGGACTGCAGTATCTCCTCAAATCCCTGGGTGCCCTTACTGCTTATAAAACATGTAACCTCCCAGCCAGTACACATTTCCATTAAGCACATAAAAATCACCTGATTTTTATATCAGAGTCCATCCAAAATGGGCCAGCCAGGGATGCTGCCTTGGATGGTGGATCTTGACTGTGTTTGTGGAAAGTTTGCAGACAAATGAGGCTGTCAGAGGTGAGAGATGAGAGCAGCGTGCCACACCACAGACAGGAACCGATGGGACATGGCTGGGGAGACTCCACGTTAACCATCCAAGAGCCTTTCCTTTATTGTCTAGTTTAAGGCTTGGAATAAAGAAATATATCTGGGACACCAGCCGCAACTCGCTCCCCTTGTGGTTCGGGTGGGGTGTCTAGCGCCTGCATTACTCATGTGGAAACATTCTACTCCTTAATACTTACTTGCAAAGTCCTGGAACGGCCTGTGGCAAACCATGAAAGCAGGCAAGACAGAGCTGCACCATTATTGGCAGGATCTATGATTAATTCTGATGGCAGAGTCAACATTTCATATGGATTTTTCATAAACTCAGCTTTATTCCTTCTCAGGATGATTGTCTTTGTTTCTATCCAGAGAGCCATCACTATATTGTTTTTCTAATACGAACATTAAGAAATGAAGTGGATAAGGACATACTTTTAAATTGTATTAGACTCCCAAACTATTTATTGAACACCAACGCCCAATAATATCTAAAAATGAATTTGATGAAGTGAAATTTCTCACTGCCAACTAAAATAAACAGAAAGAGGCTGTTTTATTCCTGTGAAATAAACAAACATTTTCTTTTTTTTTCAGTTCCTTGATTCACTTACAATTGGTAAATCATTTGTGTGAGGCATAGCAAAACTTACATTGACTTGACGTTGTCTTCTTAATAACTTCTAATTAACAATGGCCACTGTTGATAGCGGACCTCAGGATTGATGCTATAGAGATGGCTTAGCTATCCCTTTAAATCTTTTTAGCAACTCTTTAAGTTATATATTTCATTTTGTTAATGAGAAATGGAAGCTTAGAATGGTTAAGGTAGCCAGGACAGAACATCGAAAAGCTGGTACACAAACTCAGGTGGATCTGACACTAAAATCAGTCCCCATATGTCCACTTATTCATTAGCAAATGTTTACCAGATTTATCATATCTAGTCCAATGTGGAGTATTAAAAATACAATAGTGAGGCAGGTGTGATATCAGTAGTGTGCTAGATGCAGGAGAACCAGGAGTTCAAGGCCAGCCTAGGTTATATAATTAGTTTGGAACCAGCTTGGGTTACATGACACCCTGTCTCAAAAAAAAGTACAATAATGAGATTTTTTTTTCATTATGGTACATGCATACCAGTAAGAAAAAAAAAACATAGTAAAAGAATACAACAAATAAATACAATTTTCAATTTGGAAATCTTATGATAAAATGTTTAGTACTCTAAGAGCATTCAAGAGACAAGACAGCTAGCTAAGGGTGTATATTAGCTGGTGCCTATGGTGACAATTTAATGATGGTACAGAGTACCTTCACTAGGGTCCATGTCTTCTAGGGTCAGCAAAGCATCATCTGCAGCCAGTCTCTGAGGAACCTAGGGTGCAGAGGCTCTGCCTCCGCAGCCTCACCATACAGAATACATAGTCTCTAAAGCCAGTGTTTGAGGAAAGGAAAGGTCATATGGTCTCCCTTCATGTTGTTGAAGGCCAACCTCAGAAGTGGCTTGCCTCTTACATCTACTGGCCAGAACTCAGCCTTGTGGCCCCAGGGTAACCTCAGAGGAGGCTGGGAAGGGTGCAGAAAGAAAATGATTGACTGAAGGCAGAGATTTGTGTCTGTAGAGAGAAACTTCTGAAGGATTCCAGGAAGGGAAAGTGACTGGCCATATTGAGAAATTACTCTGCTTCTGCCAAAAGAATTGGGGGGGGGGGGATTAAAAGTGTTGAAGGATTTCCTTCACCTATTTTATTAATTTATTTATAAAATATATACTAAATATGTGTGTATACATACATAGAGTGGATCTCAGGATTATTATATATATATATATATATATATATATATTATATTATATTACCTATATTTATATATATCATAGGACACACACACACACACACACACACACATTTAACCTTAGGCAGTCTTTAACTAGCCAGTTCATTATTAATCAATAAAGTTATTTTATATTTTCAATATATTCTCTTGATGGGGATTGATGAAATGCTTATGATGCATCAGTTGCAGAACAAGGTACCATGACAACCATGCTATTTCTATTCCTATCAGCATCTCAGTTGAAAAGACAGCTCTATAAAGAGCATTCAGGAGGAAGATGGTGAAGTTAGAGTTAATATGTCTCAAATCATGAACATAGAACCCACATGTCTCACACAGAAGACAACTGAGTGGCTTTAGAACTGGCTAGTTCAGTGGCTTATAGATGCCAACATTTTGTTCTGGAATCCTATAGGTTTCTGTACTGTCTCAATTTACGGGTAAATATGATAGCATTCAGTAAAGAGACAAGGAAGGTACATTTCATGTTATATGTCCAATTTTGTCATGGAGAATCTATCTCAAAGGCATCCTGATGGAGTCTCTCATACCACAGAATATCACACACACACCATGTCTTACCTATGAAAGACAAAAGAATGAGAATGAGATTTTTTTTTTGCAAGCAAGAGAATATTTTCCAAGCCCCAAATAAACTTTATCTGTCATATAAATGATGCTAAATTATAAATGAACAGCTTGTAAATATACCTTAACATTAGGAAAATGCACGGGAAAATCTGAAGAAACATTACTGAATGAGAAGTGTTTTGGTTGGAGAGACAATGACCAGGATATAGGAACTTATTAGGATTGATGGATCATAGACAGAACTGCCTAATGAGTGAAAGTGTGTTTGAAACTCTAAGGATGTTTGAGCTAGTGCAGCTAAGCCATCTACCCAGCCCCCGATTTACTTTTTAAAATGTGAATTTTATGAGACAAATTGGATGACTTATAGTGCTCAATTGTTTGGTCATAAACTAATCCAGATGTTGCTATGAAGGTATTTTTTTTCAATGTGACTGATTAGTCTTTGGATAAATTACATTATCATTCTTTGATGGTTTTAATGAGAAGGGACTTTCATAGGCTCATGAAACATATGTGCAGAATATTGGTAACCAGTTGGTGGAAGTGTTAGGGAAGGAATAGGAGGTGTGGCCTTGTTCAGGGAGGTGCATCACTAGGGATGGGCTTTGAGGTTTCAAAGCATTTATGTTATTCCCAGTGTGGTCTGTGTCTCCTGCCTGTAGATCAAGACGTGAATATTCAGCTGCTGCTCTGGCCACCTACCATAATGCCTTTGTTCAGCCATCATAAATGCTAACATTTTGAAATTATAAACCCAATTAAACTTTCTTTTATACGTTGCCATGGTCGCTATTTTTCTACAGTGATAGAAAAGAAACTAAGACACCCTTTATAATCTAATATGTCTATGAGATGATTAGTTTTAAACTTCCAGTTTCCATGACCTTTAATCACTTGGGAAGAATGCCTGAATGAAGACTTGGCCTGGATCAGACTAGCCTATGGGCAGGTCTGTGGGAGACTGTTTTGCTTGTTGATTGATATAGAAGAATCCAGCCCACTGTGGGTGGCATCATTCCCTGGTTTTGAGCCCTGGAATGTGAAAGACTGATAAGGACTAGCTGAGTGGCAGCTTGCTTGGAGCATGGGTATATTCCTTTCTCTCTATGCTTGACTGTGGACTTGGCGCTTTCAGTTCCACCTTGACCTCCATGCAATAATGACCTGAAAACTCTAAGCCAGATAAATTGATTCCTCACCCAAGTTGCCCCCATCAGTATGTTTGATCGCAGCAACAGAAATGAAACCAAAACAGCTTCATCTCATCAGCTTACGGCCTTATGAGAAAGGCAGAGGTCTCCATTGAGCAAGAAGTACAGCCTGAAGGCTTTCTATGAACTCCAAACTGCAATAGTGATTTATACTTTCTAGCCTGCTAGCTCGTCATGACCTTTCTGGATGTTACTGTAGAATAAGAAGATCTTGTTTCCCCTTCACAGTGAATATAGTTTGCTTTTCAATGACTTAGGGTGTTAGTCATTCAGGGAAATAAGGATCCTAAGTGTTTTTCTACCTCTGACTTCACTGAAGCCTGAATGCACTAATTTACATACTGAATTGCTTCTACATATTGAAGTGAGCCTCCGTTTCTCAGTGACTGAAGTGGCATTAAATAGGTCTGTCCTTGAAAGGTTATGTTAGTGTCTGTGTTAGTTAATAGTGTCAACTTGACATGATGTAGAATCACCTAGGAGATAAATCTCTGGGCGTAGTAATAGTGTCAACTTGACATGATGTAGAATCACTTAGGAGATAAACCTCTGGGCGTATTAGTGAGGGGGTTCCTAGACTGTGTTAACTGAAGTGGGATGACTCATAGTGAACATGGGTGGATAGCATCAGCCCATGGACTGGGATCCTAGGCTGAATAAAATGGGAAAGTGAGCTGGAGAGATGGCCCAGTGATTTAGAGCGCACAACGCTCTTGCAGAGGATCCAGGTTTGTTTCCCAGATCTTGTGTTGTTAGGCAGATCACAATTACTTAAAATTTTAGGTCTAGGGGGCTCCAATGCTTCTGGCCTCTGTGTCTATTTGTACATAGGTGCATGCGTGTATACTATAAAATAATGAAAATTACTATAAAATAATAAAAAACAAAGAACAAAGCAAGCTAAGCACCAGCACTTATCTCTCTCTTCTTCCTGTAGCTGCTATTCTTTCCCTACAAAGATGTATTGTAAAAATAAATCCATTTTTCCTCACTAACCCTGCTCTCTGAGACGAATTATTTATTAATAAATGCCTAGGCCACAAGCTTTGGCTCATTCCTTACTAGCTTGTAACTTATTTAACCCATTCAAACTATGCTATGTCTTCCACATGGTTATTTACCTCTCCCCAGCTTCATGTATCCAAGTCTGGGAGAATCTCCTCTTTATTATATCCTAAGTTCAGCTACCTGCTGGTCTACATTAGTCTCCTCAGCTTTCCAGCCCAAATCTCTCTTTATCCTAACCCACACCTAGCTATATGGCTGGATTACATCCGTCTCCTCAGCATTCACAGGAAAGTCTCCTCTTTTATTCTATCCTGAGTTCATCTATATAGCCTGTTACCTCTGCTCAACTCCCATGCTTCTGACCTCCTCTACGTTCCCTGGTGAATCTCACACCTTTTATTATTTCCCAGAATCCTCTCTTTTCCTCCCAGTGTCCCGCCTCCCATTTCCGGCTTCAGCTCATTAGCCATAGGTCTTTTTATTGACAGGTGTTGCTTATAAGAGATTCTCTCTACAATGGGCGGTACTTCAAACTGTAGGCCAAAATAAACCTGTCCTCCCTTAAGTTGTTTTAGTGTGGTACACTACAGTTATTTCAATATAATAAGAAAAATAAATACTGGAGTGTCCAATGTGAAGCTAAAGGTCACTTTAATGATACCTACAAGACAGTTTTTGAGCACCTCAAATTCAATCATATTTAGTAATATGGCTGATATCCTCAGGAATTTGTATCCATTAGGGACTAAACAGAAGAACAAAGTCACATTTGGCATTTTAACAGATAATTTACTATAAGGAGCACATTCAAGAAACATAGTGACTAAAAGAAACACCAGTCCCTTAATCATGAAGAACAGGGAGATCCTAGTGTTGTCTGAATTTAGAGGCTAAAAGAAGGGGAACTGTAGACCTGGAATTGATTTCTGAGGGAGGTGTTGGACAAAGCTCCAGGGGAAATAAAGTTTTTATATAAATAATTACATTGTCCTCTGCACGAAGAAACAAATTATTAGGAAAATAGAAATAACCTAAATAGCATTTATGAAAGAAAGTAGGACAAACAAGCCTGGCAGATGTGTCTCTGATGTTTTCCTTTTTTTTTTTTTTTTTTTTTTTTGGTTTTTTGAGACAGGGTTTCTCTGTGTAGCTCGGGCTGTCCTGGAACTCACTCTGTAGACCAGGCTGGCCTCGAACTCGGAAATCTGCCTGCCTCTGCCTCCCAAGTGCTGGGATTAAAGGCGTGTGCCACCACCGCCCGGCTCTGATGTTTTCCTAAGAGCCAGAGCCTGGGTTCCTCGTGGGAAAACTGGGCAGTAGTCGCTTGGCTCTGACCCAGCCTTCAAAATGATATTTTAGGATGCAGGGACTTGGATTTCACAAGATTCAGAGATTCTTCTTCAAGTAATGGAGTACCAGAAGATGCTAGAGAGTAAATAGGTTCATTTGTTGTTTCTTTTGTTTTCTGTTTGTGTCATTAGAGCAATCGCCTTCATCTTGGCAGCTGCTGTTCATATTTCCAAAATGCATCGCATTGAGTCCCAGCAGAGGTGGCATCTGTAGCTGGATAGTTGTCCTCCCCTACAAACCTTTCTGCAGAGCCCCTCATCTAAATTCAGACAACATAAAGCGTTTGTTGAAAACATGTTCTTCCTATTAAAGTCTTTCTGTTGGAATAGCAAGCATGGCTCTGTGTTTCCTGTTTAGTCCTTGACTAACACGAATGCTTGATGATATTCAACAATTTCCCTTAAACACACACACACACACACACACACACACACACACACACACACACAAATACACCCCTATCACAAGCTTCTCTAATCAGGTTTGGCTTCTTGTCTATTGCCTACAGAAAATGTGTTGCTCATTTAATAGTATAATTTATGTAACCAACAGGAAGTTGTGTTTTTCACTGTAAAAGATTTTACTTAAGTGCTGGTCTTTGCACATCCGTTTCTCATTGCCCTATTTTGGTCATAGAAACAGATCATCATTCAGATTCTGATGCTGACAGATCAGGGTCACTCCCTGAACCATGTAATTCAACCAAGGTGATGGCACGTTTGGCTCGCTCGGCAGCATGCTCCATGCTCCTCTCCTCCTTTTGTCTCGTATTAGCAAACAGAGACCACGCTTGTGAGTGTCTTCTGGCAAGCACGGATTGCCTTTTCTGCAAATGGCAATATCTTCTATCTAGAGGCAATGCCAGCTTCCTGATCTCAATTTGTTCTTTAAAACTTTCTCTAAATAAAACTTCTCAGGAAAAGATCTGGAGAAGGCTTAGGTATAAATGACCAATCCCGTTAAATGACCTCTTCTGGGGGATGAATTTAATTTTGTTTGTAGTTTAGTACATCTATATCTTCAATCAAACGGATAAAGCCTTGATTGTAGAATCTTTGAATTCACTCAACTGTGTACAAGAAGTATTTTTTTTTATTCAAAAGGACTAGGGAACTGTGGTCTACCCATCAAGTGTTTCTGAAAATCCGCCAAATAGTCTCCTTCATTAGCTACTCTTTAAGTTGGCCCTGATATAAAGAGACGTTGAATCCAGTACAACACTTGACTGTCTACTGACAGACCATAACTGATCTCTTTGGACCCAGACCATGCTGGAGCACAGCAGGGGAGGCCACAGGGCACCTACACATCTCACAACAGCCTCCTTTGTAAGGCTAAACAAATATTTGCCTCCAACATGCAAAGCTGAGCTATGGGACTGGGTTTTTACACATACACTCCTATACATCTACATCTTTGCTGCTTATACTACAAGCTGTACCAACATCCTGCCTGGAATTCTGGAGAAAGACAGGCAGGATGTTGAGGGGGGCAGTCTTGGATATTTTAGGAGCCCAGTGCCTGCATATATCCTCTGAGACTTCTCAGGGCCCAAGCCAGCTATACATAACTGGGACTCCATCTTTTACAAGGTGGTAGAAGATTCCAGATGTTGTTGATACTTAAACCATAGACAAGAATCATAGCTAAGTCTGTATTTTTGAATACTATTTTTGAATGTACAAGAGACATCCTGGAAGATGTATGAAATGATAACCACAAGTAATATTTAATAATAAGCTCAGGCTTAAGCCAACTTAATGGGAAATATGAAAGTAAAGGAAAAAAAAGAATTAAATTGAAATACCAGGTACTCTTTGAAGCAGGGTTGCCATCCATCATCCTTAAACTAACGCAATTGGCTAAATCATCAAACTACTGTCTCCTCAAGTATAAGATGGTAGTCTGCAGGGGTTGTAGACTTCCTTTCATTGAAAATATATTTTCTCATGTAATATTGTGGTTTTCCCTCCTTCTACTCTTCCCAGTTCTGTCCTCCCCTCCAGATCTACCTCATTCTGTCTCTCATTAGAAAACAAACAGGATTCTTAGTGATAATAATAAAATATGAGATAAAACAAAACCTGACACACAGAGGTAGGACAAAATAAACAGAATTTAAAGAGCTAAAGGAAACAGCTGTACACACAGAGACCTTCTTGTTTGCACACTCAGGAATCCCATAAAAGCGATAAACTGGAGGTCATAATATACACAGAAAAGACCTGTAAGATAAAGAGAGAGAAATATAAATAAGATGAAATAAAAATTAATTTTAAAAAAGCCCTGACAAGACTTTATGAGATAAGGAAGCCCCAAAGATGCCATTGAGTTCATTTCCTATTAGCCATCTACTGCTGGGCATGTAGCCTACCCTTAAGAGTAGTTTGTTTCTCCTTTGAGACTCCCTCAAGAAAACAACAACTTTCCTTTTAAGCAGTTACTAACTGGAGTAGCTTCTGGGTTAGGGATGGGGAATGCATCCATGTCTTTTCTCTTCCTTCCTTCCTTCCTTCCTTTTTCCTTCCTCTTCCTTCCTTCCTTCCTTCCTTCCTTCCTCCTTCCTTTTTTTCTTTTCCTTTTCCTTTTTGAAACAAGGTCTTTCTACATAGTTCTGACTGGCCTGGAATTCACTTTGTAAACCCTGTTGGCCTCAAACTCACAGAGATCTGCCAGCCTCTGGCTCCTGAATGCTGGGATTAAAGACGAATACCACAGTGCCCAGCAAAGCCAGTCATGCAGGGCCTGTATCTGGGTACAGCATCTTCTGAGAGTCTGCTGGTTTTTAAAATTAATTTTCAATTGACACATAGTAATTGTATATACTTAGGAAATAGAGTAAAATGTAATATATGTATACAACAAATAAATATCTGGACAATAGCCATATATATCATCTTAAAAATTTATTATTTCTTTATGTTAGAAACATTAAAATATTTTCTATTAGCTATTCTGAAATAGACTATTAAATGCTGCTGACGATAGCTGGTCTGCTGTGCTACACAATAAAGAACTGTTGCTCCTGGTTTTGGGGGTTTTTTTTGTTTCTTTTTCTTCAACTTATCATACACCACATCTTTATTTACTTGAAGATTGTCACAGTAAAGTGCCACAAAGAGAGAATCTTCTTGTCACATTCTGAAAACGGGAAGTCAGAGATCAAGATGTTAGTGAAGCTGTTCCTGCCAAGGGACCTGAGGGGATGGATGATCGTCTTGTGCCTCTGCTCAACTCTGGGCAGCTTGCTGGCAATCTCGGGTGTCTCTCGGCTTGTAAAAGCATTGCCCTGATTCTCATTTTCATCTTCTCCAAGGATTTTATTGATGTCATCTATGAAAACATCATTTCAAAATAGATTCACACTCACAAGTATAGGGGGTTTTGCACTACCTTTGTCTTTGGGATGCACACGATCAACCCATGACACTCTGGGATGCTTGCTTGTTATGAACAGCTCCCTAGCAGCTGGGGAATTGGTAGTCTATGCTTACCTCTCTGTGCTGCTGTGTAGGAAGGTAGAGAGTACAGACTAGAAGACTGACAGGGTCTGTTCCCAATGATCCCTTTCCCATCGTGTGACCCTTCTGATTTTTCTGTAAACTAGAGAAGATAGGTTTGCTGAGAGAAGTCAGTGAGCTAAACTAGTGTTTGGCTGGCACGTGCTATCAACAAATCATGCTATGATTTTTATTCCTCTTAGGTTGTGGAGAGTGTGGATTGATGACTCCAGCCCCCACTCATAGTGGTGGAGACTCCTGGAAGCTCTTGGGGCCCCAATGTCCTGGACACTATGACTGAATATTGTGAGGTGGGACTGAGGAGGCATTGGCATTTCTAAGAGCCTCTTGGTTTATTTTAATGGGAATCTAGGTTTGGGAAGTACCGGAATGGACGGTAGGAATGTAACAGTATTAGGAGTTTGATGGGGCTGGAAGTCTAGAAAGGACCATTTACGGTAAGGAAGAAACAGCTCAAGCCTGATAGATAAGGCTAGGCACAGCTTTTGGAACACCAGGGGATCAGGTGACCCAGTTGTCACAACTCTCTCTTGCTTTGTCACATTTTTTTTATCCCCAAGCCTCCTTGAGGTTGGAGCCTCCCACTGAGATGATGCCCTGAGCTATTCTGACACACAGTTGTGTCTTCACCACCGATGTGTCCTCAGACAGGCTGTTGTACTCCAGAACTGCATCCTGGTCTGTGAAGGGGATCTCTGGGATAGTTCAAGCTGGACCATTGCCTGATGTGCTGCCTACATTTGAACCAAAGCTTGTGGGGGCTCAAAAAAGCCTCTGTGGAAGACAGCTGAGGCACAGCTGGCACACTGGTGAACTGGATCATGTCTGCCTAGAAGGTGAGAATGACCTACTTTAGTAATTGTGAGCCCTACCCCTCTATTGTCACCTAGGGAGCTTTATGTCATTGGAAGACTATCACTGACCCCCAACAGTGTCTTTGGATTCATGTGGGTTCTGGAGGCAGTTGGCTAGGTGATGAGTCTCAAGAGTGGCCAAGGTAGTATTTGCCATTTTGGCCATTTTGCCATTTTGGCAACATATGACTCTCAAGCTCTATTTGCTGGAACAGGGCAGGGATGTAGTTCCTCCCTCACTCTTTCTTTCGTGTTGCTCAGCATGAAACCATGGTTTCTCTATACACCTTGACTGTCTTCTAGAGCTACTCTGAAGCCCCAGAATCAGACACTAGCCCACTCATCCTCGTTAGGAACTCAGGATCACAGCAAGCCTCAAGGGGGCGGGGTGAGTAGCGATGGAATGATCTGCAAATAAGAGCATTTTATAAAGAGCAATGCTATCAATTCTCAAAATTTATATCACAAAGAGGTTAGGAGTATCCTTTTGTTCTTTGATTTAATCAGTAAAAGCATAGGAACTGTAACAATATAATTCTCTCATCTCGAGCTATTTGGAATAATGTATCTGGTTTGGTGCTTCCCATGTTTCTTTAGTTTTGTGCAGCAATATTCCACAGGTATCCAGCAGCCAGAGGAAAATGTCTCTCAACAAGGAAGTAGGTTGTATTTCCATCTAGCAAGAACTTAGATGCAAGAAACAGCTGGTTTCTAACATTGGCTCTTACAGATGCAAAGAAGAAAATGGAGCTTGGCATAGGGGAATATCTTGGTCAAACTCAGCCTTTACTCTTGAACTTGGGTCAGTCTTTGCTGGTCAACCATCTGGAGGCTGCTGCTGGTATCTGGCAGGTAGAATGAGTTCCTTGTAGTGGCTCAAAGTGCAAAACTGTGATGTGTACCATGCAAAGCAAGACCTCCCTCCATTACTTGAATGGTATCCTGCTGTGATTGCAGGAACTGATACAGTTTCAGCTGAATTCCCTGGCAAGCACAAAGGCTGGAAAAACCAAGCGTCATTTTAGACCACAAATGCACAGCCTTTCCACGTCTAATCAAGAAAGCAAACCACTGGATACACAGTCTGTTTCCAGCTGGTTGTGTATGTTTTCTTCAGTCTTATACAAAAAACCATGCCAAGGTGTGACATTTATGAACCCCACCAACTGGACGCCGCGCACAGACTGTCTTGCCTGCGGTGCAGGAATGTGATGAATGGGGGCTGTTCTGTCTGGGAGGAGAGCTGCTGTCACTCTGGCATGACTGCAGCCTTATTTATTACACACCAAAAGTATAAAACCACACAGCCGGCTGCAGCTCTCATCTCCAAACCTGGCATTCGCCTGAGGCGAACCACGGTGCCTACAGCCCCCATCAGCTTCCCCGGGAGACTGTCGATTTGTCGATTTGTCGCACGCGCTCGCGCGAGCCATGCTCAGGAGGCAGCTCGTCTGGTGGCACCTGCTGGCTTTGCTTTTCCTCCCATTTTGCCTGTGTCAAGATGAATACATGGAGGTGAGCAGAAGAGCTAATAAAGCGGTGGCCAGGATAGTGCAGAGCCACCAGCAGACTGGCCGTAGCGGCTCCAGGAGGGAGAAAGTGAGAGAGCAGAGCCAAGCTAAAACTGGGACTGTGGATAATAACACTTCTACAGACCTAAAATCCCTGAGACCAGATGAGCTTCGGCACGCTGAGGTAGAGGACCTAGCCCAGATCAACCCATTCTGGGGCCAGGTACTCAGAATTCTCTTCTAAGGATTTCATTGAAAACTTAGTGACTGTGGTTACTGTTGTTTTAACTAAGGTTCGTAGGATTGCTGCTTGTGAGGAGTTTGAGGAGCTGTTTGGGAGCTTCTCTGGGTTGTCTTGGGATTCGACAGGGACTCCTAGTCGGTGGCATGAAGTGCTGGGACAGAGTGGCCGTAACACTGTCCCATGACAAAAGAGAGCCGGAGGGATCAGCTTCCTTTCGTGTTGGGACCTTTTTTTTTTTTTTTTTTTTTCCCTTTTTAAAATTACTCTGTTGATGCAGAAAAAATGGGCTGACTTATGTGGATAGATGCATTGCTGTAGATAATTATTTGCTGATTCCAAGAGAATTCGTTTCTTTTTAAGCCTCCCCAGCAGGCAGAAGCTGCCCTTTGCCTCTGCCAAAAACTGTTAAGCCTGCTTTACTTGGATTTGTGGATTTTCTGTAACATTTTTCCTCTAGTTTTGTTTATTTGTTTTGGAGCTGTCTAGGTTGCCATGGACTTCTTGTTTGACATTTTTTTTTTTTAAATTTTTGTAAAAACAGAATTAAAGCATTAAAAGGAAAGGAAAAAAAAAAAACCAGCATATTTAAATCACTGTATTGTGTCATACAGTGTTTCCGGATGACAAAACTTGATTTATTTGCTGAGGCAGAAGCTAGCATCTCAGGACATTTCTTTAACTCTTTTAGGTAGCGTAGGAATGAGTAAAGGTTTTGGTGTAGTAAGTTGAGAATCACTAAACTTCAATGTCATCAAAAGCAGCAAAACCATGGAGAAACGTCTTTGTACTTAGTGCCTAAGTAGGAAAAAATGCTGAAGATAGCTGGAATGGGAATTAGGGTTACTTTAGACTGAAACAGTGCACATTACCACAAAAACCAGTGGTCTGATTTGGAGAGTTTTAAGAACTTCTTTTCACATAGTTGCAATCTAACCCCCTACCCTGCCAGCCACAGACACAGAAGTCTCAGTTGATCATCTGGTCCTGTGGTCGGACTAGAATCCCACACAGCCTGAGACATGTAACTAACAGGACTACCCAGTGCAGTTTCCAAGTCTCTCCATGGAGCTTTGTCAAGGGGAAATGTACACAGAACGACTCTTTCAGAGACTATCTTCTGTCTCTGATGCTTGCTTTGGTGGGCTTTTCAGCTGGATGGATGATGTCTTTCTTGGCTGTCCATTAACGTGCTACAGGTTGTCTTTCAGTATTTCCTGGCAACCAACACCAACCAGGCTGCTGAAATCCCAATTATGGTTTTGCACCACTCCACTTTCTAGTCTTCCAGCCCTGGATTCCTGAAGCACTTTAAGATAAAGACCTACTTGAGCGACTCAGGAGATTCAGAGCCAGTAGCATCCCGGAAGCTTCTGATACCATTTCTCTACAAATGGATAAGCACACAGACTGAATTTGGGACCATGAGAAGTTCTTCCTTCTCTCCCTACTTCCCCCATTCTTTTCCTTAGGCTAATCCTCCTTTTCCCTAACACTTTCCCCAAGCATTTCCCAGCTTCTACTTTTTCCAAGTTGTAGGACGGGGACTGAGACCATAAATACACTCAAGCCCACCCTCAGGTGCTCTATTAGAAACAAAATTTTGTCGTTTATTTGTTCATTCATTCACTCATTCATTCATCTTCTTTAGTCTCTTCTTATTTGTATTTAATTTTTTGTTACATTTTAAAATTAGCATACAAAGCAATGGGTTTCATTATGACAGTAATTGTACCTTCCTTATAGTCACCCAATCTTTTTGTTTTTGTTGTTGTTAATTTATTAACTAAGCTTGGTTAAATTCTGTGTGGTAAACAAGGTTAATGTACAAAGAACACTCTGGAAAAAATCAATTGTGTTGTGTCTGTCACTGGGTCTTTAAAGCATAGTAAAGTAAAAAGAGGAGACAAAAAGATGGCCGCCCACAGCAGAAGTTTAGAGAGCAGTAGGTAAAAACCTGTGCTACACTGAGGGCTAAGCGAGCCCATGAGCAGCAGGTGTGGCTGGACCCTGTGCTGTACAGGGAGACTGCAGATGATCTGAGTGTCTTAACCAGTGAAGGAATTCTGATGTAACTTTGCTCCAGAAAGTTCTGTCTGTCAAAGCAGGGCAGTGAGGTAATACGATTTGTAGAGATTTGTAGCTGGCTAGAGAGTCCATGGTGGATTGGAGCTAAAAGAGATCTATGTATCTACATTTTTCATTTTCTGGCATTTTCTCAACTGTAGCCTCTCTCCTCTTCTTCTCATTTCCTTTCTCATCCTGCCATCCCATTTCCCAGGAAAGGAATTCTGTGCTCTTTCTCTCTAGTTATTAACAGCAGAACTCAGTTCTGCCTTTGAGTTTCCTCCTGTAGAGCGGATGGAGCTTATCTTACAGACATCCCTTTTTTCTTATGCGAGTTTCTACTGTACAATGACCAGATTTGGGAAGGAAGATGACACATTTAAGACACCATGGATAATGACTTCCCATATGCAAATTCTTCCTCAGTGAGAATAAAATGTCTAAACCACATCCTGTCCAAACTTCTGAGACCATCAAAAACCGTAATGGCTCAGTCCGCCTGCTGTGCGAGCATTGGGCCTGAGTACAGCATTTTAGCACTCACCTAAAAAGCTGGGTGAGGCTGTGCACCTGTAACCCAGCACCAGCGGTGGGAGGAGGCCTGCATAGACTAGCAGATCCCTAATTCCACTGGCCAGCCAGCCTAGCTAATGTGCGAACTTCAGGTTCAGTGCCTGTCTTATAAAAATAATGGCAGAAGAAGGGGACTCAATATTGATCTCTGGTCCCCAACACATGCAAACTCATGGACACACACCTACACTAACAAATATACACCTCTCCCTCCTGACATCACTTTGCCTCCCTCCCTCCCTCCCTCCCTCCCTCCCTCCCTCCCTCCCTCCCTCCTTCCCTCTCTCCCTCCCTTCCTCCCTCCCTCTGTCTCTCTTCACTGCACTATTCCATTTTCCCTCTGAACTGGACCTTGAAAGACAAGGGCAGAGGAAAGAACACACACTGAAGTGCCATAGGAGGGTTCCTTTGAGGCACCCAACCATGAGAACCAGGACTCAGCTTCCCTGGTGACAGCTCTGTGCTCCCGGGGTTACCCTAAGTTAGCTTGTACATTTACCACTCATCCTTGTTAGCTTAAGAATTGAGGAACCAACTCCTTGTGTTCGGATACTAGACTTTTACAAATGCAAGCATCAGGACTCTCTTGTCTGAGCTGGCTGCACAGGCAGAGGCACTGGTAGCCAAGCCCAATTCTCTATTACCTAGGACTCATATGTTTGTCCTCTGATGGCCACATCACATGTCCCACACATATAATAAAGAAATAAAGGTAATAAAATTGTTTAAACATAACAAAAATTAAAAGTTCTTTCGAAATTGTTATTGGAAGTTAAACAAAATAGCTTTTTTTTTTTTTTTTTTTTTTTTTTTTTTTTTTTTTTTTTGCTTAAGTCTTAGAGCTGGAAAACAAATTCATTGCCAACTCAGACTGATATCTGGTGACTCTTCTAAGGCCACACAGAACTGAGCAGGGACGATGGTCCCAATGCAGTGATTATCTAACAGTTCTAAGCATTTCAGTATTTTTATTATGTCTTTACACAAGGATTTCCATGCCCTGCTCCCTTTATTTATCCACAAAATCCATCATTGATCAAACCCCTGATTTCCTGAGGGTTTCAAGCTATATTTCACATTAGCAAAGCACAGCAGGAGGGGTTCACCCTTCTGAGATGTATGGAGGCTGGGGTTGGCTGTGGTGTTTGAGTTCCAAGCGTTGTCACATCTGACCATGCGTATTAGTTGATATTTTTCCCTTATCCATTAATCATTTCTATCTGTCTGTGGTTGGTCCTGGCAGAGGCAAAGCTAAGTAAGAGTTGTCTCCAACTTTGAGCTCTTCATCCCTCAACACTGCCTTCTGAGCTGTGTAGGCAGAACGGGTGGACCTCAATAGTTTTATGGAAAAGTTTAGGGAATAGAGAGGATAGGGACTTTGCCCATAAGACCAACCACTAAAAGTGAGGCATAGATGTGCACCGGGTGAAGTGATCCAGCTTTCCTCAGAGAAGGTGTCTAGTGGAGGGGGGGGGGAGGAAACTTTCAAGTCTTCCCTCTATCACTCGCTACCTTTGTCCTCTGCTCTGCCCACTCCATTTCCCCCTCTTTTTCTTTTTGCAATGAATCTCTTAGCAACGACATGCTATTTTCAAAACGGTTAAATTATAGTTGGTGTCTAGGAAAGTTTCCACAAGTATTTTGCATGACACAATCAAAAGGCAGGTTGCCAGTGCAGACGAGAATCCAGATTTTACAAGTTCTGACTCTCCCTCTGCTCATAACAAGTTGGGTCTCCCTTCATAACAAGCACACACTTTAAAATGTTTTCTTTCTATAAATAAGCATTTTACTGGAAGTCACAGCTTTTTGTATACTTAGTACTCATTGGTGCTCATTAAATATTAGTTCTTGCAGTAAGGTAGTAACTTTAAATTTAGGAGAGGAATGTGTGAAATGTTAAATACTTATATTGAGGTTAAAAACGCTCAGTATGTAGATGTCAAAAATCCATTGGACAAATGCAGTTAATAGCAGTGAATTGTATTCTTGAAAACTGTCAAGAGTGTAGATTTTGAATGCAGTCACCCTAGGAAAGCAAATGAGGTAATACATATGCTGACTAGCCGTTCAACAAGGATGCACATGCAAATTTCAAAACAGCTGCTGTGTATGATAACTATATTTCTACTTCTCAATTAAAAAAAAAATAAGTGAGTGAATATATACTTTGTTTCCTCAGCAGTATGTGTGCTTCGGAGGTCTGAGAAAGTGGAGACAGAGTTTCTACTTAAGCCAGATGACTTACGAGGACTACTTAAGTCCGGATGAGGGACGCGGTGTCTTGGGGTTCCGGTTGAAGTTGCTGGTTGTTTGTATTGAGAGTTACCTTAATCTGACTGTAGCTGAGACTTCTGGGTATTGAGAGAGAGGAGGTTTCCATGTCCTTTTCGGAATGAGATCCTGCTCTTGCTGTCATAAGCTGATATGGGCAGCAGCTGATCAAGACTGTTACTCTCTCTGCACAGCCACATTTACATCTCAGTACATCTGCTGTGGAATTTCTGTTTCCTGTGCTTTTGATCACCCACTGGCCTTAATGACTCCCTAGCTCCCATGCCATAGATATTCAGGCATTCAAATCTTCTCTGAATGTGACTGTGAGTTGACTGAAGTAAAACTTATCTAAGGCCAGAGGAAATTATAACGTTCTTAAGTGTTCTCAAAATACCTTTACCTGAAGTTTCTTTTTCCATCATTTTTTTTTTTTTTTTAGTCTCCACAAGCCGGAGGACTGCCCCCAGACTGCAGCAAGTGTTGTCATGGTGATTATGGATTCCGTGGTTACCAAGGGCCCCCTGGACCCCCAGGACCTCCTGGCATTCCAGGTAAGGACCTGCAAGGGACACTGCCATGCCAGTAGCAGAGTGGATCAGAACTAGGATACAAGAGTAAACTGGGTATGCATGGAAAATGCAAAGATAAAGAACTTGGCAGGGGAATTGGGTTCTCTGGGCCAGTTCAAGTGGAACACTACTTTACAGCCTGTATTCTCTACACGACACCAAGAATCTAAAGGGCTTCAGGAAGCAAGACTGGTCACCACTTGGTGGACAGAGCCACTTACTAGGAATTGAAACACAGTAGTACCTAAGTACCAGTCCCTTTCTGTTACTGTTGCAAATCCCTGAGCTAAGTAACTTACAGAAGTTTATTTTGCTCATGTGTCCCGAGGCTTCTCCTCTGGCTGGCTAAGCCTACTTTTGGGACCATAGTGAAGTCCTACCTCAGGATGGGGGAGCTCTAGTGGATCGAAGCCGTTCCCCTCAGTCAACCAGGAAGTGAGAGAGCAGAAGAGAACAGGTTCCTACCACCTCCGTCAAACCTCACACCCTTAGCCTTAGTTACCTCTAACCTTCAACTAAACCACACCCCTTAGCCTTTAACACCACTTGCCAAAAGCACCGTACTGGGAACAAGCCTCTAATATGTGGAGTTTGGGGAGATGCTTATCTAAGTCACACCGGCCAGTATTTCTGCCATAATGTATTCTACATGACACTCTATAACTTCCTTAAACCTTATTAAATAGAGGCAGGTGGAGAGGGAAGCCTGCTGGGTTTCTTCCTGACATCTACTGACGAGTGTTAACCTTCCGGGTCATTTTAGGTTTAGGCTGGGTTTTTTTTTTTTTTTTTGGTTGTTTGTTTTTTGGTGTTTGTCTGTTTTGGTTTTTAATTTCCCCAATCTCTGCTGTTTTTCGGCTGCTTTTCATGCCTTATTTGGTCTCATGGATACCTTTTGACCTCTAGCAGTACACAGCACAGTGAATGCTCTGAGCTCATCAGATCCCTCTAGAGCAGCGCTTCTCAACCTTCCTAGTGCTGTGACCCTTTGATACAGTTCCCCATGCTGTGGTGACACCCCCAATTTAAAATTACTTCATTGCTACTTTGTAACTGTAATTTTGCTAGTTACAAATCATAACGTAAATATCTACTATTTCCCATGGTCTTAGGTGACCCCTATGAAAAAGACTGTTGACCCTACAGAGATCGTGACACACAGGTTGAGAACCGCTATTACTCTAGATCCACGGTCAGCCTTCCGTGTTATATTGTTCCAGCCACTTAGGCTCAAGGACACTCTGTTAGAGCATTACTATAATGAACTGAATGGGCAAAGGGCAGACTTTCCTACCTGCCCTCACCCCTGAGGAGTCTAAAACCACCAGTGTTTCACTGAGTTCCTTTGACAAGACCTCTTTTCAGATTTGGCCAAAGTCTACTTGTGTTGTTTGACTGCCCTTCATTGATGTTAATATTTATCAAAAACATTAACTTTTGTACACTCTTAGATAAGTTCTCATGTGAGGCCAAATTTATAATGAAAACAAAGAGACAAACCCCTGCCCTCTATTTAAACCTTTGTCTTGTCTATCAAAGGCAATGATTCACAGAGTCAATGATGTGAAGCAAAGCATCTTTAGACACTTCTGGAATCTTTGTTTGACCTCTTCTGAGGTTACAGGGCAAGCTGGCTTTGGTTAAATGTTTCCCATTGGAAAGTGCCTTGGGACAGAACACTTTAACCTAACAGTCAAAGTTCATTGGTCTGAAAGCATTGCAAGCCTGCGTTGCAAGCCTGTGACAGGTCAAAGATAACATGCAAAGTGTAATACAAGAGGGCCTGAAAGTTAGCATATATGAAAACAAGAAGGGATTGTTCTATGAGACAAACTGAACCTTTGAATTTGCTACCTGACTCTTGATTTTAAAATGGCTATAATATTTTATGAGTTTTGTACCAGTTACAGAATTGCTTCAAACCTTTGGTAGAAAATATGAAGGAGACAGAAAAAATATACATAACAGCACAAAATCGCCCATGTCTCATCCATTCAGGAAACATAAATGATTGTGGATAAAACTAGAGTTAGTTTTTCTTCTATGGATGTAATAAGTAAAAACTTAATGACCCACACTGAAATAGTGCTGTCACCCCTGTTTATCTATGAACTTATACCTAAAGATGTCACTGGGGTTTATTATAACATTGATCATTTAAACTATTTTTATAATTTGATAAGAATGGACCATTGCTAAAATATAGACATTCTAACATTGGTGGGTATGTGCTTTAAAGTCTTCACTGTGTTCGATGATGATGTGGTGGTGAGTCTTCCACACAGTCTGTCCTTCGTTCCTTGCTGTACAGAAAAGCATGCTTTGCAGTCTTGGTTTCTAATGCTCTTTTCAGAGCCTAGTAAAAGAGTCCATCTGATGCCCTTCGGGTACTATGGTCAGGGTTGTTATAAATGCTTTTACAACTGAGTTGGGATATATTTGAAGGAAGGGCTGTGTTTGTCTAAAAAGTACATTCTGAGAGGAGTGACCAAGTTTTCTCATATGATTTCTGATTTTTAAAGGAAACCATGGAAACAATGGGAACAATGGAGCCACTGGCCATGAAGGGGCCAAAGGTGAGAAAGGAGACAAAGGCGACCTGGGGCCTCGAGGGGAACGGGGGCAGCATGGCCCCAAAGGAGAGAAGGGCTACCCAGGGGTGCCACCAGAACTGCAGGTAAACCACCCTCCAGGTGACTGCTAACCTTGCCTGAACATTAGGGACCAGGGACCAAAAGGTTTCAGTGAATAAGCCTTCACTCATCTTGAGGAAATCTCCGTTTCAGTTGGCTCATCTACACGGCAGGATGCTTGCACCAAGCCCGTGCTCTCAAACACAGCTTTGAGAACATTCTTAGGTCAGGGTATTTACTGAGTGTGAAATCCAACTCTCTCATAGGACCAAATACGATGCAACCATAAATATGAACTCATATCCTATTTTCCAGATGAGACAATGGGTTAAACAAGAGGGTTTAAACCAATTTGAACACTGAAACATTTAAGTATATAAATGGAATGGCTAAGCATCTACTTATATCTTATTTGCTGATTTGCCACTTTGTGTAGTAAAATTTCACCTTTGTAGATTGACATTGTTTCTCTTCAATCAGATTTTGTAGTTCTATTTTTATTTAAACATTTCACATCAGATTCTTCTGTCTATGGGGAACATTTTATTTTTGAGTTATTCAATTTGCTAGACCAGATTATGTTTCTCTCAGCATGAAGTTTTTAAAAAAAACCTATTATATGGCCATAACCCATTTATGATTTATGTATGTTTTATTTCTTTTTTAACTTATCTTACAACATCTAAAATTTGTAAATATTGAGGTCAGGCCACCCAGAAAAATTATTAAGTTTAAGTTTGTTAATATTTAGAGATGGATTCTCCTAGACGACATCTGTATCAACATGGTAAACTAGGTTTTGTTATTGTTGTTCAGATGATTGGTTAAAATTAAGTATTTGGGAGAAAAATCTGTAGTAAAAGAAACATTTTGAGAACTGGCATCCAAAGCTGTTCTTGTTTGAAAGATCAGAGGAGAGTGCTGTTTGGGCAAATACCAAGATGTTTACTCTCAAACACATTGCATCGTTCTTCTGGTTCCTCTTATGCAAGTGTAAAATAAGATGTCCTGTGTGTTACTAGGCCTGACTGAGATTCAGGGGTAACTTTAAACAAATACTGTTTAATAATTTCAGCATATTGGGATTCATATGCCAGTACAAATTAACAAGTAGGGTGGGAAACCATCTTGGCTAAGGTATTTACTATGATGGTCTAGATATAAATGAAAACTAGCAACACAGAACACATAGATGGTCTTTTCGTAGAATAGGTAATTTAATGGAGAACACACCAAGAAATCATTATATTTCATCTATTAACCACTTTACCTTACCGTGACAATACAGTCATTTGGGATGTTGCTTTCTCGTGCTTTACGGAAGACAGACTTAACGATGTTTGTGAGGACAACTGGTCAAAATGCAGAGAGTGACTGGTTGTGAGCTGCCCAGCCCTAGCTGACCCATCTTCAACACAACTCCCCACCTAAGGCTCAGAGAACATCACAGGAGGTTCAGAAAGATTGCTAGAGCTGAGGACCAAGAAGTGTGCTGTAAAATTGTGTCTCCTAGAAATAACTGGACAGATACGCCTATAAAACCTCATCCCCACTGCTGAACAATGATAGCTCTGACAGACAACATGCTAACACGAGAGGGGTGAATTTCTTAGGCTCTAGTTATAGACAATGAGCTTTAGTCAACTAACTACGGACACAGGGAGATTCAACTTTCTTCAGGGATAAGCCCCTAATTGGTTATCCAACACTAAGTGTCGAGTCCTGAATAGATATACATTCAATTAACAGTAAAAGGAGCCAGCAGGTTATGTGTATGCATTTTCACAGCTACATATGTAACAATAATCATTTAAGAAGAATTGCAGAAGGAGGGAAGGGAAGCATAGGAAGGGAAGCATTGGAGGGAGGGCGCGGGCGAAAGAAGCGGATTCACATTTTAATTTTAAAATTTGCAAATTTAAAAATTAATTAAAAACTAAGCTTGGAAGAAGGGGCTTGGACATCCTTTGGATGTTAAAGAGTTTGTTCTTCTCACTCCTATTTATTTTCGAGGGATTGCCATTGACTGTCAAATGTCCTCCGATACTGTTATCAAGTAATACCATTTCTTGATAGACAGAGCTGTTCTAAAGCTCTTTTAATTATTCAGGTTCTATTTTTAGAACAACAGTAGCAGTGACAGTGGCAACAGCAGTAAAGGAGAAATAACCATGACTCATTCTCCACTGAAGGGACACAGAAATCTGAGTTTCAGATGTAAGCCAAGACGCAATATTGTATCTTCAAATAGACAGACTACTCCCCATGCTCCTGGATCACGTGGTTGGAGCTAGGAGCAAGTTTCTTAGAATAGCTGTTCTTATAGATTGAGCTGAGGCTGGCAACATTTCCTAAACACAAGGGATTGGCCATGAGCCACAGGTGGGGCTGCTCACAATAATTGCTTCTCTGGTTCTCTTGAATTTTCTGCTCTAATTTATTTGATATGTATTTTATGCAAAATTATGCTCAGAAAATTTGCTTTTCCAATAGTCAGATAGGTTTCTGATTCTATTTAAGCACTTTTTCTATGTTTTGGACAACTGCAAATGCCTCTTTTGCTTTTTAAAGATGATTCATACAATACCCTTTCATTGTAAAGAAAAATAATAAATAAAACATAAATGTGCAAAATAAAACAAATCCAAAGACAATCACTATAGTAAACAGTCAAGTAACTTAACTAAATTATTTTTCTAAAAACAGAGGTCTTCAGAGGCACAAGGACCACAGTCACAGAGGGCAAGCTTCAGCTTCTGGAGCTGCTAGGATTACAGCCATGTTATACCAAGTCCAGGCAATATTCTTAAACATACATGGGCATGCAGCATTATTTATGACTGTTTCATGAATGGCATTATTTCATGAACACTTCTACTCATATAAATAAACAGAACTCCATAACATTAAAATAAATATATTTTCTGGATATAAAATACATTCTCATGGGAAAACTATACTTGTAATAATAATGAAAAAATTTTATAGGGAACTACTATGCTATGAGCCCTGTCAGTAGTAATGTTGTGGATGTTCTTTAAAAAATTAAATTATATTTATTTATTTGGAGGGGGCATACACCTGCTATTGCAGATGGGTAGAGGTCAGAAGAGGGGACAACTTTGGAGGAGTTGGTTCTCTTCACCCATCATGGGGTTAATGAGAGCCAAACTCAGGTCGTCAGGCCTAATAGCAAGCACCTTTACCGGCTCAGCCATCTTACGAGCCATTTGTGCATCTTCTCACAGATATGTCTCTCGGTTTGACTACAGGACAACCCCACTTACAAAGACACATGTAACAAAGTCTTATTATAAGTCATAGTAATCTTGTGTTCCCTACTTTTTAGAGTTAACAAAATTAAGAATTGGATTAAAAATTAAATTGTCAGTTTCTCTAATTGCTCAATATACAAGTGTACTTCTAATATCTGGAGCCTGATAATTTTATCCAAAATTTCCCAGTTATACTTGACAACAGAATTTTGGTATTTAAAACTGTATCTTTTAAAGGCTAGTAGTTTTTTGAACTGTATTTAGAACTGTTAATGCAGGCTAATATCACACAGCATAAAACATTTTAAATTACTATAATTCACTTACTTATTTGCCTACTGCTTGGTATTTATATTTAAGCTTACCATCACAGGTAATATTGAAATAAATGTATGTGTCTAAGAATGTTTTTCTTCACGACAAACTGCCCACGGACTGACCACCGGCTCTATCCGTAGATCGCGTTCATGGCTTCGCTAGCGACTCACTTTAGCAATCAGAACAGCGGCATTATCTTCAGCAGCGTGGAGACAAACATTGGGAACTTCTTTGACGTCATGACTGGGAGGTTTGGGGCCCCCGTATCAGGTGAGATGCAAGAGTCATCGGATGAAGCCGCGGAAAGAGAAAGCAGGCCAAAGGGAGAGAAAGAAGATGAGGCGGTGGAACGAGAGGGAGAAGGGACTAGATGAAGAGAGGCAGGAAGGAAAGGAGAAAAATGGATGAAAACAAGAGAGGGGTGGGCAGAAGGAGGAGAGGGAGGAAGGAAAAGAAGGGAAAGTGGGAAGGAGGGAGGATGAGAAGGGAGAAGGGAGGGAGGGAAGACGAGAGGAAGGAAAGCAAGCGGCTCATAGGTAAATCTGTTAGAATCTGAATGGAGAAAAAAAGAACCTAAACGATGACTATGATTGCAAAGATTACTAGCTTTTATTTGGATGGAACCAAGTAATCCTGAGACAGCCCGGACATACATGATTTTCAAAGACCCCAGAACATAATTCGCAAGAGTTTGACTGTGTAATAACTATATTGCTTTGTTACTACATCAAAGAATGCTTTAATCTATTTCTAATATTAAAAAAATTGAGTGGAAAATGCAAAAAAATTATAGTTTATAAAATATATTTAATACTATTACGCAAAAGCTAGCATACCCTATATTCTAAATACAGTTTGTTTTATTTAAAGAAAGACTTGCCAAATATTTAGAAATCTTTCCATGTGATGAGTTTTTTTTTTTTTTTTTTTTTTAATGACTGTAGCCATATATTCCTCTTGTCAGAAGAGGGAACCACATATTTCCCTATGATGTCAGCAAAGTCTGTGAAATGTCTAGACAGCTGACTGATTAAAAGCAAAGCTAAACAAACAAAAACCCCCGCTGTTTAATTTTTTTAACGTTAAAGTTATTTAGACTTACACAAGTTACAAAAAAGTTGCCAAATTTTCGAATTCACTTTAGTCTGTCTCCTCTAAAGTTTACATTTAAGGTAACTAAACTCTGATTACCAAAACAAATAAATCCACTGGGCACAACACTGCCACTGATTTTGGAATTTATTCAGAATCCATCAGTATTGTGGTTTGAATGTGGAATGTTCACCAGAGGCTTGTATGTTTGGATACTGGGTCCCCACGGGTGGCCGATTTGGATGGCGGTGGGACCTTTAGGAGAATGGTCTTGCTGAAGGAAGAGGCCCACTGGGGGCAGGTCACTTCTGTGTGTTCTATGCTTTCATACTACAGAGGCAATGTGTG
Organism: Mastomys natalensis; assembly: GCA_021653895.1. Lineage (NCBI taxonomy): Eukaryota > Metazoa > Chordata > Mammalia > Rodentia > Muridae > Mastomys > Mastomys natalensis. The sequence continues at coordinate 2,168,078 of JAJTUV010000015.1, read as the reverse complement.
TCGTCTGCGTCATGCCCTTGATGTCTAGCTCTCCAAGCAGTAATGTACTGTATCCTTTCCTAAGCTGTAAGCAGCTCCTTGTCAAGTATTAGTTGAAAGCAATGAGAAAAGTTATACAGAAAATTGGTATGGTTCGGAAGGGTAGCCATTGCTGTGGTCAGCCTGTCTGCGTGGTTCTCAGGCATTTGGAGCTTCTTGGTAGGAGGAATGTGGAAGAGTTTGGAACTGCGAGTCACAAAAGTCTTCTAATGATGTCACTGCAACTTAATGGGGTTTCTGATGGCAGTTTGGAAGGCCAGAAGGCTCACAGGAATGTAGTAGACCTAAGGAGGGAGCTAATGGTGGTGGTGGGAGGAGCGCAGCTAAAGAGGTTCTTGATCCAAGACTGCCACTCAGGGAAGAATTTTTCCCAGGGTCAGCCTCAAAGGCACATAGAGGCTACTATGGCTGTGGTGCAAGGTGGGCTAGCCTATATTTCGAGCTGGCAGTAAAAGTTGGCAGCATTATTCTCATGGCTTTTTTTTCCAGACATTAAAGACGTGAAATTAAAGGGGTTGCGGATTGGTTTGTGGTTCAGTGTCAAGGGTATAGAAAGCCACCAACGCCATACAGTTTGTCCATGGCCAGAGCTCCTACAAAGTGGATTTTATAGATTGTTTCATGAAGCTATGGAGGTGAAGCTCATTCTAACTGAGTCCCTAGAATGTTGGAGACGCTGGACTTGCTACAAAAGTTGAGGTTGAGCAAGGAAAGCTAGAGGCACCGAGTGGATCTGTCCTAAGAGAGAAACAATGTTTGCTACAGGCAGCAGAATTGGAAGTGGAGCACCCAAAGCCCTTCAGAACAAGTCAATTCTACCACAGACCCCAGATTCCAGACTGGGAGGGAGCTGTAGGCTCTGGTGCTTGCCCTAGCAGGTTTTGGTTTTGCTTCCATTCCTTCTTTTTAGAATGGAAATATTTACTGTGTCATTGTGCTGGAAATATGTAAGTGATTTGGTTTTGACCTGTGGCAGAGACTCAGTTAAGAGAATACCTTGATTCTCAGAAGATGCTGTACACTTGCAACCAGAGTTGGGACAGCCATCAGTTTGTGGAGGCCTGTAGCAGCCTGTGTAGGGTGACCATAAAAATGTCTCCTGTGAGGTCATGTTTGAGCATTTGGTTCTCAGATGGTGGCATTATTTTGTGAAGCTTTTAGGTGGGAGCCTTGTTGGAGGAAGTAGGTCGCTGGGGCAGGCATAGGGGTTTTGTTTAGTTCCATGTCCTGTCTATTCTCTGCTTTCTGGCTGTGGAGGCACTGAGTCACATGACATGTTGGTGATGTCATACCTTCTATGCCATGACAGACTGCATTCCTTTATAACATGGAAGCCAAAATTAACTTCTCCCTTAAATTGCTTCTTGTCAGGTATTTGGCCACAACTATTGGGAAAATAATTAATATAAGCAGAATTTCCCGATGTCCCTGTTTTTAGTTCCTTGTCTTGTCTGGGTCTTTTCTCCCACAGTCTCTTGAATTCTGTTTTATAACAGTGCCATTTACCTTATGGGCATATTTACAACTCAGGATGGTGAAGCTTTGGCCGATATTATCCATCTAGTATGTGGCAACATCTTCTTTCAGTGCTAGTCATTCACTGGGTAATTCTTGCTGTTGTTTCTTCTTTTAAAAAGCAGCTGACTACTGAATGAACTGGCTTCTCCTAGATCAGCTATTTGCAGGGGAAGGAACCCAGGCAACTGTGAACATGTGACATTTCAGTGCCTCCTCTTGTTGCCAGGGGACTTACTCTTTTTTTATTTTTGTATTTATTCTTCTCTCATACAGTATATTCTGACCAGCCTTTCCACCTCCTTCTACTCACCCCCCCCCCAGTCCCACAATCCCCCACCTGGCCTCTCCTCCAGATCCGCTTTCCCCTGAGAAAAGGCCATGTCCCTTAGGGCTGTCAAGCAACACTGCATAACAAAAGTCTTAAGTGGGATTCCTCTGTGTGTTTCTCCTCTGAGACCACAGTTCCTCTGCCTCTGCCTACTTCCAGACTGACTTCTGAACCAGCTTTGAAGTTCCCTGGCTTTCAGGAGCCTTGTTTTTGCAGGCAAATCCTGACATCTACATCCTAACCACTACAGAAACACTGTAGTGTTGTGATTTAGCACCCTCTCTCTTCTCTCTCTCTCCTCTCTTTTTTCTAGCAAATTGCCTCTATAGGCTTGATTCCAGGACTATCCTTCCAGTACTTCAGAGTGGCCTTTCTCCATCAGGGAGGAGTTGAAATCTGTCTCCCCCAGATCTCAGAAGCCCTGCCCAACTTCCTGCTGCCTCAGGCAGCACCCTTACATATCTGGACTTTATTGATTTTCTTCAATGTTCTAGCTTTGTATGAATTTGACAGTTTTTAAATTCCTGCCTTTTGGTTTTCTTTGTTCCCCTCCAGGGTGTATATAGAAAAAAATTTCTAATGAATGAAGTGTCTGTGTTAAGCTTACACACATGCTTTTAATGTGTGCTTTGGTTTATTCCCCCCACCGCATTTAAGTGAGAAAAGGCCTAAGGTATGTGACTACAGAGACAATCTCTTATTACATAGCAGTCAGTCTTAAACTTTTTGTGATTTATTTATTTATTTACTTATATCTTTGCCCTGAGGGCTTTAATTTCCCTCTAACAATTTTTGCAAATCATGATTTGTGCCACAGATAAGTGCCTGGCCATCCTGGGTTAATAATCTCACTGATTTCAATGACATTATAATCAAAGCATAAGGGTCAAAGGCTTTTTGAGCTCACTTGGTTGGACAACATTCTGATGATAACAGCTGATTCCTTATACGGACTGCTTATTTCTTAGCCTCACCAATGATTACAAGCTGGGTAGTCTTTCTCACTTTTAAGATCAGTAAGACAGAGAGAGCTGATATTTGCAGTTGCAGCTACACATGGACCTGCAACCCAGAGCACAAGGGGGCCCCTCCCCTTTCTTTGCTCAGGTAGCACAGTTCACTCTTGCAATTCTAAGGGTTTCATTACTTGCCATCTGGTTTCTTAATCTGCTCATTCTAAAGTGTTTCTGAAATCTATTTTCATTTAGAGCATCATTTTAAAAAGGAAGACTAATGTATTTTGCTGTCATTGTGGTTATAAATTTATTTTCTGAAAGTATTGAAAGTTGTTATGTATACATGAAATGAAATCTTATAAAATGTAAGACACTCAACACCTACAAGTCATTTCTTGAAGTCTTTTATTTTTCATCTGTCTTTGCCTTTCATCCATGAACCAATCTCTAGGTATATGAATAGATATCACTGATTGTCATCAAATACACATCTCTGACACTTCACAAAGCATAATTGTTCTTCTGCAGCTTGGCTCAACATCAGAGGAAGAATTATGACAGCCTTTGAGCTGATATCTTCATAGAAAACAAATAGATATTTGAATAGACATAGGAACGGCTCATTGCTCCTTTAGTTTTCTTTTGTAGGTATTTCTGGGTTTTTCTCTTGTATAGTCAGTAGTTCCAAAACTGTAACATGGAAATCAGTAAGAATATATCTCTAGAAACAAAGTGTTGTGGCTGAGTTAAGGTTGTATATTTCTATTTACACATCACTTTACTGATTTACGGCAGTCCCGTGAGAAAGTCCCTGAACCGTTGTTTTCAGAACTATAAAACATTTACTCTGTGCTCCAATATTTCATCACCTTGGCTAACATTTGTGGGGTGCAGCTGTTCATTTTAATGTCATGTATGACTCATTTTATTAATGAGTCTTTAAAACCTTACTAAGTATAATCAGGGAAAACATTAGGAAAGTTCAGAATAAAACACTTTTGAGGTGAGCAACTGAAAGGATATTCCTACAAACAGGCCAGGAAGAAACTGCACAATACCCAGAAAATAACAAAGCCAAGGGTGAGATCCCATGACCGACCGTCTACGTATAAGTGAATGAGTAAATCCCTGCCCTTTCCAGGTGTGTATTTCTTCACCTTCAGCATGATGAAGCATGAGGACGTAGAGGAAGTCTACGTGTACCTTATGCACAACGGCAACACGGTCTTCAGCATGTACAGGTACGTGGTGTCTTCTGTCACAGGTCTCGTGAATGCTGCTGCATCAGCAGCCGCATGTAGCAGTTTTGTTTATCATCTTGTTTCCCACCTCAGCTAACCAACCCAGGAGCAGCAAGAAACTAGAGCAGTCAGTGTGCAAGAGGGCATTCACTAATTTTCTCATCTCTGTGACCAAGGACCCAGGAAGAAGTGACTTAAGGGAGGGTCTAATAGATTGGGAGGATGCAGCCTGGCACAGCAAGGAAGGCATGAGTGAGTTCCTTGTAGAAGCTGCAAGTGGTAGCGCTCCTCACGTCTTAGTGGACCAAGGATGGGGAAAGGCAAGCAGGAAGGATCTAGGGGTGATGGTCACTCAAGATAGCACTGTTGTAACCTGCTTACTCCAGCTAGGCTCTGCCTTCTAAGGATTCCACGCTCCCCGTCCCCCACCCCCAAAAAAACTATTCTACCAGCTGGGGGACCAAGTGTTCAAACAGACGAGCTTGTGCAGGACATTTTCTCTCAAAACCGTAACAAGGAGAGAATGGATTCTGGTGAACATTTAGCCCCACCAGGTCCTTGATTTCCAAATATCCATCCAGCTCCTCCTCTTTCCTATCATAGGACGCACTTCTCTTTCTTGGTCTCCATGGGAGATGATGGCCCTAAACCAGTTCAAAGCTAGAAGTCAGAGATGAATGGTCCTTCCCACACACCAACCCCTCAGCTGGGTTTCTCTCTGGCTTCTGATTCTGTCCTTTGGGGGAATACTTCCATCCTACTTTTCTCCAGGGTCACATTTAAAGTGGACTGGTAAGTTTTAGGGTTTTTTTTGTTTTGTTTTTTGTTTTTTTCATGTTCCACTTCATGCTGGTGGAGATCTGAGAACTAAGTCAAATATCCCAAGTCTTTCTAACCAGACTGGGTCTTCCACAGCAGTTTCCTTAGACACAGACACATAAGGCTTTTGTTCTGCTTGCTCCCAGTCAATGACATGAGTCAGTGAATCATATCCAGTACACTTTTGGGCAATTTTTAGCCTGTTACTCTTGGGACCCATTGTTTGCCCTTTTCTGAATATACCAATAGTCATTATTACCAAAGACATTTTAAAACGGTAGATTTGGTTAGAAAGAAACAACATTCTTTGTTTTTGAGATACATAGAGTGTGACTCTGAATGAAAGCTCCTAATGGGAACATATTGGCTCTATCCCTCCTCTTCCAGGTATAAAAGTACTTGGTTTTATTATTCAGCCTTGTTGGGACCCTGACTGTCTAGACTCTATCTCTCAAGCATGTTGTTACTCATCAAATTCATCTTTTAAGGAAACATCTAAAAGCTGCAAAGAGTATTTGCCTCTTTTGAATACTTTGTCTTACATGGTGTGTGCATATCAGGTGGTCTACGTTACTATATTCTTTCCCAATGTCTTCTAAGCATAGCACGATGTCTTAGTTACTGTTCTATCACTGTGAAGAGACACCATGACCAAGACAACTTATATAACCAAACATTTAGTTGAGGCCTTCCTTACCATTTCAGAGGCTAAGTCCATGAAGATCATGGTGGGGAGCATGGCAGCAGGCAGGCAAGCATGGTACTGACGCAATGGCTGAGAGCTAACATCATCCTGTCCACAAGAGTGGGGGAGAATGAGACTGATAGGGGCTTTAGAAACCTCAAAGCCATTCCTCCATGACACACCTCCAACAAGACCGTATCTATGAAGCAGTCCAGCAACTAGGAATAGGCATTCAAATATATGAACCTATGAGGGCCATTCTCATCTAAGCCACCACAGACACCAGTCTTTTATCTTTCTAGCTCACAATGTTTAATTCCACATTGCCTCCTGTCGGGCTGTTAGCAAATGTAATATATTTTCATTTTAGCTGTTGACAGTATCTTTGTTAAATAACAGATTCCAGATTGGCAAGAAGGAAATAAATTATTATATAAAGACTCTATGTAAAGGTTCAAAGATAGTAGAGCTTTCCTTCTTCCTCATCTAACAGTCCAGGGAGGCTTGGTAAGATAATCCTGGGTGTATGTTCCCACTCTGAGCAAGTGTAGGAGAACTCTCTTCTACATAGTAATCTTAAAGAACCCAGCTATTTATGAATGGCTTTCAGGGTCATTATAGTAATTGTAGTTGATCATCTAGAGGCAAGGGAAAGGAAAGAAGGAGGTAGGGTTTATTGGACAGTTCTAGGATTGGTTCATGCTATTTCCACTTGCATGTCATTTAGAGAACACACGGTTACACCTAAAGCACAGGGGAAGATGTAGACAGAATATGCTCAAGATCTGGTTTTGCAGTGCAAAGATTAACTAGTGTGTCCCTCTTTGTCTTCCCAGCTATGAAACAAAGGGAAAATCAGATACATCCAGCAACCATGCAGTGCTGAAGTTGGCCAAAGGAGATGAAGTCTGGCTAAGAATGGGCAACGGTGCCCTCCATGGGGATCACCAGCGGTTCTCTACCTTTGCAGGCTTTCTGCTCTTTGAAACTAAGTGATGAGGAAGATAGGATAACTCCGCTTTGAGGCAATTTGTAGCTGAGGTAGAGTTGCTAGCATCTGAGGGATGCTGAAGTTGGGAGTTCTATGTGGAGCATTTAACTATTGCATTGGTCACACTGCTACTCATTCTAATGGCATACCAATAATGTTGGGTGCTTCAGGGGCTAAGAAGAATGGACCACAAGGTAATCTTCCCGGATGACCTTGGGAAATACTCAGCATCTTTGTCACTCTTCTCTAACATGTCTAAAGGGATCGCCACCTGATACAGGTTGGAAATAAGTGTTCACCTCAAAGAATACATTTGCAAAGAGTTTTGGTGCTCTGTTTAAATGTAGAATTGGCTTTGGAGTCAAGCAAGTTTTGAGCTTGTTCTTCATAATATTCCAGAGATTAGCCTGATTATGATGGGGCTAGGGCAAGAATAAGATCACTTATCAGAACCTACATAGGAGAAATACTTCTGAAGTCTAGATTGGGAAATAGTATTTGGTTTAGTGGGTTTTATTCTTATATTCATTAATAAAATACATTTAGTCATTTCAGATAAGCCTTTAAATAGTACAATTATTCACAATGCTCACAAATAATTGTCTCCTCTTTAAAAACAAACAAAAAACCCATGTAGATAATATTGAATTCTACTGGGTTAGACTTTCAGATATAAAACTTTCTCACATCTGGCTTTCCACATCTACTCTTTGCCATTGCATTACTGGGGCTGTGGTAGAGCTCTCTTGAATTTGCATAACCAGCTGAGGTAAGATTAAGTTGATATAGTTCAGATGTTATCACATTTTTAAAAAAAAATTTGGATATTATCCCAAATTTTTACATACACCATGTTATGTTGAATGGGCTGTAAACTTAATTAAACACAGACAGACAAATGGATACAAAATACAGTGTATTCCATCTATGAGATCCATAATAATATGTCTTAAAGGTTTTCAATAAAAGTGATATTATTTTCTCTATTATCATACTTGACTAACGTTCACAAATCAGCTTTAATTTGCCACAGTGTTATAGAAGGTGCTAGTTGGTTTTTTGCCTAACTTTCCCAAACTCGGAATCTACAAAGAAAATGAATTAAATTTGCTACCAAAACACTATTATAAAATGTACAATAAGTTGATACAGATAGTAACACACACAGACACACATACACACACACACACACACACTCCCCAGACAGACACACATACAGGGACACACACACAATATACACAACACATAACACACATACAATACAGACAGACACATAGAAGGACATACACACAATATACACAACACATAACACACACACACAGTACTGAGGCTCAAACTCCTAAGGCCTCATACATGCTAGGCATTTGCTCTTCCACTGAGCTACAGCCCCGGTGCCCAAGTTTTTTTCATTGAAGAAAGTGTCACTGCAATGTATTCATCCTGGTGTTAAATCGTATTTAAAATTCACCAGTGAAATTATCTGAAAAATAGCATATAATCAATTCTCTCTAAAGTAGTGAGTCCATAATTTAATTTCTGCAACAATTTAAACTGATGCACAGGCTTTTAAATCATAGATTTCCTTCAATTTACCACCCTCCAGCTAGAGATAGTGAAAGTGAAATAGGGCTGTCCTATTAGCCAATTCATTGGTTCCCATGTTTAGTTCAAACTTTGACCCTATCTTTTTATCCACAAACGTGTTTAAAGGCTTCCTAAGTCTGCATATATCACAAATATTTCACTGAAATGCAAAAGGTATTTGATGTTATATAACAACCAAAGAGATTTCATATCTGAAGAGTATCCACTATCTACTAAGTGTCCTGGTGGAAGATTCTGTCATAGATAAAACCATAGTAAGAAAAATTGCATAAGTATATTTGGAAATAAACACACTTTTGTTGATGATGTGTTTTTAAAAATGTTCTTAATAATCACAATAGTCATACATTGACTGTCTTGTGGATAATGTAAAGCAAAATTTTTCCTGGCAGTATGAATAGCAATACAACTCAGAGACACATAAGAAACATGGACAGTGAGGTCACTTGTCCACAAGATCCCACTTTCAGTTACTCCCCAGCTTCAATCCTTTAAGACATCAGTGATTAGAGGGTTCCTTTTCAGTGTCAGAGGGTATCACCAAATGGATGGATCATCATACACCCACAATCTTTTTATCATTATTTATTTATTCACTTTATATCCCAATATCAGCACCCTCCCAATCTCAATTCCCCCTCACACAGCACCCTCATTCCCCCATTCTCCCTCCCTTTCTCCTCTAAGAAGGGCAAACCCCTCCCCTCAGGTATCACCCTACCCTGGCACATCAATTCCTTTCCCACTGAAGCTAGACAGTTAGGGGAACAGAATCCACAAGCAGGCAAAAGATTCAGGGACAGCCCCTGCTCAGTTGATGGGGGCCTGCATGAAGATCAAGCTGCATATCTGCTACATATACACATGGGCCTATGTCCAGCCCATGCTTGCTCTTTGGTTGGTGCCTCAGAGACCAGGTTAGTTGACTCTGTTGGTCTTTCTATGGAGTCCCTATCCTTTTTGGGTCCCTTAATCCTTCCACCAGTTCTTCCACAAGAGTCCCGGAGCATCATCTAATGTTTAGCTGTGGGTCTTTGCATCTGTTTCCATCGGCTTCTGGGTGGAGCCTCTCAGAGGACGGTTACACTAGGTTCCTGTCTGCAAGCATAATGGAGTATCATTAATAGTGTCAGGGATTGGTTCTTGCCCATGGGATGGGTCTCAATTTGGGCCAGTCATTGGTTGGCTATTCCCTCTGTCTCTGTTCCATCTTTGTCCCTGTATATCTTGAATGCAGGACATAATTTGGGTCAAATATTTTGTGGGTTGGTTGCTGTCCTTATTCCTCCCTTGGGAGTCCTGCCCAGCTACAGGACATGGCCACAGTCAGCTCTGTCTCCCCCACTGCTAGGAGTCCCAGCAAGAGTCACTCCTATAGACTCCTTTTGGCCTTCTTTTGTCCCAGATCTCTGGCAAATCCTAGGATGTGTTGCGGGAAATATTAAAAATGAGAAGGACCGGCAGGATTGCTGTGCTACTGCCTGCAACTCAGCCCCAGTGTGGTCCCACTGCCTCTGTCTCTAACTCCCGCAGTGACCGGTCTTGGTTCGCTTGTCTCTCGAGCTGCTAGTTCCTTCAAAGCCATAAACCCCCGAGATCTGCAGTCCCAGCTTCCAGTAACCCAATAAAACAAAACTCTAACCCGTCAACTTTATCTAACAATAAATTCTCAATTCCCAAGATGCCCACACAATAATTGCAAGGCCAATTGATAATGGTACAAGCTGCCCACCTAGAATAGACAAGTTATCCCAATCACTCTATTCCTATATGAAATCATATCCATCTATGGCTATTTAAAGCCACGCTGGTTCAGGATCTTCTTCCTGTTCGCCCTCCATCTTGATTCTTCCCTCTCTCCTGAGATGCTCTGTCTCGGGCCGGGCGGTGGTGGCGCACGACTTTAATCCCAGCACTTGGGAGGCAGAGGCAGGCGGTTTTCTGAGTTCGAGGCCAGCCTGGTCTACAGAGTGAGTTCCAGGACAGCCAGGGCTACACAGAGAAACCCTGTCTCGAAAAACCAAAAAAAAAAAAAAAAAAAAAAAAAGAGATGCTCTGTCTCCACAACTCTTAGCTCCACCTCCCTTTTCCCTGTCCAATCACAGGCCCCCTGCTGCACTAATATTTTAATATAATTGGACAGGGAAAATCCTGCCACAGGATGTACCCCCTGCCCACCCACTCACCACTGATTTCCTTTCTCCCGTGCTTTCACTACTTGATCCCTACAACCCATCCCCCTCTCCATCCCTTCTCCCACTCAAGTCTCTACTTCTGTCCCATATCTATTTTGTTTCCCCCTTTGAGAAAGGTTCAAGCATTCTCCTTTGACCCTTCTTGTTATTTGGCTTCTTTGGTTCTATGTATTGTAGTGTGGTTATCCTGTACTTTATGGCTAATATTCATTTGTGAGTACATACCAAGCATGTCTTTTTGGGTCTAGGTTACCTCACTCAGGATGATATTTTCTAGTTCCTTCCATTTGCCTGTGAAATTCATGATGTCCTTGTTTTTAATAGCTGAGTAGTATTCCATTGTGTAAATGAACCACATTTTCTTTATCCATTTTTTGGTTGAGAGACATCTGGAAAGTTTCTGTCTATTAAGAATAAAGCTGCTATGAACATAGTTGAGCAAATTCCCGTGTGGGATGGTGGAGCACGTTTTGGGTATACGCCTGGGAGTGATATAACTTGGTCTTGAGGTAGAACTATTCCCAATTTTCTGAATAACCTCAACATTTCTTTCCAGGTTGGTTATACGTTTGTACTCTCATCAGCAATGGAGGAGTATACCTTTTCCTCCACATTCTCGTCAGCATGTACTGTCCCCTGAGTTTTTCATCTTAGCCATTCTGATGGGTGTAAGATGGAATCTCAGAGTTGTTTTCCCAGATAACTAAGGAGGTCGAATAAGTTCTTTAAGTGCTTCTCGGTCATTAGAGATTCCTCTGTTGCGAATTCTGTTTTGCTCTATGGCCCATTTTTTAATGGTGTTATTGGTGTTGTTGGTGTCTAACTTCTTGAGGTCTTTACATATTTTGGATATTAGCCCTCTGTTGGATGTAGGACTGGTAATGATGCTTTCCTACTCTGTAGGCTGCTGTCTTGTCCTATTGATGGTGACCTTTGCATTACATAAGCTTTTCAGTTTCATGACTTTCACAATAGTCACAAACAGCATATCTTTATACTCTAACTAAGCAAGTGAAAGACCTGTACGACAAGAACGTCAAGCCTCTGAAGAAAGAAATCAAAGAAGATCTCAGAAGATGGAACAATCTCTCATGCTCATGGATTGGTAGGATTAACATAGCAAAAATGGTCACCTTACCAAAAGTAGTTAGGTTTAATGCTATTCCCTTCAAAATCCCAACACAATTCTTCAGACCATGAAAAAACAATTTTCAGCTTCATGTGGACAAACAAATAACTCAGCATATGGAAAACAATCTTGTACCATAAAAGAACTTCTGGAAGTATCATTATCCTTGACTTCAAGCTGCACTACAGAGCAATAGTAATAAAAAACTGCATGGTATTGGCATAGAAACAGACAGGTTGATCAATGGAAGAGAATAGAAGACCCTGAAATGAACCCACACTTCTTACAAGACACTTGATTTTTGACAAAGAAGCCAACACCATACAATGGGAAAAGTTGGTAGCAGCTTTGCTGTTCTACTTAAGGTGCTTAGGTTAAAGCTACAATCCATGATAAGTGAGTAAATGCAATGCAAGAAATGTTACATTTGTGCATGTATATATAGGAAACACTATATTGATATACAATTATATAGATACACATGATTAGAGGGAGTAGAGTACCCACTAATCTAGTGTCTCAGAGGAAGATTTTGATATATCTTTAGGTAAGACAGGAGCAAGGAAAACTTCATCAGCATATATGGAAATAAACACACACACAACACACACACACACACACACACACACACACACAAGCACATTCTTCTGGGTTTGATCTAATGTGTTAAGAGCATTCTCAGATGCTATTTGAATCATTTGAAATAGTGAAAGAAAAGGTCAAGGTCAAAAAAAAATCCATTTCTGATTATGTAAGTCTGTAATCCCAGCTACTTTGTGAGGCCGAGGCAGAAGGAGCACAGGTTGTGTATTTGGGGCAATTTGGTAAGATCCTGAATCAAGCTACAAAGTACAAACAGGGCTTGAGATACAGTCCAGATGGTAAAGTGGTTGCTTAGCATATACAGGCTCTAGGCCCAATTCCCATTAACACACTCCCCCCATGCACCCATGCACATGCACGTGTCCACAGACACACACGGGGGGGGGGAGTGGAGAGAGAGAGAGAGAGAGAGAGAGAGAGAGAGAGAGAGAGAGATCAAACTAAAGTGAATGCATATTCCAATGAGACTGTAAATCCCAACGGACATGGCTAGAGTTGGTAAGCATCTCCCTATTGGAAGATATGGTGCAGCTCAACCATTAAAATTTCTGCCTTCTCCAAGTTCTCAACAGAGAACAGTACGGTAAAAGTAAGTGTGAGAGTAGTGTGGAACAGATTTCAATAGCCACAGACTGCAAAGGACCAGATCCTTTTCTGTGTATATTTATGGTTTTATTATTGTTTTGCAGTTTGGCAGGGAGGGGTGGTAAACCCAGCACCTTAAGCACAGACACTCTGTAACTAACCTAAACCAACTCATAATTTTCATTTGTTAAGCATGGTAATAAAACACAGAATTTGACTTGTTTCTTACATATTTTCCTATCGTAACCTAACACAGTCCTCTTGTTTGCTATCCAGAACGATTTGCAGATATAATTTTGGGGCTGGAGAAATGGTTCTGCAGTTAAGCACACTGGCTGTTTCCCAGAGGACTGAGTTTTGGCTCCCAGTGTTCACACAGGACCTTACAGCCACCTGTAACTCCAGTTCCCTCAGGAACTGTTGTGTCCTCAGACACAACACTCTCTTCTGGCCTCTGCAGGCACCAGGCATGTCTACAGTGCACAGACGTACACGTAGGCAAAACACTTGTACCAATAAAAAAATAAAAATTTAAAAAACTTAAAGCTCCTTAATCTTTTCGCTTTGGGTTTTTTTGCTTCTATATATTTTGTTGTTTTGTTGTTGATGATGATGATGATGATTTGAAACAGGGTCTCATGTAGCCCAGGCTAGCTTTGAAATGTCTGTATAGCCAAGGATGACTGAATTCCTGATAGTTCTTCCACCTCCCAAGGGCTTTGATAGCAGCTGTGTGCCCCATACCAAAAATTCCAGTTCTTTAAATAAATGCATTATGAATATCCTTTGTTTTAAAAATATCTGAACACAATTGTCTATGCATAATTTATATTATTGTTTCCTCTGATAGCTTTAGAAGACAGTTTGTACCAGAGAAATGATTTGGATGGTTGAGGTCTATCACAGTCTGCTTTGCCTGGCCCTCTGGATAACTCAGTACTCTGAGATGATGTGTAAAGCATGATGCTGGCTAAGACTTGTGATTCGTGTGAATACGATCCTGTATGTAAGCTCAAGCCACATCTGTGCCCTTGTTTTATCAGAAAAACAGAAAGGAAGCAGCTCTGATAAAATGTTGATGTCTCCATGTGGAAGTCACTCATACCATTCCATGCGATTTTCTCTTTCCAGTTCATCAAAACGCAAAGGAAAGAATTGGATAGAATGAGGCTGGAACAAGCAAGGGTAGACACCTGAGACAGCATCAGACAAGCAGAGATCATTAGGGACCACGTGGAAGTTGTCTGCCTCTAGCAGGAGGCAGCTCATGCTAAGAGAGCACAGACCGCTTGCCCTGAAGTGTCTTAAAACTCAGTAGCTGGTTAAAAGTATTTGGGCTGCAACTATGTAACATTTCGCCTTCGGTTTTATTATCTGCCTCCCTTGTTAAGAATCAGTGCGGAAGATTTCTAGCATTCACGGCTAACTCTATTCAGTTCCCTTCCTAGAGTTGCATCCCACTTCCTATACACAAGATCCACTCATAATTGAGAAAAATGACCTGGAAATGTGGGTGGGATATTTGTGATTATTTTGTTGTACTTTAAAGGTTGAAAAAAAAGTTTCTAACTCGAAATTGTAATTGTCCATAAAACTGACAGCTGTCAAACCAAATTGATTTCTAAAGCTCTCTCATTTAACCCGAGATGAACAATAATTCTGATATCCCAGACTCTCCTAAATGCTGGGATTATAGGCGTGCACATCATGGGCGTTTTAAGCGGCGCTGGCCTCCGTGCCACGGACTTAGCAACTGATCTACACCCCTGGCCCTTCCTCTTAAAACTAAGGGCATCCTAGGAGAAAGTTTCAAACTCTTGAAGGATGGAAACTAGTTTTCAGGGCGGCGAGGGAGACACCCAGTGGTCTATCACAGGAAACGTCCTTGCCTCCTTACATTGATCTAAGTCGTGAGGTGCTTGAGTACCTTTAATCACTTACTGAAGGAAAGGGTGAGAGTAGGGATTCAGGGGGTGCAATGAAAGTGACCAAAGAGGACCGGCATAACGCAGTGTTCTCAAGGTCAAGGAGGCAATTCACCATTTAAATCCGAGACCAAAGTTCAGCAGCTCAACCTACTGACTCCAAGCCTAGGGCTTTGGCCGGGAAGTGCGCAAGCGTGCAGTCTTCCTTGAGGGCACGCAGGCGCGTGAGGGAGGCGGAGGGGGCGGGGCGGGGCTGGGCGGGGCGGGGCGGAGCCGTGCGTGGCTGTGCGGTGCGGATGGGAGGGGAGGGTGGATATACTGCGGGTCAGGCGCCCGGGCGCTTGTCTCTCACTCTAGGTTTGGCCATGGCGCTGCGTGGCGTCAGGGTGGTGGAGCTGGCAGGCCTGGCCCCGGGGCCGTTCTGCGGGATGGTCCTGGCGGACTTCGGCGCCGAGGTGGTGCGTGTGGACCGGCTGGGCTCCGCGGGCGACCCGAGTTACCTGGCCCGAGGCAAGCGCTCGCTGGCGCTGGATCTGAAGCGGTCTCCGGGGGCCGCGGTGTTGCGGCGCCTGTGCGCACGCGCGGACGTGTTGCTGGAGCCCTTCCGCTGCGGTGAGCCCTGCCGCGCAGCGAGATGACATTTCCCTCCTGCCCGGTTACTCCCAGCTTCTCTGACTCCTTCTTAAGACTTTTAATTTACTCCCCCCACCCCCCAGCACTGTTTCAGATTCGCCTTTATTAATTATTTGGAGGTATTGAACCGTATGAGAATCTAGTGCAAGAGATAGATTGGAGAACTTCACATAGGAATGTAGCCACTGACCCTTTGATATGTGACATGTCTATGTTCTGAAGCCATTATCAGACCATGGTTAACCTTTCCCTAAATGCCGGTATTCCCAAGCTCCAGCTTCAAGATCACTTCGTTTACTTTGGGCCGTTAACAGAATCAGTTTTTGAGCACTTGCATGCTTGGTGACATACACCTCCATGCGACTGTACATTGGCATTGCAAATGTCCCAAACCCTGAACCAAGTCTGAAGGCATTTCCTTCTGTATTAGCTGAGAGCATTCATTCCAACCTGCTCCTTACTAATATTGCCTGGTAGATACCAGGAAACCAGTCAAACTTAAGTGAATGGGATGGAAGCGGGTCACCAGGCATATTTATATTTAACTCTTTTAGTTCTCACAAGCAAATCTGAGAACAGTAATGGTAACATTTAGGATTATATCACCATGTAAAAATACTCCATTTGAAGATGAGTGCGGGCCACTGTGGGATAGGGGAGGGAGGGAGAAAGAAAGGTCACACTAGTCCAGAGAGAGAGAAGAGGAGGAAGAAGGGGAAGGGAAGGTCAAAATGTCTGGATTATATAGGGAAGAGCCTCTGGAGAAGGGCAGCCCCAGGGTTGGGCTGGAAAGTCCAGGGTTGTGGGCAGGGTATGCCAGGTAGGGACTGAGGGATACTGGGAGAACCTGGAGCCAGGTCTGTTTTGATATGTAATATATGCACCTCAGTCCCTTGTCCTGGGAACAAATAAAAACAACAACAACAAAACCCCACAACACAATTGATTGACTGCTTTCCTCTAAAGGTGTCATGGAGAAACTCCAGCTTGGGCCAAAGACTCTACTGCAGGACAATCCAAAGCTCATCTATGCCAGGCTGACTGGATTTGGCCAGTCGGGAATTTTCTCCAAAGTAGCTGGCCATGACATCAACTATCTGGCTTTGTCAGGTGTGTTGGAAAGGGTTTTTCTAAAATACTTGGAATTGGCTCCAAAATCAGTAAGTACAGTTACGCTGATTAACGAGGGTTTTAAAAATGTTATTATTTTTCATTACGGTAGGTGTGTGGTTATATGCATGTGAGTGCATATGTCTCTAGAGGCTGGTAAGAGTGTCCTGGATCACTGGGAGCTGGAGTCACAAGGCGTTACAAACCCTTCCTTGTGGGTGTTGGAACTGAACTTGGGTCCTCTGGGAGAACAGTACATAGTCTGAACCACCGAGCCGTCTTTCTAGGCCCAGCCTTGATTAACACGAATTTTTAAAATATGAAGATGTTAATGCATATTAATTAATTATTAATTAATGCACATTAATTAATGCATATTAATTGATGCAAAGGGAACACAGTTGTTGAGAACGGGTTGATTTGAGTTCCTACAACTGGTGTCCTTAAGCTCTCTCCCCACCCCCACCCATTTGGAGGCTAAGAATCACTAGGAACACCGATTTTCTACAATTGGGAAGTCAGTTTTATGGACGCCCCTACTAGGAGTGAGAGACAAGGTGATAGGATAGTTGGTTACTCCACTTAGTGGAGAGTTGATTCAGTTTGATTCTGGCATTCCTTCACCAAGAATCATCTTGAGCCATCATCATTTCAGACATCTGTGAACACGGCTAAAAGACCACAGTTTTCAGGTCTCGCCATCATTTTGTTAGAATCTACACCTGTGAGGACCGATTTTCTAATGTCCTGGCTGTATTATGTCTAAGAACTGTGTGTTACTGATGAAAGCAAATCTCTTCTTCTCTGTAAGAAGATATTGAACGGTTGAGTATAAGCCTTGCTGACTGGCCAAAGTATAAAATGGGCTTTCCACGTAGTTTCAAAACTTAGTTCCTGTTCCTTTTTGTATATGATTATATTCTTATATCTTTTTTAAATAAAATTCAAAGTGCATTATAATGTGTTAGAGCCAGGAAACAAATGAATAGTAATTATGTCTTTTTTTTAACACTTAGTAAATAAAGACTTTAATAAAATATTGAAAATGTCAGTTGGGATTTTTTAAATCTTTTTTTGCCTTTATCTTTTTTTTTTTTTTTTTTTTTTTGGTTTTTCGAGACAGGGTTTCTCTGTGTAGCCCTGGCTGTCCTGGAACTCACTCTGTAGACCAGGCTGGCCTTGAACTCAGAAATCCACCTGCCTCTGCCTCCCAAGTGCTGGGACTAAAGGCGTATGCCACCACCGCCCGGCCTTTGCCTTTATCTTTATGTGAGAAGGATTCACTGCATAGCCCAGGCTAGCCTAGAAATCTTGATCTGCTTGCTTGAGTCTGCTAAGTGCTGGGATTACAGGTGTGGACTACAGGCTTTTTGTAAGTGGACTCAGTGGGTTCATGGTCTGAAGAGCAGTGTGCACTGTTTTCACTCAAGACAATGACTATACAGATCAGCTGTCCCTCTAAGGTATTCTTGTGCTCACTTAAAAGGGGTGTTCAATTTGTTGTCCATGGTGCAGGCGTTCTGTCAAAGATCGGCAGAAGTGGTGAGAACCCATACCCGCCACTGAATCTCCTGGCTGACTTTGGTGGCGGTGGCCTCATGTGCACACTGGGCATTGTGCTGGCTCTCTTTGAACGCACACGTTCCGGCCAAGGGCAGGTCATTGATGCGAACATGGTGAGTATCAGTTGGGGGCGGGGTAGATGATAGGCTTGTCATTTGTGTCTCAGTATCCTGTGTGATTGTCCCAAATCTTTCTGAGTAAGAGAGACAGGGTTTTTCTGGGTAGCCCTGGCTGTCCTGGAACTCATGGAGATCCACCTCCCTCTGCTTCCTGAATGTAGGGATTAAAGATATGTGCCAACATGTCTGGCAAGAGATCTTTTGCCTAAAATAGCCTCACCCTTTTGTTATGTATCAGAATGCTATATTGAAGCCACCTATGGAGTGCTTTAAACCTTATTTACTGTGTGTGAGAGTGTATCCGGAGGTCAGAGGACGAGGTGTAAGAGTCCGTATCCGCCTTTACCTGTGGCTGGGGAACTCCGGTTGTCAGACGTGGCAGCAGGCATCCTTATCTGCAAAGCCTTCTCTCAGTATGCTCTAAACTTTTAAAAACTCACCTGATTCCTGTGTTGTATTTCAATGCTTTTCCGCAAGTTACCTTTTGTGATTAAAATAGAGCTACCAAGTAATGATCCTTCCAAACCGAGCTTCTCCAGTGGTTTTCAGCCAGTGGAGTAGGTTTTCAGAGATGCTAAGGAAAGCATCTTCCTGTCCAGACCTTGCTGCCTTTCTTAGGAGATGCTTCAGTTTCCTATGTTTCTCTGTGTGAACACTCACTTCCTCCAGCTGAGCCCTTTCTCTGTGTGATCTCAATCCAGGTGTTTCATCTGTTTCCTCAGCCTTTGGCACGTGTAGGATCCAAGGCTCCCATTGGATGCAGGAAACTGAAGATAATTCTAAACTTTATATTACTGTATCTTGCCCAGATATACCTACATACAGAATTTATAAATTAGACACAGTAAGAGATTAACAATACTAAAAAAATAGAACAGTCTAAAATATGCACTAGTAAAGTTTACTTATCAACTTCTCTGGCTAATATTTTCAGACTGTGGTTAATCTAAATTGTAGCTATTGGAAGTGAAAGGGCATTTAAAGGGTGGGGTGTACATTGTCCTGAAGCAGGGACACTTCTCAGCTCTGTGGTAAAAGATCAGTCCAGGGCTACCACATGCAGGTGAATGGAAAACGGATTTGAGGGAGGAGAGACTAGAAGCAGAGAGATTAAGTCCTGATACTCTTTCTCTAATTCTATTTGCTGTTTAAGAAAAGAAATTTTGTCCTGCAACTCCTTTCTGTGATCTACAAGCACCGTCTCCATAGCAGGAGCATCTGGAGGCGGAGGCGCATAGGGAGGGGGCCTTCAGGAAGAGGGCCATTCAGGGTCCTAATATTCGGCTGCCTCTTCCTCTGGTCGTCCCAGTCTGACTCTGACAAATCATCATCAACCTTTGGTCGTATTTTGGATTCTATGTGTTTCTTTTGGACACGAAAGACAGTGTTTAAACAGTGAAACAAAAGCAGACAATTGACACACGTGAACAGCAAACAACAAAACAAAAACAGAGAGTTGAGTTCAGGCTGACTTATTTCTTACCCCATTATCATTACTATGACCTACTGGTCTCACCGCAGCAATTTCCCACGACAATCACCTCTGTGTCACTTCTGAATTTTCAGTCGACCCTTCTTCCAGTAATGTCCCTCACTGGGTCTCTCGTTCTTGCAGCCTCGAGTTGAGCGCCACTTTGTAACAGCCCGTTCTGCCTCACATTTGGGGGCCACTTTGTCCTGGCCTGAGTTGCTGCTTCGGTCTGCGGGTCAGGGTCTAGCAAGAGAGAGAGTGGGGATGGGAGGGCAAGAGACGTGAAGAATGGAGACAAGACAGAGAGTCTGATCAAGTCCCTCCCCTTATTGAAAGGAAATCATGGGTATATATAAGCACAAGCAGGGGAATGCAGCTGAAGACACTTTACCACATGCGCCTTGCAGCTGGGGCCACTAAACAGCAAAACAAGATATGGGAGAAAAACATGATGTTTATCAGAGTGTGCTCAGCTGTTGTAGGCTGTTAAAAACAAGTATATGGGCATACCTTGTCAGGGTATGTGGCCTGAGATGGCTGCAAAGATGATAGCCTCTTTCTGCTAGGAGTCTGCTCCCAACAGTCCTGGCAGGCTAGAAATGAGATGGGGCCTGTTTTCTCACAGTGCTGTCCCTTAAAAACTGTGGGGTTAAGGTAACTGCAGAAAGTCCATTTTGTTGTATCTGCTGTCTGTAGGGAGAGCCCCTGACCTCCTGTGGTGAGTCTCATGCAGGCTGTTGGCCCACATGATGACAGAGTTGGGAAGGTGAGGATGGGATGTCTTGTCTGAGTAGTTTTGCACAGCATGCCAGAGTAGTCACTGCTGGGCCTCCAGATGAGGTGACAGTTGGTTGCTTGCACTGAGTCTCTTTTCCTGTGGTCTCCTGTGGTGCTGTGTGTCTCATTTACGATAAAGCTGAGCAGAAACACTTTATTACAAGATTGGTCCAATCGAGAATCTAAAACCTTTCCACACTCTCTGGCCGGAGTGTGCTAGTCAGCTAATCAGTATTCTGAGACAGCACCGCCTGTGATCCTAGCCCTGGGGAGGCAGACACAGGAGATCCCTGGGGTTTTCAGGCTAGCTGGGCTTGGTTGATGAGTTCCACGTTCAGAAGGAGACTCTGTCAGAAAGCAATTGAGAAAGGCACCTGACATTAACCTCTGACCTCTGTGTACTCACGCACAAGCAAAGATAGAGAGAATAACTCAGGGAGCATCCATGTACCTTTACCTGACTTCGAAATCATCACCATATTGTTCCTTTAAGTCTTAAAATATTTCATGAATTGAAGAGTGTACCCATGGTGTTCTCCCATAAGCCTTCTCTACCCCAATTTGTAGAGATGTCAAAGAAACTGTCTGGTTAGATGTAATTGGATTACACGGTTAGTTGTCATGGATTATAAAGTAAGCAGTTACATAAAGGTTAACCTCTCCTCCCCAGTGATGCCTCCTTTGTACTTATTTAAGCACTGCATCCATAATGTGTCCTGCTTCTTCCAAGGTGGAAGGAACCGCATACTTAAGTTCTTTCCTGTGGAAAACCCAGCCCATGGGTCTATGGGAGCAACCGCGAGGAAAAAACCTGTTAGATGGCGGCGCACCTTTCTACACAACCTACAAGACGGCAGATGGGGGGTTCATGGCTGTAGGTGCGATAGAACCCCAGTTCTATACACTGCTGCTTAAAGGTAAGTAACTAGCTCTGTGTCTCCTGTCCTGCTGCATGGTGAGCTCTTGAGTCTTGATCTTGGGACCTTGGGAAACCATGATGACTTTTTTATACATCCGTCTTTCCAGCTAGTATAACAGTAGCTGTCAGCATATTGTGGGGCATTTTATTTGTCTTTTAAATTGACAATTTTACTACTCTGTAAAGTAAGTCAGGACTTAAAAAACATTAACAATCCGTTTGGTGGGAAAGCCGGTGCTTCCTGTGCCCAGACCTTCCTTAATTGTCAGCTCGCCTGGCTCTTATTCCCTCATGGGTATCCTGAGTGCAGTGAGATTTTGGTGAGTGGGATTCAGCTAGACAATGTCGCTGCTCCTTGGTACCTTGGAAATTTACCTGTCTTGAGAATTCTTGTCTTCATGACACACTGCTATACTTTAGAGAGAGTTTTGGGATTTCGTCTTTCCCTGTGACATAATTGGACTGGAATTATTTGTTATGTGAAACCTTTCAGTTTAAAGTTTGCACTACAGTTAATTACGTGGTTTTAGACATACTCTGAAGTAAAGCCCACCATGGCAGCACAAGCTTGTAATCCCAGCAACTCAGGAAGTAGAGCAGAGGAAAGCATAAAAACTTCCAGGTCAGACTACATAGATCAGTGGGTGTGGATGCTGGAGGTGGTGCTCAGCATCTTTTTCATTTGCTACCTTGTTTTGTAGGTCTTTTTTATTACGTAAAAATTATTTTACTGTTTAAAAAAATTTTATAGAGTATATTTTCACCATATTTTTTCCTCTCTCCAGTCCTCCCAGTTTCTCCCCACCTCCCTTCCCAACTAACTTTATGTTCTTTTTGTCTCAAAACCAAATACAACTAAACTAAACACCCTCCCAAAAAATCCCAACCTAAAATAATGCCCAACCATAAATTCATACATGTGTGCTCGAACTCTCTCTCTGTCTCTCTCTGTCTCTGTCTCTGTCTCTCTCTCTCTCTCTCTCTCTCTCACACACACACACACACACACACACACACAACACACACACGTTCATTTTGTGTTACACAGCTACCTTCCTGGGCATGGGACCACCCTGAAGTGTACTTGACATTCTCACTGTCAATCCATTGGACAAACTGAATTTCCCTTTCCCCGCAGGTATCAGTTACACATTCCATCTTGGTTAAGGGTGCGGTTTGTATTTACTCCCTGTTCCCAGTGCTAGCGTTTTGTCTGTGCATACTGTTATAGTCCCTGTGGGTTTACATGTTCCTGTTGCGTCTGGAAGATCTGTTCCCTGGGAATCATCCACCATCTCTGGCTTTTAGAGTCTTTGTGCATAGATCTTCAGCGTAGATCCCTGAGCCTTGAGAGGAGGAATTTGATCCAGATAACTTCATTTAGGGATGAGTGCTCTGAGGGTACTCGGGGAGCACTGTCTGCACATCGTTCAGTTGTGGTCTCAGTTGATTTCCATCTATTGCAAGAAGGCAGCTCTCTCTCTGACGACGGTTGACTGATGCACCCCACAGTCCCACAGGCTGAGTTTTCCACAGGCGAGAACTTAAGTGTTCCATTCCTAACACTGTTGAAGATGCAGGTGCTTTAGAAGTGGGGTTAATATCTACTTGGTGTTTTTTTTCAATCGTGTAAAAAGCTGATACAATTACCTTCCCACTTTAAAGTTTCATTGTTTCGTAGCTTTTCAAATGCAGTGTACTACTACAGGTTATTTGTATATACTTGTCATGACTGCATTTACAAACATCCCAACACATTTTATAATCACATATGTTAACATTACTAACTCAAATATAGTTGACTAAATTATATGTAGAACAGGATCATTTGTGTAGATCAAGTATGGTACCTCTCTGCCCAAACTGAAGGTTTCCCCTTAGCCTTTGGTAAACATTGCACAGAAATTACTACAAGTAACTCCCAGTTATTCAGTGTCAGCCCAGGTATTTCTTCTGAAGGCTGTGTTGGTGACAGTTTTCACATTTCACCATTGGTGAATTTTGAACTGATATCTAAGTACAGGTCGAGTTAGGATTCAACTCTTTCTTTTTTATTTATTTATTTATTTATTTTGCATAGGGATCCCCAGTTTTCTTAGTATCATTGATTGAAAAAAACAGTTCTTCCTGTGTAGAATCATACTTGCATCCTTCTTGATATCAGTTGTCTATAAGTGGAAGGGTTCATCTTAGGACCTTTTCTATTTCTCTTTCGCCAGTGCGAGGGATTGCTTGCAGGTCCTCCCACCTGGAGGAGAGTGTTCCACCACTGAGCTGTGGAGCCAGCCCTTTTTGGACTTGCAGTTCTGTTGCGTTGTCTGTCTTTATGTCTCTGCCTTGATTATTGTAGTAAGTCTGAAACTGAGATGTGTGTCTGTGTGTGTGTGTGTTCTTCTCCAGCATTGTCTTGGCCGTTGTGATTTCCTTGATTTTCTGTGTAAAGTTTAGGATCAGTTTAACAATTTCAACAAATGAGGTATCTGATGATTTCAGTGTGCTTGTATGTTTGTATGTACATGTATGTGCTTGCAATAGCGTGGGAACTGGCTCGCCGTAGCGCTTGTAAGGAGTTCAGAGGATCCTTTCACTTTGCTTGAGACAAGTTCTCTTGTTCTTCGCTGCTGTGTATTCCAGGCTGACTGGCTCACAAGCTCCTAGGGATTCTCTGGTCTCTGTCTCCCATCTTACCGTAAGAGCTCTGGGGTTACAGGTACACATTGTACCCCTGGCTTTCTCTGGGTTCTTTAGATTTGAACTCAGGCCTTCCTGCATCAGTGGCAACTGTTTACCCACTGAGCGATCCCCCTAACTCATAGCTGAGATTTGATATGAGTCCTTTGAGTGTGTGCCTGATCTGGGGGATAGTACTGTCCTAGCAATACTAAGTGTACCGTCCATCTGTGTGGCCTGCTTACCTTCCTTCATTTACAGCTGTAATCTCGGTGATGCTCTGTGATTGGAATTCCTTCTTTGAAGAGTAGTTTCTTACATGTGTGGATTAAGGTTTTCCATCAAGTTTTGGGATTTTTTTTTTTTAGCTATTTCTTCAGTAATTTTCTTCTAACCTTTCTCTCATGTCTTTTTATGACTCTCTTACTGCATTTGTAAATGTGATAGCATCTTACATTGTTTAGTTTTCTTTATTAACATGCCATTCTGTTCCTCAGATTAGATAGTTGAGTTCTCTCCAGGTTTGTCTCTTTATAATGATTTTCTCAGCTAACTCTGTGTTCCTCACTCTGTGTAGTCACTGAAATCTGCCCAGTCAGCCTAGTACTCAGCTAATGATGGGACAAAGATATTCTTTAACGTCTTGCTCCAGTGAATCTTCCATCCACCTGTGAGATACTTTACTCTTTCTCACATGTGCAGATCCTCCAATATATGCAATCCAGGCCTCTTGTAGACCTGGTTTAGGTGTGTGCACTCCTGGATGTGTGCACATATGGACTATGGAGCCTTCAACAGTCTGGGGAGGATGTTAGCACTGTTTAGAGTCCTCTAGGAATTCCAAAAATTCTCCCCTTACAAATTATTGATCATTGTATTCTTAACCATTAATATTATAAATTCTTCTTTTGAGAGAAAGAGAGAGAGAGAGAGAGAGAGAGAGAGAGAGAGAAGAGATGAGATTTTTACCAACCCCTATAATGTGGCCTTTTGAATACATACAGATGTGGGATATATCTAGATAAACCCACAAACAGTTGAAAATGAGGATTTTCAATTACTCACTGAGAATGCATCTGATATGTCTGCTGAACAGCATAGCTTAATAAGCCCTGAACATTTACATTAGACTACAGTTGGGAAAATCCTCTAACCCATGGCTTATTTTCTTTTTTTTTAACAAGCTGTTGAATATTTCATATAATCCATTGAACACTGACAATGAGAAAGAATAGCTATTTGACTAACTTCCACACCAGTGTGAAGCCTTAAGGTCTTCGCCTAGACATTGGCTACTTCAAAGGACCTTTGAGCTCTTGATTTGCCAAGACATTGTGGAAAACCCTGGAATAATTTGCCAGTCATTCTAAGAGAAAGAAACATTATTTAGAGGGTTACAGTCCTGTGTGTCATCTATCCTGAGGCTTCATTCTTGACAATGGCGATAACTCATGTGTCAAATTAAAAATGTTATTTTTACAGTGTTTGGGAATGTTATATGAAGTGTGGAGTTATGTTAAATTGACTGGACAGATGATGGCATCCCGAGGAAATCTCTCTGTGGAAGCCTTCTTAGGAAATAAATCAGTTTCTGGAAACTAGATCACTGAAAAGAGACCCCATTTCCTGAAATGTTAGTAAAAAGCTCTTGACAATGACAAGCTGCCTTTGAGCTTCGTCCCTGCTGCTATTGGTCCGAATGTCAAACTGATGAATGTTTTTCTTGCCACTCATTTGATATAGAAGCTCTGATAACAGTTTGGCATACTAGATTCCTCATCGATTGTAGTTGATCCCTTGGAGAATAATAACTCGAGCCATTACATTTCCCTTTTAGGACTTGGACTCAAGTCTGAGGAACTCCCCAGCCAGATGAGCATAGCAGACTGGCCAGAAATGAAGAAGAAATTTGCAGATGTGTTTGCAAAGAAGACTAAGGCGGAATGGTGCCGGATCTTTGACGGAACAGATGCCTGCGTGACCCCAGTGCTGACATTTGAGGAGGCCGCCCATCACCAGCACAGCAGGGAACGGGCCTCCTTCATCACTGACGAGGAGCAGCATACAAGCCCCCGCCCTGCCCCTCAGCTTTCCAGAACCCCTGCTGTCCCTTCTCCCAAAAGGGACCCTTCTGTAGGGGAGCACACAGTAGAGGTGCTTAGAGAATATGGATTCAGTCAGGAGGAGATCCGTCAGCTGCAGTCGGATGGAATCATTGAAAGTAATAAGCTAACGGCCAACCTCTGATGGAGGCCCACAGCTCAAGCGAACCTGCAGGCTGCATCTGTACTGGAGAAGATGCCCGCAATTGTGTGTGTGGGAATGTTGGTTCGCAGTAATGAAGTAATCCAAATATTCCAATCAAGACACAACGAAGGACTGATTACAGGGTAATGATTGCACTCTCACACTGCCTATCAGAGCCTCTGATTGAGGATGTTTTTGTGTGTGCACTGATATTAACTTGTGGCAGTTTTCTGCCTTTCAGTTCACTTGCTGAAGTATATTCATTGATTAAAACCCTTTTATAAATACAACTCTTCTAATATTTTAAATGAACTAATGTAACTTTCGTAAATAAAGCTTTTTATTTCCTCCTTGAAGTGGACAGTGCTTTTAAGTTGTAAAAGCTTTCTAGAAAGCCCTGTAAAGGCCATTTAAATAGCATTTTCTAATGCACTGAAATATTGGGGCACTGCTGGTAACAAAATGCATACCCCTTAAAAAAAAACAGCCGAACCTTTAATTCACCACTTGTATTTGAACTCCGATGTTAGCGAATGGTCTTGAGGTTTTCTTTATAAAACTCTGCTTCAGGTCACTGTACGGGCTGCGGTGGGGGAGGAGCCTGGTGGTCTGTGCTCCATCACCTGACAGCAAGCCTTTTCCTCAGTTGGCTGTCCTGTATCCAGTGCAAACCTGCTAAGCTCTCCCGACCGTGTCTGCTCTGTCTGATTATGTCTCCATTTGCCCGTAGAAGTCTGCTCTTCCTCTCGAAATCACAATGAGAAGTAACTTTAAGCAAACAAGTAAGGAGGTATCCGTAGGCAATAAGGGGAACAAACAGTATCTGCAGGACAGCGTACTGAGCTGCACACCAGTGACAGCCATGACCGACAGCTGGATGAGCTCCAGGTGCAAGTGAGCATCTCATCTTTGGAAATCTCTTTACAGCTTCAAAGATGCCAATGGCTTTGTCAGACTTGGCCTCGGGTCACAGGTTCATGGTTTTCCTGCCCACTGCTGGAGTTCACATTTCCATAGCAACCAAATCCTCATCTCTTAATGCTTCGTAACTGTTTCAGAAATGCCCATTTCTTTTAAAAATGTATTTATTCTTTGAAGTTATTTGTATAAACAATGTATCTTGATCATATCTACCCCTCATTCCTCCTCTCCAACACCCGCCTCCACTCGTCTCCCTCCCAAAGGTTTGTCTTCACCTCTTATAACATTGCTTTGCTTTTATTTCTGTCATGTTGCCTTTCTGGTAAATTTATTGTAGGAGTGTGGTCAGAAAAGAAAAAGGACGAGCCTTGAGAAGGATGGAGAAGAAGCAGGTAACTGAAGACAGGGAAACCCTAGGGAAAGAGAAATTATATTCCAGAGTTTATTATTCACTATATATTTTCACTCTGTTAATGGGGTTATATGGGAATTGGTGAGATACTACGAATGATAAGGACAGATCACATGAAACAGGTGACGGGTACATCCAGACCACTTACCTGTGTCCATGTTCTTCCAGGTTCACTCCAAGGCTTCAGTGACAATTTGCATTTTATCATTTACAAAATGACAAAATTCTTCCCCTGCCCAAATCAGGATGCCTTCAGCTTCAAGAAATGCTTTTTTTTTTTTTTTTTTTTAAATGGGTATGCTTTGATTTACAATGGAGTGCAGGAGTTTTAGGGTTGGTTTCATGGAATCCCTCCAGCCCCATTTCCCTGCAATTTTCCATTCTTCGAGCTTTGTACCCTCTCTGCCTAAATCTCCGTAGTCTGCTGCTGACAACCTTGAAGAGCAGGTCTCAGGAACCCCGAATCAACCTTGTCCTGTGCGTGTGGACTGAATGCAGTCACTGCCATTCTGACGCCAATGTTTGGCAGACACAGTAAGATAATCCTTAGATAACACTGCCCAGTCTTTAGAGCTGCCATGGTCACGGCTTCCTGACACACCCAGGTGTGAGGGGGACACACAGTTCCAGAATCTAACCCAAGTTCCGTCAAGATGAAGAATGGCTGTTGGGGGGGGCAGACAATAGGGCCCTCATACAGTGTGCTTGCTGGTCACTCTTCCACAGCCCAAGTGAGACAGTAGAGCAGTTTCCTCATTTTGCAGATGACAAAAAACAGATGCAAAAGCTCACTTCATAGTGTCCCAGAACTCTATGTGATACCCCTTGGCCAGACAGCAAACACACCCTAATCGTTCTGGTGCTAAATAGTTAGGTGGAAGAAACCTTAGCATCCTACCCTGGGAGCTCATTAACTGTCTGAAAACTGGGATATGCATAGATGGAAGGAAAAACTCCTAATTTCTCTTTATTGTAAAGTAGTTAATTACTAATGGATACATGTGTCTGTTACCACATAGCTTTCCCTGCCTGGGGATCAGACTACACAGTGTTTCCTTCATCTTCTGTTTCTTGTTGATTTTCCACTAAACATGCTTTCTCTTCCTTCTCCTTTCCTCTCCCTCTTCTTCCTCCTCTTCTTCCTCCTCCTCCTCTTCCTCCTCCTCTTCTCCTCCTCTTCCTTCTCTTTCTCCTCTTTCTCTTCTTCCTTCTATTTTCCCTTATCCTCTTCTTCCTCCTCCTCCTCCTCTTCCTCCTCCTTTTCCTTCTCTTTCTTCTCTTCCTCTTCTTCCTTCTACTTTCCCTTATCCTCTTCTTCCTTCTCCTTCTCTTTCCTCCTCCTCCTCCTCCTCCTCCTCCTCCTCCTCCTCCTCCTCCTCCTCCTCCTTCACAGTGACTTTAGGAAACCTGGAAACCCAGCTTCACAGAAATGAAATTTTTATATAGTGCAGTCTTACCATGAAAAGCTTGAAATGGCGCAAATTTGCTGCCAAAATGTTGTTTCACAGTTGACTTGATTTCAAAATTTAAATATTCTGAGTTTAAATATGCAATGGAGTTGTGTATAATATTTGGGTGCCTTGATACACAGTTTGAGAAACATGAAATTAGGATCTGCCTAGGCAAGAGCAAAGAAGAGGTACACCAAGAATTTAAACCTTAAGGTTCTATCACCGTCCCTTATTCCTGAACTATTTTTAAAGGCATTTTTTTTCTAAAAGATATTTCCTGCCAGGTCCAGTAAGGAAAATGTGACCTACTTGAAGTTTTTAAAACAGAGAAAATTTAATTAGAAGAATGCATTGATGATAAAATCAATGTAATATAGTAACATTAGTTATATAGTAATTAGTAACATAGTAACAAAGTCTCCATACCACTGTATATATTATGGGTAATATAGTAACATAGTGAGGCCATCCAGGTATGAGCAGAATCAAGAATCCAGGAGCCAGGACGACACCTAGATCTGTAGGACCCATAGCTATGGAGAGTTACGGAGACCCAGCCGTCCAGTGTGGCTAATAGATGTAGGTTCACCATGGACATTCAGTCAATGCCAAAAATATCCAGGATGAAGACGATTGGACAGACCCCCTTTTTCCCTCCACTCCTGACTTTTCACCAAAGTTTCCTCTTGTCCAAATATGCCTAGAAGCCAGAGAGCAAGGAAGCCTGGGAAATGTGGTCCCACAGGGCCAAGCAAAGTAGGCAATGACTGGTACAAAACAGACTGTATAACCTCTATTCATTCAACTTCTATTTATTAGCAAATATTTTAGGGGGACCTAACAGGTGGCAGACTAGATGCTGCGGATGCCATAATGACGAAAATCGACCAGATTCTGTCCTGAAGAGCAAGACTGATTAACAAAGGATATAAAAATACAGAAAATGTACCAAGTGCAGCGAGAGAAAAGTTCACGGAGTTACAGAGCAGCTAATGATTGAGGGGAAGGCTGCCCCTACAGTTTAACTCCAGTTAATTTGTCTTTTAAGCTCTGCGTAGAAAATGTGAATTCAGGAAAACAGAATATCCAGATCTTTAGAAAGAAGTTTATAGAAATTATTTGATTATTTACATTTTTATTTAGTTCTGTATAAGGAAACTTTATGATTTTAAAACTATGAAACTAAGAGGTGTACAATTGTGTATGCGTGTGTGTGTGTGTGTGTGTGTTTGTGTGTGTGTGGAGAGAGAGAGAGAGAGAGAGAGAGAGAGAGAGAGAGAGAGAGAGAGATTCTGTGTGAAGAAATATCTTTAAAAAATATGCACATTCTAAAGACCCAGAGGGCTCACAACAGCTAATCTCTGTCATGCTTCTAAGTGCCAACGCCCCCTTCACTTCTCATCATAACTTGTGATCTTGGAGGCATGAAAGAATTTCAGCCCCTCCTCCAGCCTGCCCATCTCTGTTGGTTGCTCAGGCAGGCTCCATGTCAGATCCGGTTTGGAGCACAAATCTGAGGACCACGCAGGAAGGTTATTCTCTCTGTGGTCATGAGTGGAAGCAATGGGCCGACTGACACACATACCTATCAATCCTTAGCTGAGGATTGCCCCTTTGGCTCTGCGGAGCAACCCAAGCGATCCACGGGGAGACTCGTCATGCACAGCATGGTCATGTTCGGCCGAGAGTTTTGCTATGCGGTGGAGGCAGCTTATGTGACTCCGGTTCTACTCAGTGTGGGCTTGCCTAAGAGTCTGTACAGCATGGTGTGGCTCCTCAGCCCCATCTTGGGATTCCTGCTACAGCCTGTGGTGGGATCAGCCAGTGATCACTGCAGGGCCAGGTGGGGTCGCCGGAGACCCTACATTCTGACTCTGGGCATCATGATGCTCTTAGGAATGACTCTGTACCTCAATGGAGATGCGGTTGTATCAGGTAAGTGGATCGCACAGACCCAATAGTTAACTGCTGGGTTACAATGTCATCAGTATTTTTAAATGCCTAGCGCTAATGATCTCGCCCAGCATGCAGTGACCTCCCACCTTTGACCCCAAACCTGTGGTTGAAGGGCTTTGACCTCTAGCACCATCACAAGGCTGTCTTTTATTATTGCGAGGTTTTTAAATGGAATTGAACTTATATCTGATTCATCAAATTATATTATTAAAAGTTATTTTTACTGACTTATCAGTTGAGGGACTTTTGAGCCTAGAATGCCTCGTGGAAGACTTTGTTAAACTGTCCAGCTATAAGCCTTTGTAACAAACCACCTGCTGTGTACAAATAAGGCTTAATTCTGGGTGCTTAACATTTTAATTGGTGCAGGGCACAGGCCTGTCAGCCCTTGGAGCATTTTTGCATTGCAAGTTCTGGACAACAAATTTGGTGTTAAAGCAATATTTCTAGCTGCAAATCAGCTACTAACATCTATGTAGTTGGTGACAGTACTGGAATAGATATCATGAGGGGGCACTTTTTTTTAAGACCACTGATGGCAGTAGAATGAGTGGGTATGAAACAGCACAAGCAGGTACCATTTGTCTATATTTAGGAAGGTGTACGAATATGAAAATGTAAGATATAAATAGTAAATATAAGTACTGGAGGTAAGAAAGAGAGGATAGGTTTATTTTTTACACTTACTTTAATACTGGAATGTTTCAAATATGTTCATATCTTACACACCACTCTTAGGTTAACAAAGCAAACTATAAGCCAGGGAAACAACTTTATCATCCTTGACAGATTAGCTAGGTGGCTAGAGCATACAGATAGAAGGGATCTTATGATGGATGTTAGTGTTAAAAGTTCTACTGTGGCTGTCTCAATAAACCAAAAGGACTGCAGAGGGTTGGTTGGGGCTAGACATGGTTTTTGTTTGTCTGGGTCATTCAAAGGTGTGTATCAAAGGGCAACAGGGCTACAAATTCTCATACTCACTCCCCACACCAGCCAAGTCGGAGTCCTGGGAAATGGGACCAGCAAGCTGTTTTTTGACAAAACAGTTAGGATGGCAGTCGTATACTCGAGAGTTTATGGAGCCCCTTGTTTGAGTAACTCTGTACAACTGTGGGTCCGCGCATGCATACAGGGATTCCTCAGAGAGTAGCTGTCACCGGAGATGGGATTTGAAGAATTTTATTCAGCTTATTTTATATTGTTATACTTTTAATTTAAAGAGATGTCATTAAAATCCCAGAAGATTCTGATAAAATGTGTAATCTTTAGAATAGTCCCCAAGATTGAACAACTCACACCACTCTATTTTCTACGATATTTTCATACTCCTCCCCAAAGAAAGTCTCCTCCACTGGAAGTCACTCCCCATTTTCTCCTATGTACCAGGATCTAGGCAATCACTAACTTACTTTCTGCCTGTGTATTTTTCTTTCTTAAACATGAAAAAAAAAAAAAGAGCCATTTTTAGATGTAAAACCCAACCTACAAAACCAAAACGAGGTGATTTGATGAGAGTTTAAGTGAAATAAAAATATATGGGTTATTCTAAACTTGACTCAGAAGACTGATGTTTGTTTTTCTTTTAGCTTTGGTTGCTAACCCGAGGCAGAAGCTGGTTTGGGCCATAAGCGTCACCATGATAGGTGTGGTTCTCTTCGATTTTTCTGCTGACTTCATTGACGGGCCCATCAAAGCCTACTTATTTGATGTCTGCTCCCACCAGGACAAGGAGAAGGGTCTCCACTACCATGCCCTCTTCACAGGTAAGGAATAATCCAGAAAGCCTCTCCATCAGCTTTGCAGACAGGGAGAAATGTCAGCGGAAGCATCCAGCGTCTCTGCACTTAGAACCTTTTGAATGAATGGATCAGTTGACAGGAAGTGGCTATCACGCGCTCTGGTCCATCCTCAGTTCATGTCTCTGAACAAAGCAAGCTCATGACTGGGGCTGCAGAGTTCCTAAAACGGAAGTTTATATAAGAGGTTTCTTCAGAACACTGCAGAAGTGTGTCCTGCTGAAGCAGAAAAAAGCCCCGTGCACTGAACATTCTCTTTAAAGCAGTGAGCCTCGGGCATTCATCTGTCATGCAGCCCCAGCATTACTAGGGATGTGTTGAAAACGCACGTTTCTGGGTCCTTCCTCCCCTGATGCCGATTCAGTCCAGTTCAGGTGGGGCCCAGGAATTTGCATTTTATTTGATAAAGACCAAGAGGATTCGGCAGGTGTCCTAAGAGATACGTTTGAAACCAAAACTAGAATTAAAGCAAGCAAACGAAACTCCACCATCTTCCAGAGTTCTCCAGTATAGAAAGAAATCAACCTGCTCACTTATAAATGTCCATGTTGGGTGGGCACCGAGGGCTCTTCCAATTTCTAGGGGCCTGTTGTCAGCCTCTCTTCTTTGCCACTGGCCTGTTTCCTAAGCAGTGCTTGGTAGGTAGCACACCAGGTAGGAGCTGGACCCTATTAAGACTTTAAGTGAAGCCAGGGGGATCTTCATTTGTAGCAGCCGGACTCTATCAGACCACTTATTTATATTGTCTTCATAGTGAAGCCAAGTGTACTCAAAATTTGAGGAATCTTAGCTCCTTCCACGGCCATGCAGGTCCCTAACTCCCGAACCAAGATTAGTTCCTCATGTGAAACCATCCAGGCTAGCCTTGTCATTCTGGAAATATTTGAGCAGTGAAACTGTGAAGGGAAGAGGCTGCCCAGTGCAGCAAACTATTCCTATCGTTTATAAAGAAGGCAGAAGGGCAGCCATGACACAGGAGGCAGAAGGAGGCCTCTGACCTCCGTGTGTCTGGAGGTATAAACGCTGCAGAATAAAGCCAGGATTTGGGAAGATTCCTGCTTCATCTTTGCTCTTATCACTCAGCAACCTCATTCCCTCACCTGGGCATCTACTCCCATGGAATGGTTTTTTCCTTTTGTAAAATTGGATATCTTATTTACATTTCAGATGTTATCCCCTTACCCCATTTCCCCACCACCCAGGGAAACCTATCCCATCCCCCCTCCTGCTTCAGTGAGGATGTGCCCCCACCCACTCCTCTTCCCTCGAGTTCCCCCACACTGGAGCATCCAGCCTTCATGGGACCAAGAACCTCCTTTCCTGACTATTCCCAACAAGGCCATCCTCTCCTATATATACAGCTGGAGCCAAGGGGCCCTCCCTATGTGCTCCCAGGCTGGTGGTTTAGACCCTGGGAGCTCTGGTTGGTTGGTATTGTTGCTCTCCCCACAGGGCTGCAAACCCTTTCAGCTTCTTCAGTCTTCTCTCTCACTCCTCCCATTGGGAACCCCATAATCAGCTGTGAGCATCCACCTCTGTATATGTCAGGCTCTGGCAGACTTCTAAGGAGACAGTTATATCAGGCTATCTTTGTCATTAAGCGCAACAAACACTCTTAATCACTGAGCCATCCCACCCCACTAACCCAACAGGCTGTGTTTACCCTACACCTCAAGCTTTACCTCCCATTATTTCTCCACATTCTCTGTGCTCCAAATAACTCCCACCCCGTTTCCAGCGCAGACCTCAGGGTGGTTTCATTCACTTGTCTTCTGGATCTTTCACTATCGACAGTCACATTGCAGGTGCTTAGAATAAATACTAATGCAATGCAAGAAGGAAACAGCCCTTTCCTTCTTCCTTTTTAAATTTTAACGATGTCTTAATTTATTCTTTGAGAATTCCAAACACTATATTTTTTATCATATTTATTTTCTTCCTCAACTCATCCCAGATCCTCCCGCTTTCCTTCTCCGGATTCAAGGTCTTGTTTCGCTCAGAATGTCCCATTGGAAATCACAAATACTCTGAAATCCTCACCCTCCACCTAAGGAGATGGTCCTAAACTCTTTTCCAAATTCCAATTTGACCTAATTTCTAACTTAGCTTAGGACTCAATTCACAAAATAATCAAAGCACAAAAGCTTAATGAGTGGATTTCTTGAGCAGGGAGAGGTGGGCTGCACATCACCACTCCCACATTGGTCAGCGCACAGTCCCTGGGGGTTCTCTGGTCAGCCTGGTCTGCACAGGACTGCCTCTGCCTGGCTGGCTTGATTAGCAGAACAGTAATCGTCACAGTCATGGAGGACGGCAATCAACGGTCAAGGAGTTGATAGAGGTGGGTTCTGGGAAAGCTTCTCCTCCTGACTTGCAGATATCTGCCATCCTGTGTCCTCCTAAAATACCTGCCACCCCTGGTTTTGATGGGAAGGGCAGTTGGTGATAGGGAAAAGTTCCTCACTATGAGGAAACTCTCTAGTACTTCTCGACTTAAAAGCTCAGTTTGTTCTCAAAGGGCAATTTCCATATAATCTCTTTCTTAGCCTTGGCAATTTTTCTG
The DNA here is from genome assembly GCA_021653895.1 of Mastomys natalensis. Lineage (NCBI taxonomy): Eukaryota > Metazoa > Chordata > Mammalia > Rodentia > Muridae > Mastomys > Mastomys natalensis. The sequence continues at coordinate 2,132,848 of JAJTUV010000015.1, read as the reverse complement.
CCTCCTACTTTAGAACGTTTCTAACCACCATGTTTGTACCATACATTTCATGAAAGAAGGAACTATTGGCAGAAAATGCGTGGTGTGAGCGAATGAGTGAGGAGCTGAGAGAGATGTGATGCAGAGGTGAACAGCATTGCGTGCATATTAGTTTGCTACTTAGTTGCAATCCCATTGCAGTCCTTCTGTCTTATCTACATCCTGACTCTTCCCGTCCTCCTGTGTGTGGCAGGTGCATAAGGGCTGGATAGCTTAGGAAAAGGGGTGATCATAACAATGCTCATATGACAGGGGCTCAAACATCTATATTGCTTTATTCTTCTTAAACAACAAGAATTTAGGAGAGCGAATACATGCTGGTGTTTGGTCAACGGTCCATGCCAGCTCCAACTTAACTTTTATTTGGTTACTTTGTCGGTATGTTGTCTCTTGGATACATGATGATTGCCATAGTTCCAGCATGTTTCTTTTAAGACAGAGGGTATGGAGAGTAGAGTCAAGGAAGATAGAAGGGGAAGAGGTATCATCTTTTTAAATGAGGAAAGCTTTCTACGCCCCACAGACACTTATTTGTTTCTCATTGAGCATAATTAGATCCTCTAGTAGGTTGAAAAGTGAGGGTTTGTTTAGTTTTTCATTTTTAGGGATGGGGGGGGTTTACTTCCCTGGAGCCAACTGGGATCCATTACTAAGGGAGAAGATAGGAGAAAGCCAATACTCAAATAAAATACAGCCATAACTGTGTATTGACCTTAAAGAAACATTTGATTTCTTTGTTTTCCTTTGTTTTGTCTCAATATAAGGACTAAACTCTGGATGTCAGGCAGTGTCTCCAGTGTTTGTGTTGGGTTCTGTGGGAGATCACTGTGGACAGCTTCAAGCAAGTCCATTCCCCAATAGAAGAGCAAGCTCAAAGTCCTCCTCTTCTAGGGCAGCAGACCAGCATTCCACCCAATTTAGAGCTTCATTTCTAAAGTCTCTGAGTACTTGATGATGGCACTCTGCATTGTTTCTAACGATCATGTGCAAGGGCCATTCATAAATGTAGCATGTCCTGCTCTGTGTATGTAAAGCAGTACATACAGCTCTGTGTATGTAAAGCAGTATATACAGTATGTGTGTGTGTGTGTGTGTGTCTGAGAGAGAGAGAGAGACAGAAGCAATGCCTTATCACTCTGCTCTGTCTTTGAATTAGACAAATGACTCCAGTATTCTACTCAAAGCAGGCATTTTCTGATAAAAGCATATTCAATATCAGAGCCCATTTGGATTTCCATAAACATAACATTCGCACAGGCAATCTACCCATCCCAGTAAATTGAGGTTCTTTTCATTTGTTTCCAAATGGTTTAGACCACCAGTTCTAAATGCTTTGCAAAATGTGTCGAAGAGTTCATTATGAATATTTTCCAGCCTGCTTCTGTGTGTCTGTGTGTATATTTATGTGCTAAAGAAATTTTTCTACTGGCTTCCGGTGAACAATTTAATTCCACCTTTTGTCTCTTCCACTAAAACTGTCATCTCTCCAGCCCTGGGTTATCAGAAGCCATGATGGGTTTGGTAAACATACTCATAGCCTCTCAATATACTAAGCTATCAGTATAGAGATCACCCGAGGCCATAGAACCCAGTGAGCCAACAAATCCATGCTTATTGAGAGGAAGCTTCCTCTTTATGTGGGGAGTTCCTAACCCAGTGTATCTGTGCTAAGTTGGACTCCAGACTATACTGTCCTGGGCAGTACAAAGTATCTGTTGGTGGCAAACTTGTATCAGGCACCTTGGGAAATCGTGCCTCCCACTGGCTGCAGTGCAGACTCGGGATGTCTGAAGTTGGTTTCGCTCCAGACCTGGGATCTATGACGTTAATTGTAAACAAACTGGCAAAAGGCTTCATGGACAGAATGAAGATGTGTGTGAAGGGTCAAATGGAAGATTTGTGTGCTCACTTGCTTTCTCTATGGCTCCATCAGTGAAAGCTGTATCTGTAATGAAAGCTTCAGGGAGAAATTGCGTTCCTTCAGAGGAGGGGGGGGGGGACGCATTAGGCTTTGTGTCTTTTCACTTTAGAAAAGTGCTTCAAAGTATGCCCCAAAAATGCTAATGTAAAAACTAAAAATGCTGAAGAGAGTTAAAAATAGAGTTTCAGACAGAGCCCCTTTAACCAAACTTTTTTATTCGATACAAAAGAACCACCTTTCATGTTTGGGGCTATTTAAACATTTTCTATTTGAGAATAATTGTTGGATGGATGGTTTTGTTTCATCAGCTGGCTCCCTTTTGAAGTTTGTGCCTATGGGGCACTTTCACATCTTCCCCCTCAGGCACCTTAGAAAGGACAAGCCAGAACAGAAAGTGAGGACAGCCCCCGCCCCCATCACTTAAATTATTTTAGTTTCTAAGTCAGCATGTCCATCTGTCCTTACAGGGTTCAGTGTGATGAAGCCTTCAATGCATACATACAGTGCACAGTGATCAATCAGGCCGGTTAGCATCCCCCGTTTTCACGATGGTTGCTTCAATATATTGAGAACCTTCTAACTCCCCTACTTACTTAAAGCCACACAAAAAAGTAGAATGTTGGTAGCTGGAGTGCTATAGACCATTAGACTTAATTCTTTGGATCTAACTGTACTGTGTTGCCTACTTCCAAGCTTCCTACCTTCCCTCCTGTCCTCTCCTAATGACTACTCTATGCTCTCCCCTATGAGACCTCTATTTTTTTTATTTTTAATTTTTATTTTTTTGCTTACCTTTCCATGCTTGTCATTGTCACCCATCCCAATGTCCCCAGGAGAGAGCTTTCCTATAATCTCTTCTGTGTTGGAAGTCTGGGTATCAACTTCCTCGGCCTTCTTGTTCTGACCACAGAGGCTGTGTTTACACACACACACACACACACACACACACACACACACACACACACAGCCTCATATTATTTATTTATTCTTTTTTGTCTGCATCCTCATCCCCACCGGCAGCAATATCTCTCCTTTCCATTGATCTGCAGCCAGCTCCTTGAGCATAAATGTGGAAGGGGCTCAGGAACGAGCCATCAGAGTGTTGGATATGCTCTTTCACATCCTCTGCTTTCACATTGCTTAGGTTGTACTGCTGGGAGGTAAAGTGACTAGCCCAAGGCCCCCCTACTGGATTCAGATTGCTGTTAACATTGAGCCCTAGTAATCTGAAATTTGGATTCCTGTAAACGTTCAGCAGAAGGAATTTGGACAAACTGTTCATTTGGGGTGGAATTCCATGGCAAAGGAGGGAAATGTTACCAAATGGACCAACCAGGTATTATGGAGTTGGCTTCTACTTTCTGTCTCTATAATTCTTGAGTTCTGTAAAGTGAATCTCAGAATTCTTCATTTGGGAGAAGAAAGGGTGAAAGATTCACCTCCACTAGGTTCCAGGAGAACCTGGAAGGTTTCAAGATGGCTCTCTGTAGCTCTCTGCAATGACTCAAGGGGTTTTCCCCTCAGCACATAATCTCCATTCTTCTTGGTCACCACTAGGAGGCGCAAGAGCATCGTTCACCTTCCAGGTGCACTAGCACTTAAGATTTATAAATATTAGTTATGTAGACTTGAACAATGAACTGTAGGTACTCACAAATGGCTTAAGAACCAGACATATAAATGAGCTGAAAATACACTCATCTCTAATCCTCAATTAAGAAAAGAAACCAGAGTCAGGTTTTATGAGTCCTGTCAGAAAACAGGGAGTTTCAGAACCAGGTTAGTGAACCGCTTTCTGTGCTTGAGTTGAGAAACTCACTTCTATAAAAATGATGAGATAATTACAGTTGGTGTCTAGTTGATTAGTCATGTTAGCATGAATTAGAAACGTCCATCAGGAGCAGAACATGTAATCTCAGTGAATATGTACTCTTGGACAAAGGCACTTTGCACATTATCTAGATGTATTTGGTTAAGTAAGAACAATATGATTTTGACACTGGTTTACCATACACTTTCTAGCCTGCAGCACAGGAAACACCCAGAAAAGGATCACACTGGATGAAATTTTGGGCCTAAAACAGATATGAATCTGGCAAGGCAAACTTAGTCTAATTGCTTCTATGTTAAGGACAAGGGGAGCTTGGCCTCAATCAAATTGTAATGCCTCCTCCCCCCTCAGGGGCTGCATCCAAGCTTTAGTGGTACAGAAATCAAAGGTTTTGGAGGGAAAGTACGTAGGTTTAGCAACAACTGCCCAAACTGGCATTTACTAGGTCACTCACAGTCCCACCATGCCTTAGTGGTCAGGTCGAACAGTCAGCACCGATCATCTTTCATTCTATTTACAGGGCTCCCTTAGACCATGAACTCTCAGCTTCCTCCAGCCCAGCTGGTCTTCTTATTCACACACAGGGATGGTGGGAGATCAGCTCTGAGCTTCAAAGTCTCTAGACCTGCCCTTCCTTGAATCCTAGCAGAAAGATGAAACAATCAGTGCCTATTATTCTTAGAATCCATATACACAAGGTTATCCACTCCAGAATATCACTTATGATACCAATAATTACATCAAGGACCTTTATGGAATGGAAGAACATTTGAGTCACCTCATTTGAAGATTGCCAGCTGAATTCCCAGCCTGATAAATAGATTATAGTAGGAGAGGTGTCTTTAAACAAGGAGACATTACATTCTTCCTCCTTGTTTCGCTTCTCATATTCTACAAATTTAACGAATATCTAGTTCCATGTACGTCACAGTTTTGTGCCCCATATTAGAGAGTTTGTTGCCTAAATTGACCCCCAAAATAGGCAACTGTGGTGTTTCAGAACTATTATTGCACCACTGAAGAGGCAGAGGCAGAGGCAGAGGCAGAGGCAGAGGCAGAGGCAGAGGCAGAGGCAGAGGCAGAGGCAGAGGCAGAGGCAGAGGCAGAGGCAGAGGCAGAGGCAGAGGCAGAGGCAGAGGCAGAGGCAGAGGCAGAGGCAGAGGCAGAGGCAGAGGCAGAGGCAGAGGCAGAGGCAGGAGGATCACCATTTCAAGGCTAGAGACTTCATCTCACAGGAACCTAAAATGGCCTTGAGTGTACTGATGAAATGTTGTCTGATGTTTCTAAGCCTACAGAGGGTGAGGTATCAATGGGCTATAATAAAAGTGTCTTTTTTTGTTTTTGTTTTTTTGTTTTTTCGAGACATGGGTTTCTCTGTATAGCCCTGGCTGTCCTGGAACTTACTCTGTAGACCAGGCTGGCCTCAAGCTCAGAAATCTGCCTGTCTCTGCCTCCCAAGTGCAATAAAAATGTCTTTAAACAGAAACACAAAATGAAGTTCTGTGTTGATCTGGAGCCAAAAATGAGACAAGAGCTCCCAGGAACTCCATCCAGAATCTCTCCCATGTGCAGTGGTTCATGCATTTAGTTCATGTACTAATACATTACCGGTGGCAACTCCATAGGTTACAGCGACTGTGAATAACTAGCATACTTCCTCAAAGCACTGTCTTGAGGTCTGACTGTGGCAATATGTGACAAGTGGAAGTGAGCTGGATTTACTGCACATCAGTTCCTTCATGGAGGTCTTACTGCCTCATGGGAGCCCCTTCTAGAGTTGGATTTCCAAAGTCCCTTGAGAGGTGGGAGATGTACTCCTAACTTCCCATTCTTCAACCTCAAGAAAGTCTGCCAAGACTCTGGGCCATTACTGCCAAAATGGTTGACTAATACATGCACACTCACTGTGAACGCTCTGCGACTCAGACACAGCGGTATTCTTAAAGTACATATTTTATTGAATCTACAAGCAATACCATTGGAGGCTTGCAGCCTTGAAAGCTGGACTGGAACTTAATGAAGTAGGTTGTTCTTATAGCAAGGCCTTTCCACATGCTTCACTCCTTCCAAAGTGGCTATTTGCCTTTCTGCTTCTCTGCCAGGGCCCCTTAACATGCACGTACCATGGTGTCTGCCTTCTCACACTGAGTAGTCTCATGCTTCTGTACCAGATACTTCATGTAGGTGCTGGAGATCTGACCTCTGATTCTCATGCTTATGGGGCAGATTGTCAGTGGAGCTATCGCCCATCGTCAGAGGTGGGAGCTCTGTTTTCTTCCAGCCCCCCCCCCCCCGGGTTTTAAGAAATCACCAATGGAACGAGTATCTGAGTCACACAGTACTCAGTTCTGTTGCTAAGTTGTGTAAGTCCTTACTCATAGAAGGAATGTTTGTATTTCAAGCAGGAAGTCAAGAGAACAGATCACTAATGACAGTGTTTCAAATGTCAGAATGAGGGAGGAACCAATTTTGATGAATCCCATCTCAGAGCCCCTCAAGGGACACCATGTTCATACCATGCACATAAAGCAAGAACTAGCAAACCTTCCCTTTAGAGTCCCGTAAGATGATAATAAACTTAGAAAACAATCATGTTTAAATTTTTGTTCTTACTTCTGTAGCTATCAAGCACAAACATGTACCTAGAACTTCTTCCACAGTGATGAAGAGAAATGTCGGGGTTCTTTGATCATCCCAAGCTACTTATTTTATCTTCTCAAGAAGCTTGATGCTGGATAGATGATAATAAAATCTTCTCTTTTATTGCTGCTGGAATTGATTTCTGTGGATTCATCTGGGTCAAGAAATTGAGTTTTTTGTTTGTTTGTTTGTTTGTCTTTGTTGTTTTTAAGTATAGAGACTGCAGTTTGGGAAGGCAACAGTATCTCCGAGGTGGTAATTTACTAAGTACTTGCTGTGTGTTCCCTGCTGTACTGAACAGTTTTCATTTCCAAATCATGACCTTCCTGGTAGGTTACTTGTGTGTTATTACTCCATAATAGATACACAGGGCTAAGGTCACAGCAAATATGTACGAGAGCTGGGACTTGAACCCACACTGTCTGAGTCTCTTGCTGTGCTGGCTCTTCATGATTACCGGACGGTCTCTGCTCTCCTCAGGGAGCTTTTCCACAGAAGGGGAAGGTCTGTACATGGTGGGAAACAACCATGACTGATGGAGTATGCTAATACCCCCCCTCTTTCTCTCTCTCCCTCTCTCCTTTTGCTTTCTAGGTTTTGGGGGTGCCCTTGGATACATTTTGGGTGCCATAGACTGGGTGCATCTAGAACTGGGAAGGCTGCTGGGCACCGAATTCCAGGTCATGTTCTTCTTCTCTGCCCTGGTTCTCATCTTGTGCTTCATCACGCATCTGTGCAGTATCCCTGAAGCCCCACTCAGAGATGGTGCAACAGAGCCTCCCTCCCAGCAGGACCCTCAGGGCTTCTCACTGTCAGCCAACGGGATGCATGAATATGGTTCTATTGAGAAGGTTAGAAATGGAAGTGCAGACACAGAGCTGCCAGTGCAGGAAGGGAAAAACGAAAAGCCTTCTGGACAGGTAAAGATGCAAATTCATTTTCCGTTGTTCTCCACATGGGGGAAGTGTTCTTGTTTAGTTACTTTATCCTTTGTGAAAAATTGTCATATTTGCTTATCTGATGTGAAATTGTGTGAAGTTTATTTGAATCTTTTAAACCTCCCTTAGCCATTAGCTGTTGGAATGAGAATCTTGTGCCTCAGTGGTTTTCTTGTCTCTTACTCCTTTCAAAGCATCAAACTGGGAAAGGTGATGTCATCTGTAACAGTTAGACAATGTGGGAACTCTCCAACCACCTTCTGGCTGCAGAAAATAGTCTCTTAGATAAGAATTACAATCTACAACTTTGTTCCTTCAAATGACAATGTCATTGAGTTGATGACTGGATTAGGCAGGTGAATTTGCATAACATCATTTGGTTGGATAAGTCTTTCAATCTATTTTCAGTTCCCTGGGCAAAAGGTTCATCGGCTTCAACTTAAAACAAAAACAAACCAACAATAACAACAAACCACCAGCCAGAGAAAAGATCAAGGTTCAGAGGAAATGGTCAGGGGAGAGATTAGAATTATGCTGACCAATATAGAAGCCACTAACTGCACAGAACTGCTTAAATTACAGCTAACTTAAAAGGAATGAAGTCTCCATTAGTTGCATTAGCCACATTTTGAAAGCTCAAAGTCACATGGGACAGGAAATGTTTCCAAGGCACAAGTCTAGAACCTTTCCATTGTAATAAAAGGATGAACCAGTCTACACTGGTCCGGTATGCACACCCTTCTGCCCTTCAGTATCCATTTCTTGGGGTATAGTACAAACGATCCACATGGAAGTCTTGTACTTGGCTGACCTGCATTATTTACTCAAGGAATAACTGACAAGGTGGCTTTAGAGCAGCCTGGAGATTTGGACATTTGTCAAATCCTGATACTACTATCTTTTAAAATGACCTTGGACATCTATGTTTCTGTAAAATGAGAAAGTAATGTTATCCACTAACAAGGGATAGTATGCAATTCCTATGTGGCTCACCCAGGACAGTTCCCACTGGATAGTAAGGTGTTCTTTTGAGTCTTTGAGAATGCTGAGTGTTCTAAACACAACCAGGGAGTGTTATCTACTTTCTAAAGTCTGATAAATGGTCAGTACTTCACAGCTCTCCGGAGGTCAGCTTCTCCTGTTGGCTTAGGTATTTGCCAGAATTATTGGATTTTACAACCAATATAAAGAAAGAAAGGTGATTTTTGGACTTTAAATTAAGTATGTAACAATATGCATGCTATTAATATAAACAAATTATTATTCATTGAACAAACTGCTCTGGATACGGTAAGTTCACAGCACTATACTAGAGATTCTGAGACCATTACTTTGAGTAATGTCCAGATCCTGTTCCTTGGAATTTATAACCCAGTCCCTTTGCCTGGGAAATTATAAATGGGCGTGAGACATTTATACCATCACAGCAAGGCATCAGGCACAGAATAGAAGATGCTAAACAGCAATGTTTGCATTGAGATTTTCTAAAAGGCAGGTGTTTTGGGTAGAATTCAAGAAATTCTCTGGTAAAGTAGCCTGAAAAACAAAGGAAGAAGTGGAAGTAGGAAGCATTATCCTCCTATCAAGATAAAGGTCGAACACCTGGGGAAGGAAGGGATGGGGACAAAGTGGGGCATCTCTGTCTCTCACCTGTACTACAGTACAAAGAGCTTCAGCCAGGTTGGAGGGTTTTCCAGCCAAACTGGCCCTCGGTAAGTCCAAGTCTCATGGGAAGAGCTGGTTCTAGAACCTTGCATCTTGCCTAGCCATTGTCAGGAATGGGCGGTAAATTTACAGATAGCACTTAGACAGTCACTCATCCATGCATCCACCAGCAGGAGATCAAAATGGCACGTTTCTATGATGATAATGATTCTCATAGCAAAACTTATTCAATTTTGCAAAAGGGAGAAATTGTTCTTAAGCGAATAGTGCAAGGCTTTGAGGACTTAAAAGAAATAAAAGTCACCCAGCTTGGTGCATTGAATGATGGTCAAAATTTGAAGTGGAGATTTGGGGAAGAATGCTCCTGGCAGAGAAGGGGGTAACAGCAATGTCATAGAGTAAAGACAGAACAATCCCCCAAAATTCCCTTAGTGTGTATGGGGGGAAAGGTGGTATCCATCTTGGCCACTCTTATACAAAATAGATTTTCAGTCAAATTTGTAAAACAAGGGCATAGGATAGGTCTTACTAGAAGAGCATTTGATAAAAGGATCAGTTCGCCAAAAGATAAACCTTATAACATCCATCAGCAGTAGCACCCAAGATTGACAGATCTGAAGGGGCAGAACACATGCAGTAGGGATCACAGGCACTGAAGCAAGACTTGCAAGGGTAGACAGATTATCCAGAGAAAATCAGCAAGGACACATGGGATTTGGACTGCACTTTACAACGTATGGACCTAAGGGCATCAGAATCCACATTTCCCCCATTGAACAGAATGTGGAGTATTCCTTAGAAATGAATGACAGAGACTGAAGCATCGATCATGGAGCTGCATGAGTCTGAGCTAGGTCCTCTGCATGTATGTTACGGTTGTTAGCCTGGTGTTCTTGTGAGACTCCTAACAGTGGGAGTTGGGGTGTCTCTGACTCTTGTCTGCTCTTGGGATCCTTTTCCTCATACTGGCTTGCCTTATCCTCCCTGTGATATGAGAGTTTGTTCCTAGTCTTATTATAACTTGATCTGCCATGTTCAGTTGATATCCCTGGGAGACCTGCTTGTGATCTCTCTCTCTCTCTCTCTCTCTCTCTCTCTCTCTCTCTCTCTCTCTTTCTCTCTCTCTCTCGTGGGGAGAGGGGATGTGGTGTTAGATATTCCGCACACAACGTAGGACAGACAACACCAGACCAAAGGTCCGGTGGGGGGCGTTATTCAGGGCAAAGGTGGGGGAGAGAAATAGAAGATGGAGGAAGAGAGCGAGGTTAGGGAGTTCTGCCTGTTTTATATGGGCGGTGATGTAGCCTCTCCCAGGTAAAAGTAAGGTAGCCAGGTAGATTCTGGAAGTGTATGGCGGTTTGGCTTGCCTTGCAACGATGTGGGGGTCACCTAGATATGATGTCACTGGGTTCGAGCTGATACCAACATGTAGGAGGACTGGAAAGAATGGAGGCAGAGAAAACTGCAGTTGGGGTGTAAAGTATGAGAGAAGAATAAAGAAAAATCATGACACACAGGGCCTTTCCAACCACAGCACTGCAGAACTAGAAGTAAATAATACAGGAAACTTCAAATTATTCACAAATATATGGACATTAAAAAACATTCCTCTAAGCAACCAATAGATCACAGAAGAGATTATAAAAAATATGAAGATACCTCATGCTGTGTTTACAGCTGAATAAAATTCTATTGAAGTCTACAAGAATGTACATAACTAATGCCAATAGTTTCCAAAGTTTTTTTAAAGAAATCCAAAAGGAGGGAACACTTTGAAACTATCTATAAAATCATAATTATGCTGACACCAAAGACAGACACCAGCAGTAAAACAATGGAAGATTCACAAGCCAACATTCTTGATAAGCACTGATGCAGAGATCTCATAGAATACTAGCAAACCAAACAATGGCAACACATTCAAAGGATTATTTACCGATGATCAAGGGAGATCTTCTCCTAGAACGCAAAGATTGTTTATAATGTATAAGTCAATAAGTGTGGCACAGTTTATCACATTAATAGAAAAGTGATAACACTATATGATTATCTGAAGAAATGTGCACATAACATTAGACAAAATTCAGCATCTTTAAATGATGGAAAAACTCTTTGTAGGGGCTGAAGAGATGGCTGCTCTTCCAGAGAACCCAGGTTCAATTCCCAGGACCCACATGGCAACTCACTTCTGTTTCTAACTTCAGTTTCAGGGGATCTGATGCTCTCATACAGACACACATGCAGGCAAAACGCCATTAAATGTAAAAATAAATTATGTAAAAAAAACTCTTGGAAACTTGTGCTAAGGATATCTACTGTCAGTTCTATGTGGCATAGCAGTAGAGCAATCAGTGAAGAGAAAGAAATTTTAAAAAGTATTCGAGTGGAAACAAAGAGCTTGCACTGTGTGTTTGCTGAGGGTGGAGTATTGTATTTATAAAACTCTTAAAAGTCAATTCAAAATTTGTTAGATCCGAATGTATATTAAGAAAAGATGAGGATATAAAAAAAATCAGTATATTAGTATAATTTACAGCAAATTGTGCTGGTTAGTCTTTCCTGTACAAGCTAGAGTCTTCTGGGAAGACAGAACCTAACTGAGAAAATGCTTTCATCAGATTGGCCTGTGAGGAAGCCTGCAGAGGCATTTTCTGGAGTAATGATTAATGTGGGAGAGCCTGTCCTACTGTGAGTGGTGTCATCCCCAGTAGGTGGTCCTGGGTTGTATGAGAAAGCAGGGGAAAAGCCAGTAAGCAGCCCTATTCCATTGTCTCTGCTTCATTCCTGCCTTCCTGTTCTGCCTTGAGTGCCTTCCTATGAGAGACTGTGACTGGAATGTGAAAGCATAGTAACCATTCCCCACCCCCGCAGCCAGTGTCTTAGTTAGGGTTACTGTGCTATGATGAAGCACCATGACCAAAAAAAAAGCAAGTTGGGGAGGAGAGGGTTTGTTTGGTTCTCATTTCCATATCATAGTCCATCATGAAGGAAGTCAGGACCAGAACTCAAATAGGGCAGGAACCTAGAGACTGGAGTGGATCCAGAGGCTGTGGGGGGAGGGAGAAAGCTACTTACTTGCTTGCTCGTTGTGGCTTGCTTAGTCTGGTTTTTCATTTCTGTTTTTGTTTTCTTTTGTTTTGTTTTCAATAGAACCTAGGGCTACATCAGCCCAAATAGCACCACCCACAGTGGACTGGACCCTCCTGCACAAACTACGAATTAAGAAAATGCTCTATAACTAGATCTTACAGAAGCACTTTCTCAATTGAGGTTTCCTCCTTTCAGATGACTGTAATCTGTGTCACGTTGACATAAAACTAGCCAACACACCAAGTTACTTCTGGTCATGGTGTTTTAACAAAGCAATAGAAAGCAAACCAGTTTCAGATATGATCTAAAACTAAAATCAATTTACAATAGCTACAAAGTTACTTAAGAATAAGTGAAGCTAATATCCATACTTAAAAACTATAAAGATATTGAAAACATAATTAAATGGAAATTAAGAGAATTAACATTATTAAATATCCATATCATCAAAGCAATCTACAGATTCAATGTCATCTCTATCAAAATTCCAAGAACTTTTTTCACAGAAATAGAAAAAAAAAAAAACTCTTTGCATCTATATGAAACCGTGAACAAGCTAGATCATTATGAAATAGCATATAAAAGTCAGCTAGGGTGAATCAAAGACCTAAGCATAAGCCCCAAACTGTAAAATGACTAGAAGGATCTGGCAGGGAAAAGTGTGGCCTTTATCTAGGAATAGAGATTCATGGTTAGTTATATCCCACAGTACAAAGGAAGATAGAAACCCGGGGTTGCATAGTACGGACAGATCCCTGGTCAGCAAGGAAAACTATCAACAGAGTGAGTGGACACTGTGCAGAATAGGAGGATCAATTTGCAAATTATACTCCATCGAGCAGCAGTTTCTGTTGTGTTGGCTTGGGTTTTTGTCTGTATATAGGGGCAGGGGGAGGGACCTTTTGTTTCATTTTGCTTTGCTTTGTTATTTGTTTATCCTATTGGTGTTAATTTTTGTTTTTCATTTGTTTGTTTTGGAGAGGGGATAGAGGAAGGCAGGGAGGGATAGGGAAGGAAGAGGAGGGAGGAGGGAGGGAGGAGGGAGGAAGGGAGGAAGGGGAGAGAGGGGGGATGTGACTTCTATTAGTCTGATGTAGTCATTCCACATCATACACATATTTCAAAACTTGTAACACATCTGAAACAATATTTTTCAGTTGAATAACAAGAAAACAAATGAAGTAAACAGTAGCAATATGTGTCCCATATGATTTAGAATTGGAGCCGGTTTTGTTGTCTGCGTTAAGAGACAAACTAAGCCAGATGTGATGGCCTAGGCCTTTAATGCCAGCACACTGGAGGCAGAGGAATTTGGGTCTCCATGAATTCAAGTCCATCCAAGTCTGTGTATCAATTCAGGCAGGCAGGAGCTACTGTAAGACCTTGTTTCAGAAACAAATAAAAAATATACTAAAGTGTGTAAATCTATAAAAAAGAAAAAGTATTATAAAAGAAACAAATTAAGAATAAGAAGCAGAACAAAGCATCCTTGGGTCAGAGCTAAGCATATGGTTCATCCCTTCTGTATACACGTCTAGGGATGCTTCCAGCTATGCACGTTAGGGCCAAGGTCAACACTAAGGTCATTTCTCACAGTTATTGCTTCCGAACTGAGAGCAGCTGCACAGTTTAGAACCAGAATTCTTTTGAATGGAAAGAGACCTGAAGAGTTCCGACTGGATTCCATAAAAACCCATCTCCCAACCCTGCATGCCAAAGAGTTTTTCTTCTCCACATTTGTTGAGAAGAGGATACTTTTGTGTTTCTTCCTCCTGAGGACTCTGAGTCTTGTTCACTCACAAGTCCATCCCTTCTCAGTCACCACCCATGACGATGACGGTGCAGAGTGGGGCAGTAAAATGATTCCCAGGGGCTAGAACCCACTCTCCCAGGGGTTTCTCCCAGGGAACTGATGAGTCAGGGGTAAGATGCCAGCTGAGTTTTCATTCTCAGTTAAAATCTGAATATTTATATCCCCAGCTTTTACAGAAATACTAAGCTCAATATGAAGGCTCACATTTATGTTTTTTGGAAGGGAAGAGAAATTAGGTTAACAATGAAGCAGGCTGAACATTATGTAGAAGGCAGAATGATTCATTAATATTTGCAGCGAGGCAGAATTCATGCTTGCCAGGTTTACTTTCTCGATTGTGCAATTGTGGGAAGGAGAAATAAACTGCAGAGAAAGCTCTTAGTTTGAAGCAAGAAAATTAGCTGCCATTCCCTGGACAATATCGATGTTTTCCTAGAAGTTCATGCAGTTATTACAATCACCTTTTATTTTTAGGTATTGCATTCTGCATGCAGAGTATTGACATTCTCCCTAACTGCAAGAGAAGAGAATGCATATATTTTGATACTAATTAAGTATAACAAGATTAATATATTCACCATCAGTGGGTCAAACACTGCAAGACAAATAAAGTTAGCTAGGTGATGGTGCATGTCTGTGATCCCAGCACTCTGGAGGGAAAGGCAAAAAGACTGGGAACTCAAGAAGGTCATCCTGGGCTATGTGGCAAATTCAAGGCCAGCTACATGAGATCTGTCTCAAAGCAGAAAACAGAAACGAGGATGATGAAACTGAAAGTGTCAATTACCAGACGAACCTAAAATTGTTAAATCGGATTTCTTCATCAAAGAAAAAGAAATCGGATAGCTTTGAGTTATAAAATGATCTGTTATTATAGTGAAAATAAGGCCGTCTCAGGATACTGTCTAATGGCTCTACTAATTATGTATCAATTTCCTTATGTCAAGACTCAGAATTTTAAAACTGCTGAGAAGAAAGAACTGTTGACCACCTCAGATGACATTCGTATTTCCATTGTCCTTAGGGAGGCTGACTGCTTAATGTTCCAAGGTTTCTTTCTTTTCTTACATGACAAGATGCTGAAGACATTTTATGGTTTCAGTTTTGTGAATACTTTAAAAATTCTAGCTCTCTCAAGCTTACCAAAACCAATAATAATAATAATATAATAATAATAATAATAATAGTATAATAATAATAATATAATAATAGTAATAATAATAATAAATAATAATAATAATTTGAAGCCCTTGATGTTAATGTATAAATCTAAAGTGAGGAATCTGGGGGGTGAATATTCACTTTTTAAAGGATTTATTTATTTTATGTATGTACCCTGTCAGTCTTTTCACACACACCAGAAGAGGGCATCAGATCCCCATTACAGATAGTTGTGAGCCACCATGTGGTTGCTGGGAATTGAACTCAGGACCTCTGGAAGAGCAGTCAGTGCTCTTAACTGCTGAGCCATCTCTCCAGCCCCGAGTATTCATCTTTTATATGTGTCTACCCTCTTCACATCTTTACTCAATGCAAAGCTCACTGATGTCCATCCCTGGCAACACTGGAAGTTACTGGAGAGCAGGTACCTAGCCTAAGGACAGGGAGCTGATTAGCAATCTGTGTTAGTTTCTTAAAACATTACTACAAACGTATCATCTTACAACAACGTCCATCAATCACCACACAGTTTTAGTGGTCAGAGGTGTTGGTGGGCTCTGGTGGGTTCTTGGCTCAGGGTCCTACATCACTACAATCATGACATAAACAGTTCTGTATTCTCATCTGGGGTCCAGCTGGACAGAACTTGTCTTCAAGCTTATTCAGGTCATTGGTAAAGTCCAGTTCCTTGTGGTGTAAGAGTAAGGTTCCTGTATTCTTGTGGATTGCTGTCCAGGAGCTGCTTAAGCTTTGAAGGACCACTCTCAGTTCCTTTCCCACGTGGCTCCTTCTGTTTCCAAAGGCAGCCACCCTCAAGCTTTAAGTTGCTCTGAATTTGCTTCTGTTCTTAGTTGGAAGGACACTTCTGCTTCTAAGGGCTTGTGTGATTCAACTAATATTACCCAGGTACCTTCCTATAAATTCCTTCAAGGTCCACTAACTAGTAACCTTAATTGAAGATTAAGGTCCAGATTCCTCTCTACATGCAACAAAACACAAGCCTAGATTCCATTGAGACAAGAGATCATGAACTCCATCTTGAATGAGCCTACCATGCTTTAAGACTAATAATTATCTAAGGATTGTTTAGACTTGTGAGCTTTGTCTTCTTATAGGGGTCCATTTAAAGACAAAGTGCTAGCTGTTTCTTACATCTTGAGCTGAGTGTGGCTCCATTCCAAAACTCTCCAACCTTAAGTGATGCAAGTTATTTATGGGCCTGTGACTGCTAAGTAGTCCTTCATTTTTAAACAGCACATTATCCATGAATCTGTCCTACGGAAATCAACTTGTAATGTCATATGATAGGCAAGTGACAGAGATGTAGTATGTAGTATGATTCCACTGATGGCTGTGTACCTGCACTGAACATCTATGTTTTTATATCAGATCAGAGGACAATGTCGATGAAGTCACTTCTTCAGGCACTAGTGAACATGCCTTCCCATTATCGTGCCTTTGCATCAGCCACCTCATTGGATGGACTGCCTTCCTGTCAAACATGCTCTTCTTCACAGATTTCATGGGACAGGTAACAAATGTATATGCTCACACGCTCATAGAGATTCTCTTGTCTGGCCTTTGCAGTAAGTAAGGCAAAGAGTGCCCTCAAGAAACTGGTTTATAGTTACAGTTCTAGAAGTATGTTGCTACACCCTATAAAGTGAAATACTGTGAGATCTACCACTGCTTGATCAAATACAGCAATTGAATATAATCAAATGCAACAAATAAACAAGAATAGATTTGAGCTGCAGAGCCGGGCAGGCTTCTTTAAAGGGGTATGCAGCCTGACTTGAAGGGTGAGTTTTGGAGATAAGACGGGCAAGGAAGAATTCTAGTGGGAACATGAATGGCGTGTGCTGAGGTGAGTTGGAAGGCTGTTAGCTGTACCAGAGAATGGTATTAAATCATCTGGGGCCAGATGTTATCCTGACAGGAGAACCATTAAACTCACTTCAGAGAACTGTTATTTTATTTGATGCATATAGTGAGAATTTTGGTTTCTTTCAAAAGCACAGAGATGTTATGGGAATGTGTTTTTGTCTTAATACCAGGTGTGGGATATGGGGCTGCTTTAGATTGTCCACAGCAGCTGACTATGATTTGCCTTGTGCTCTAGCAGGGGTGTGCTTTTTGCCAGCTGCAGATAGTTTCTGCAAGTTTAGAATTCTGGTGACTCTTGAAAGGGTAAATAAGTGCTAGAGCCCCAAGGAAAGGGGCTGTGGCCACTGCTGCTCCTGCTGCTGCTGTGGTTGCCGGATACTGGCTACTGGTCACTGGTTGCCATTATTGTGATTTGTCAAGTGGTCATGCAAAAGAGAGGAGAAAAAGAAATGAATATCCCGGTAGAGAAGAACAAACCTACCCCAAGGAACTGAATGTTCCTCATGATATCAACACTCCATTGCCCCTTTAGCCTTCCTTCTTTCTCTCCTACCTAGTGTAGGTGAGTTGGAAGGGTGGAAGAGGGATGGAGAAGTGTTGTAGAAAAAGGAACCCATGAAGTAGCCAAAGTCCCACTACAGATGCATAGATACTGTACTCGATGAAGGCCCTTGATGGAGGTATGAAAGGAGAGTGCTAGTGCTGTTTGAGCAAACTCTAGGCTCTAGGAAGCACCCCCTTCCCTGAGGGTAGAGAAGCATGAGAAGAACTGCACACGCCCACTAAACTGCACTACACAATCACAGAAACCTCTCTTTCAGATCGTATACCATGGGGATCCCTACGGTGCACACAACTCCACAGAGTTTCTCGTCTATGAAAGAGGAGTTGAGGTTGGATGTTGGGGCTTGTGCATCAACTCTGTGTTTTCTTCAGTTTATTCGTGTAAGTATTCTTCTCCAAGGCTGTCTTCAAATGGCTAGCAGCAGGACCCAGATCTTATACCTTACAATCTATTTCCTTCTCTTTCAAAGATTGGATTCTTGATCATTTTAAGGGGACCAGGAAAAGCTATTCCTTTAGAGAGGATCACAGGAAGTGTCATAGTCAATTCTAGGCGTCATTTCCGTTGGATTGTGCTTGTAACCAGTGGGTTTCTGGGAAACAGTTGTTAGAAAATAAAAGGGAATTTTGTGATTAAAGAGTGAAATATTGGATGGATGAGATGTGGATCCCAGAAGCTTCCTGTTCTGCTGGAGCAATACCATTTCATAGGTGTCTTATAGATTTCATAGATGATTCATAGATGATTTAGCAAATTTGTAGATGATTCCCAGTTTCTCCCATAGCTACCTTAAATTCTGTGCGATATTATTCAAGAATTCCTCCTACTTCTCCACCCACCCTTGGCAGAAGCCACCATTTATTTCATCTCAGAGTATATTGTTACTCTCTGTTCTCAATTCATCACACAGCATCAGGTGAAGATCTAGCATCTCCAGCTACATAGAATGTCACAGGGCAACCCGGATGCCCTGGTGAGCAATAGTCATAGAGAACTCCATCTGCACAGTCAAGAAACAGCTTCTAGCAGTTACTACAATAACTCTGGGTACTGAGATAGAGCTGACCTCCCTGTCCTATGCTAGCATTCATGCCTAAAACTCAACTCAGTAATTTCTTCCTACCTCAAAGACAGCACTGCCGAGGGTGTGGCCATCTCTGGGTGTCAAGGGCAGCAGAGGCAAGGGAATTCATTTCTTGAAGTATGTTGACTTCTCTTTATGAAGAAGCACTTTTCACCAGACTTTCAACCTTTATACGGTTGATATAGATGTGTCCAAGTCTCTCTTTTTCTTTCTTTGCCTCTCATTGGCTTGCCTACACACCCAGATAAGAGCTGTGCATTGATGATATCTTTTGAGCAGCAAGACACCTTAGACTGAATGTTCTGCATACATATAAACCAGGAAGCAAGCAAGCTTGTCAAGGATTATTATGAATTTGACCTAACTCTGCACTGCTCCCATTCTCCAACCTTAGAAGCAGCACTCCAGACCTGGAATGCATTTCAAAAGGGAAGTAATGTTGTCTCCTTGTCTTTCTACAGCTTGTTTTCATCCCATGACCTGAGACAGTGTTTTGTTTCATAATTGACTCAAACACAATACAGATTTTATTTCTTATCTGTGATTGAGTCCAATAATAATTCCAGTGACTAAGCAACATTTCATTCTCAATAGGCCCATCTTAAACATGTACCATTTATTCTCTGGTTCACATGCTCCAATAGATGAAAGTCAGAGGAGACAACTCTTTCCCTATATTGTATGTGCAAATACATGCTAAGAGGAGAAGCAAGGTCAAAGTTAACTGTCTTTGTCCCTCCCTGAAGTCAGTAAAATAGCAGTAGGCACACTACTTGGAGAGCTTCTATATGCCCTATATTAGGTTGGGTGATGTTTTCATATGTTTTGCTGCATTTGATTCTTACTAACAGCCTCCATTACAAAGAACTGTATTTTATTCCTATTTTTTGGGGGTAAGGGGGCTAAGACAATGATAAGCAGTTAAGAGACTTGTCTCAGCAGAGAAGCCAATAGTGGGGAAGTGTGGGAACCCCTTCACAGCTTCTATAGGATTGACAGGACAGGGAAATGTCTGCAGAGAACCTCACATCTTTTTAACCTGGACAGATTGCCTTCAGGTTGGGGCAAAAAACTAATAA
This sequence comes from Mastomys natalensis, assembly GCA_021653895.1. Classification (NCBI taxonomy): domain Eukaryota; kingdom Metazoa; phylum Chordata; class Mammalia; order Rodentia; family Muridae; genus Mastomys; species Mastomys natalensis. The sequence continues at coordinate 2,113,135 of JAJTUV010000015.1, read as the reverse complement.
TGACTTGGATCATTCTGGGAAGCTTGGTTATTTTAATATCCCTAACCTAACTTTGGGTAGTGGGGCCAGGATAAGCATACACTTGTCTATGGGTCCTCTTGGGCCAGACCTCTCTCATGAGAATGAATGTGACTCTTCTTCTGTGTCTTTCATCCCTGGGTCCCATCCCCAAGGTTCACATTTCAGCCTCTTCTTTTTATACTCTCCTGATATTTGCCTGCCTGCTAAGCAGTACCTCGTTCTGCTCTGTGGACAGTAAAGTCAGCAAGGCAACTTCATGCTGTCTTTTATGCAAGGGATTTAAGACTGATCCCCAAGGCCAGCTGTTGCTGGCATGCAGATAAGGAAGTGTTTTGTTCTTGACTCAGTATCAAAGGAAGTCCTCTGAAAAAAAGAAAAGTGCATCTTCAAAAGGAAGAATTATCTGAAGTTATTAAATACTGTGAGGCATTGCCAGCTGTAATTCTTTTCCCTTTATTCTCTCTACAGACTTTCAGAAGGCTATGGTCTCCTACATCGGATTAAAGGGCCTTTATTTCATGGGATATTTGCTCTTTGGCCTGGGGACAGGATTCATTGGACTCTTTCCAAATGTGTACTCTACCCTGGTCCTCTGCTCTATGTTTGGTGTAATGTCCAGCACATTTACACTGTGCCCTTTAACCTCATTGCTGAGTATCACCGTGAGGAGGAGAAAGAGGTGGGTGACAAAGGGAGTTTACCTGAAGGATAGGGGAAGGAATTTGGCAGACGGATGCTTAAACAATTATAACCATGCAGACTGACTACAAACTTAGCAGAATTCTTCTCTCCGTGCCGAGAATCCTGATGCATCTTTTTGAATGTGAGGACAATGATAGTGTCTCCCAATATCTGATTAAAGAAGGTAGGCTCACCAAAGATGAGACATGAGTCCTTGATCAGACTGAGACAAAGGAAAGAGGCCCAAAGTCTTCTGCAACCACCCTACAGGGCTTTCAACATCACTCCAGCATTTCTAGATGCTCACAGTGATGCCATCTGTTCTAAGGTACAGAGAAGCATGGTGGCATTTCTTAAAGTTACAGTCTAGAGCTTTGATTTGACCTCCTAACATGGTTCCTGGATAGAGGTGCTGTACGCCCAGGACTTGGGATTCAGATTACAAGGTAGGACCTTAAGTGGTCCTCATGAATGTATTTGAGGAGTACAGTAAAAGAAACCACTGAAACAGTCACTCTATCATTAAGGAGGGTGTGTGTGTGTGTGTGTGTGTTGTGTGTATGGAGAGAGAAAGAGGCTGGGGGAGGGAGAACATATTCCAAAGCATTTGGAAGAGTTCAAAGCAGAAGAGAAAAAACAAAACAACCAAACTGGACATAGTCAAGGAGGCTAGAGAAGGAGGAAAAAAGCAGAGGAGAGAGAGAGAGAGAGAGAGAGAGAGAGAGAGAGAGAGAGAGAGAGAAGAGAGAAAGAGGGTTATAAGGAGGATGAGTAGCTGGAGGGAGGGAAGCCCATGACTGGATCAGGCCTAGGAGTTTGGGGTAGAGGCAGGTGTGGGGGGGAGGGGCAGGGTGGGGCCTTTAATATATATAATGGCATTTTCTTTGGACCTGACATAGAGAAAAAACAAAAAACAACAAAACCAAAAACCAAAACCCAAGCAAACAAGTTTTCACTTAAAGAAAACTAGATTGAAATTCTACCTCCCCAGCCTCCTTGAAGCTGTGTGACGTGACCTGTTACTTAGTCATAAGCAGCACTTAAAAAGGAGCTCATTTTCACGAGGTTACAGTCCACGAGGGTCTTTAATAACAGTACACAAGTGTTAATGTGAGGTCACTCCTCCAGATTTCTTCTGTTCACACCCCCACCCTAAGCAGATTACCTTGCTAGATTTTTAAATTTTATCTTTTCAGTGTTTCTTAATGAAAATCAAGCAAACATGAATGTATGTCTAAATATTTGCCCAATTTTTATCAAAAAGGCAATATACCTCTTTCTCCACGATGCTTAGTTTACTTAGGAGTAGAGAGAATGATCATCCAGACAGCAGCTATCCTTCTCAGTGGGTGCTAAGGACAAAATAAGATCTAACTGCAAAATCACCTTGCCAACGCCTAGCTTGTAAGAGACATCAAATGGCAATGTGAGCCAACTGGGGCCAAATATTAAATATTTACCAAGTGCTAGCATATCAGTGGAATAACCATGCTGCAAAGGGGTTGAACTTTTGCTTCTCCTTGTTTAGAAGTAATTTTGTCCTTTTGAAAATGTTTGACTTTTTAACACTGAGGAAGAAAAAAAGTTTCGAACTAATGCTTTTTTAGTTTCTGCAACATTGTATTGACTTCTTACAAGAGCATTCTGACTATATTAATGTTTAAGCATATATTTATTAAAGGTGGAGGAAGAGGCTTCCTGGCATACAAAGAAACAGCATCAATAGAGTTCCCTGAGTCCCTCAATTAGGAATTAGCAAACTGTAGCCTGCTGGTCAAAGGCGGCCTGCTGCTGCTTTTCAACAGTTTATAAGATAAGAATCCCTTTTAAATTTGCAAAAGATGGAAAAGAAGTTTAAAGAAGGGTGCTATTCTGGGATGTCTAAAAATAACATGAAACCTAACACCAGTGTGCTTATGGCTGCATTGGAATGCAGTTTGTTCTTACACAAAGACCTTCTTGAGTGAGTGTGGAATCAAATAATTACAAGCATTGAGCCTATGAAGCCCAGAGGTATTTACCATTGGACTCTTGGCCCTGTGCGCTAGTGCCTTGTAGACCAATATGGTTGTTTCTGTGCTTCCCTTGTAGAAGCAGCAGGAAGCGCCAGGAGGCCCTGACAACCACGGCGAGGCAAAGGTGTGGACTGCGCTGCTCTCACCTGCATGGTGCAGCTGGCGCAGATCTTGGTTGGAGGTGGCCTGGGCTTCCTGGTCAACATGGCTGGGAGCGTCATCGTCGTGGTGATCACGGCCTCTGCGGTGGCACTGATAGGCTGTTGCTTTGTGGCTCTCTTCGTAAGATATGTAGATTAGGTTCATAAAGAGACATCTACCAAACCTCAGACCAAAAAAAGCTCATGGCAAGAAATCGCTCTTTTCTTGGACTGCTCAGCGTTGGGGACTGTATGCCTCTTGCTGGCACTGCGCCTTGCATGTACACGTAGGGAAAGATGTGGTGGAATTGCTCCCACCCCCGCATCTTCCTTACTGCCCCTCAATGCAGGGATGGAAGAGTCAAGCTCTGCTTCTCAAGAGAATTTCAAGCCTTCATAATGTCTGAGGAGCAAATACATCCTATCTGTGATGCTTCTAATGTAATTTTTAAAAAGCAATTCATATGCCATTGGGAAATCACATGTTTCATCAGATTCAGAAGTACTTAAAATATGGCTGAGTGTTTCTTTTATCGTGTCGATTTATTCAGATTTAATTTGCTCATAATTAATTCCCGTTAATGTATGCCATTCTGAACAAGCCTGCGTTGGAGGTCTCATTCTGAAAGCTCTGCAGCTTAAAAGTGTTCATTCATTTCATTGATGCAGTAAAAATATTTTTCTTGAGTCTGTACCTTCACTTCATGCTCTGAAATGGACACTTTCAAGACGAGATTCCTGGGTTTCTCCTACAATAGTCTATCTCATCCCCAATAAAACACATTTGCTTTAATTAAAACCTTCAGTGGGTTCCCATGTGGGGAATTTTTACCAGCCTGAAGAGATTATAATGAGGCCATGCTGAGAGACCAAATCACTTAATAGGAAAACCAGCGATGAACTTTAGAGCCTGGCTAGTTTTGAACCTCTGGTACTCAGAGGTGAAGTTTAGCATCCCGAACAATACGTGCTTGTGTGTGCATTGGTATGATGAATTCCATTCTTAGAATATTGCCACTGTGAGTACACACAGCTTGTGAAGTGCTTCCCTTTATCATAAAGTCTTATAACCTTGGTCGACACAACAATTTTGACAGCGGATGCCACAGCTGATCTTCACTTTTAGATGAGGAAACCGAAGCAAAAAGCCATTAGGTACCTCACTGAAGCCACCAAGTCATGAGCGACAGAGCTGGGCTTTCAATCCAGGGTTTGGCTCTACGGCTTCCTGTGGAGAGCAAGCATAGGCAGGTGGCCTATGTGCTCAGGGCTCAATGAATGTCATGGTCATTGCTGGCAAACCCCATTACCAGCCCCCTCTCCTTAGGTTTTCTGCAGCCTTTGTTAAGTGCCATTCCAACAACTCCAGAAGTGCCTGACCCACGCAGAAGGGAAATTTGTCCATGTGCCTTCAGATGTGAAAGATAAAGCTACCTGCTTCCTTTCCCATCCTGGGAAAGTCATTGCTCCTGGTGGGTTTCTAACTGACCACATCTTTTCCTGGTGGAAGGGAATTGGAGAAAGGCAATGCGCTGCCTCTCCCAGTGTGGTTATTTGGGAGTTAGGATATTGCTTTTGTTTGCCTCGCATACGGTAGAATGGATATGCTCTGTCAGGTCACTTTGCATTAGCACTCTGGAGAAAGGGAGGCGTGATCAGGTTGTTCTTCAAAGGGCTCTGTGTCCTCCTTTATTCAGTTGTCACCCCCAACACTTCCAGAAATCTGAGCCATGGGATGAACGTCTGGCCATTCTCTTTCTATCTCACTCCATAACAGAGTGCACTTGATATCCTCTGTACCCTTGCACATGCTAACACTTGCAGTATTAGTGCATCAGGGGCCACCTATACTCCCCCACCCACCACAGCCATCTCAACAGCCACTCCACAGCCTCCCCCACACACCCAAGGGCACATAGACTCAGTGGTGTGCTTTACCTCTGGAAGATGAACTCAGTACAGACCTATGAAGGTGTTTCAAATAGCCTCAAGGAATGTTCCCATGGAGGAATTCCGGAGTCCAGAGTATGGGCTGAGGATATTTCATTTCTTGCAGGCTGAGGTACTGGCTAGTGGGAGAGGAGCTGACCAGAGTCTTCTAGTGATGAAGTGCAGGCCATGGACACTGACTGCCTATGTATGAAGTCAGTGATGTCCCCAGCCCTGCTTCCCCACTGGTAAATAATGGTGTGATCTATGGTGGGTGGAGCCTGAGGGGATGCAAATCAAAGCAGGAAAGGTTTGGGGAGGGAGACCTCAGGCATTGAGTGTCCAGTACTACTAAAACATACTCTCAGGAGACAGGCTTTGGTAAGACAGCTTGTTTAATTGGGAGGGGAAGAACAAAGATATTTAAACCTTTGGGGTATGAGTAGGGGCTGTTGGGGTGATCGTATAGCATTGGGTATAGCCAAGGTGTGGGGGGTGGGGGAAGGGCCTAATTTGCATAAGAATGAACTCCAGCTGGTACTGGACACTACCTTATAAGGAAAAAGAAAATTTAACCTGGTGACCTCCTCTGGTGAGGCAAAGGTAGGGGACACAGGGCTCCCTGGCCCCACAGGGCAGCACTGAAGATCACCAGCCTTGGATCATTTTGCCACCATGAGTCATGCTTCCTTGCCTCTCCCTGTCTCTCTGTGTTCTATAACAGTGCTGGGTCTCTGTCGTCTTTCATGCGTTTTCTCCTTCCTGCTACTGTCTGGAAATCTACCTTGTTGCTGCTGTTCTTCCAAAGGTCTCCCTTCTATTTGAAGAGCTTGCTCTCCACCGCTGCTCTGTTGACATAGCTGAACAAAGCAGAGACCTGGAAGAGTCTTGTGTCTCTGGCCAACGTTATTGCATGCACAGTAGTTGTGGACAGTAGGCGGAGGGTGGGGGTGTTAGCATTCCTTCTAGTCTCCACCCTACAGTTACCTGGCAACAGCCAGGTATCCCTGAGGCACTATAAAAGGGGTGTTTGCCCCATCCTCATTCTCTTACTCTCTTACCCTCTTCCCTCTCTGCCCTTCTCTCCCCATTCCCTTCCCCCTCTCTCATGTGTTCCTGGCTGACCTCTACTCTCTCCCTCTCTTCTTCCTTTTCTTTTTCTTCTCCTCCTTCTTCCCTCTCTTCTCCTTCCTCCTCTCCGCTCCTCCTTTTCTCTGTCTCTGTCTCTCTCTGTCTTCTCTGTCTCTGTCTCTCTCTCTCCTCTCCTGTCTCTGTCCTCTACTTCTCTCCTTAACTCCCCACCCCATGCCCCAAACTCTATTCCATGTTATACCCTACAACTGGTACCTCAGAGGGAAGGGATGCCTTAATGGGCCTTCAGAGACATCCCCTTCCACCTCAGCATACTGCACCTCTACCAAACATATCCTGGTTCTTTCTTTTTTTTAGAAAACACAACAAAGGGGACTTGTGCTAAAGTCACTGCTGCTTCCTGTCTGCTGCCCTTCATTACCTCATCAAAGTCCCTCATCACCTAGGGGACATACAGCTTTCTTATCAGATGCCGGGCCTAGCATCTCATCAGATCCTAGTTTTCCAGGGCTTTTGGGATCCAAGTGGCCTGCTGCTTCCATCATCAGCGTTCACACTGTCTGGCTCTCTCTTTTTTCCCACATGGCTACCATTCACTTGCCACCCCTCAATCAGGTCTCCTTGCATTCCGTTACTATGTTAATTCACAAATAAAATGATCTCATCTTCTTAGGGAGGGTCATATAAAAATCACCAAAACTGTCCTAGTTTTGATCCCTTCCATCACGATCTGTGCTGAACTGAAAATCTGACAAACTAGAAATGTGATCATGGAAAGCATTTGCTCTGAACTCTGGAGCACGAGACAGTGATGAGCAAGTTCTCAGAGGTCCCGTGGCAGCTCCCAGCATGAGAAAGAAACAGACGATGCCATCTCCACTGCTCTCCCTACTCATACCCATTCTCATAAGGCGAGAACACTTCCCCCATGTGGAGAACAACGGAAAAAAGAATTGGCATCTTTACCTGTCCAGAAGGTTTTCGTTTTTTCCTTCCTGCACTGGCAGTTCTGTGTCTGCACCTCCATTTCTAACCTTCTCAATAGAACCATATTTGTATATCCCGTTGGCCGACAGTGAGGAGCCCTGAGGGTCCTGCTGGGAGGGAGGGTCTGTTGCACCATCTCTGAGTGGGGCTTCAGGGATACTGCACAGATGCGTGATGAAGCACAAGATGAGAACCAGAGCAGAGAAGAAGAACATGACCTGGAATTCCGGTGCCCAGCAGTCTTCCCAGTCCCACAGTAATTCTTAAACATAACTTCAAGGACTGTTTCAGTGTTTGAAGACTTGAGATAGAAGAAAAGAACTACAACCAACCATTGCACTGAGGTTGGGGACCCCTATGGAAGAGTTAGGGAAGGGGATGGCAACCCCATATGAAGAACAACACTGTCAACTAACTGGGACTCCTCAGAGCTTCCAGAGACTAAGCCACCAACCAAAGAGCCCACATCGGCTGGCCCCAGCACACGTGCAGCGAGGACTGCCTTGTTTGGTCTCAGTGGGAGGAGATGCACCTAATCCCATAGAAACATGATGTGCTTAATCCTATAGAAATAAGATAACTCAGGGAAGGGGAAGCTGGTGGTGGGGTCGAGGTGGGGATGGGTGGGGGAGATATCCTTTCAGAAGCAAAGGGGAGGGCAGATGGGGTGAAGAATTCAGGGAGGGGGGAACTGGAAGGGGGAAACGTATGGAATATAAATAAATAAAATAATAATTTAAAAATAGTAGATCAGCTGGGAATATGTCCTACAGCCAAGGGCCATCCTACTTGGACCTTAAAGAAATCAAGCATAGTCATGACTAATCAGCCACAGGGAATGGCCTTTATTACAGATAATCAAATATCATTGCTTCAGGGTAGGGGAAAGGCTAACACAAGAAGAAACAAATACAATGATATCCATGCACACTGCTGCTTTGCAACATTTGGTAGAGCACTGAGCTGAGGTAAGGAGCAATAGCAATCTCTATCTCTCTGATGTCTTGTTCTCTGTCTCTGTCTCTCTGTCTCTGTCTCTCTCTCTCTCTCATACACACACACACACACACACACACACACACACACACACACACGCAAATACTTTACCCATTACATTCAATTCCATTAAGGGTTGAATAAGTGAACATAATTCAATTTTTTTTAAACCTTTAACGACTTCTGGAAACCCAAATTTGTATTTTCTTTAGCAAATTAAATTCACTCTGGTGAAACAAAAACAAAAACAAAACCTACCACCACTAACAAAGCTTTACCTTAAGACAAATACAATCAATGTAGAGGTATAAACACTTTTAGTAGAAATCAGGAACTCCTAAGGGATAAGGGGAAGGTACACTGTTGGCTTGCTGCTTCCCTAATCCATTTCTTTCTCCTTCCCTCTCCAACATCAGTACCACATGTCAAAACTGCCTCCATATTCCCTAGGCCCATCTCAAATACTGCTTTGAACAAGATCTGATCCCTCAGCAGAATCTTTTTTTCCTGGATTCCCATGCTTCTTTCTTTTGTTGCAGCCTTACCATGACACCCAAGTCATTGTTCTCTGCATTGTCTTGCTTGGCTCTCTGGCTCTTTGTCCTAACTATGAAGTCAATTGTGTCTGGCTTACACCCCATCCACAGGCACACAGAGTGGCTGCTTCACCACCTCCTGTTGTTCTGTCTTTGAGTAGACAGAATCCATAGTTATTCATCCCCCTGTGGTGGTCTTTGAAGCCTTCTTTGGATTTGAACAAAATGATTCCCTTTACAGAGATTTGCATGAAGAACTGGCCACAACCCATATCTTTCTGAAATGCTCATAGTAGAAGCACACACGTCAGTACCCCTGCTTAAGGGTACTGATTCTACCTACGAAGGGATCTGAGCTACCTACAAACAGTGTTACTTGTCATAGTAAGTGACTAATCTCCCAGGAATAGTCTAATGTCAATGTTGTACAGGGACATGGTGCTTTCTGTTTCCTCTTTTATTTATTTCGTATATTGGAGCATGATTAGTTAGGGTTTCTATTCCTGTGAAAAAACACTGTGCCAAAAGGTAAGTTCATGAAGAAAAGGCTTATTTGGCTTGCACTTCTGCAGTTTAGTCCTTCAATGAAGGGAGCCAGAGTGGGAACAGGGAAGAAACATGAAGGTAGGAGCTGATATAGAAGTCATGGAAGAGTGCTGCTTACTGGCTTGCTCCTCCATGGCTTGCTCAGCTTGCTTTCCTATAGAACCTAGGACACCACTAGACAGGGGAACCCCCTCCAGACAGGGGTACCCCTCCGGCTATGGCTTGGGCCCTCGCCAGTCAATCACTAATTTAAAAAATGCCCTACAGCTGGGTTTTATGGAGGTATTTTCTCAATTGAGATTTCTCCCTTTTAGATAACTTGTAACTGGTGTCAAATTGACATAAAACTATCCAGCTATGAGCTTTAGGGGCTCACATTCCAACCTGTGTGGGCCTGGTTGCTACCCAATTCCAATAACACCAAAGGGCAATGGAGGACTAACATCGCTGCTTTGAAACAGTGCCTCAGGACTTGCTTTGAATATTTTTGCTTTTTGTGGGAAGGTATCTGAGTGTAACTGTATTGCAAAAAGTGTAACAGTACAGTTTGACAAAATTACCAACCAGTCCCACAGTTCAGAAGGTCATTTAAGCAGCAAGGCTTCTCTAATGGTTCTTTATTGTATTAAAGTGACCACGCTGCAATTCGAGGTACCTGCTTTAGCAGCCTCTTAACCCCAAGCCACATAGAACTGTAGTCTGTCTATTGATCCTGGTTGAGGAATGGGTAGGTTCTGTTCTCAATCTCAAGAAAAGACTCTGAGACAATCTTAAGATCTCAGATTGTTACTAGAACTGAGCTGTCATGAGAAGTGGTCTCACTCTGTAGAGATAGCCCTGCTGCTGTCCTGCATACTCAGATGAGTAATTCAAATCCCTGGAACTTGGTTAGTGCCGTCTATTCAAGTTCTGACTCTCACTTTCTTCTGTTAGTTACATGAGCAATAACTTTACTTATAAAACTCTGGCGATGCCCTTGAGAACAGACATGTTCCCCTTAGCATAGATTTGACTTGAAGCCTCCCTCCCACGTTGAAAGATTGAATTCTGGCTTCTAGAGAATAAGACAGCATCTCCTGCTTGTCTAACATTGAACCATCCCTCTATCTGCCAATCCAACTTCTCATCTGAGTCAGCCCGTTCCCAAAGAGTAAGGGGGAGCTGCTAAAGCGCCCACACTCTCAGCAGAGCTTTTCAGGGCGCTTGCTGGTTCACCTCCAGCAATAGACCAGAACGCCAAGTCTCCAGACTGCCCTCAAGAGATTTTGGATATCTGGGTTTCCAGAGGAGACACCTATGCAGCCCAGAAGTCGCTCCTTTTCAGTTTCATACCCTCTAATCACAGTGCTCTCTTTTGCACCTCATGCCACTGCCTAGAGACTCCCGGTGACATTTGTGCTCAGATACATGGCAAGGAGGAGCTCAGTCTGAGCTTGTAAACATTCACCCTGTCCAGGATGATGGAGGATACCGGAGTTTTACTTCTCATTCTTTTCCAGATGGTTACAGCAAGTTAGATGCTTGCTTGAGACATTCTCCCAGGTCATAGAGCTTATGAAAGGTTTTATGGGCATCAAGTCCGACACAGCTCAATCCCTCTGCTTCTCTTCTCTTTCCCAGCTTCTGGGTGTCCCACAGTGTTCAGCGAGCATGCCATGCGGGAATGGGCCTTGGAATAGAGGACAGGTAGTGGGAAGTGGAAGGCGAGGTTGCTTGCTCTATCCGGTCCCTTTATCCCAGATATTCCTCCCATAACTTGATTTCTGCAGACAGCTCTCCTCTGGCCCGCACCCCTTTGCTACCAATTTCTCCATTCCCGCTCCTCCATCCTCCAAACCCTCCCCTCTCCTTTTCATTGCAAGACCTTCTTGAGCCTCGCTAGGTCTCAGTAGGCAGAGCTGCTAGGGAGCAGGTCGTAGCGACCCCCGCTGTAGACCACCACACCGGGTGGATAGTAGATCAGGTCGGGTTCTGCAGCAGCGTTAAGCGGCGCCAGGGCCTGCAGCCCGTGATCTTCAGGTTCTGGCTTGGTGGTGGCGGTGAAAGGACGCATGCTGGTGAGCGAAGGCGACGCTATGCGCCACAGCAGGTTCTTGAGCGCCTTGCGGAACTCGCGGCGCACTAAGCAGTAGAGGATCGGGTTGAGGCAGCTGTTGGAGTGCGCCAGGCACACGCTGACAGGGAACGCGTACACTTGGCACTGAAAGTACTCCTGGCTGAAGGGCACTACGTTGAACTTGATGAGGATGCTCCAGGTGGTGAGCGCCTGGTTGGGCAGCCAACACAGGAAGAAGGAGAGGACTACGATGGTCACCGACTTGGTGACCTTGGAGCGTCTCCTAGCGCTGGCTGTACTCAGGCCTCCTCCAGGCGCTGCTGCTCCGGCGGCATCCGTCGTCCCCACTATGCGGCGGTCGGAGATGAAGCGCACAAGCAACAGGTAACACAGACTGATGACGCTTAGCGGCAGCAGGAAGCCCAGCAGCACCTTCTGCAGGTGGTACAAACCCAGCCAGAACTGCCTGTCCCAGCCCAGTAGCTTGTCCGGAAAGTGCATGAGACATAGCTCCTCGCCCAACACCCTGATGGTGGTAGAAAAAATGGCATTGGGCAGCGAGGCCAGCGCGGCAGAAGCCCAGATCAATCCACACAGCACCTTGGCTGAGAAACAGCAGCTTTCCCTCAAGCTTTGGCCGCAGCAGTCGCCACGGCCACGCCCTCGGGTCCGATGGCTCTTGAGAGCCGAGGCCACCGAGTGATAACGCGCCACGCTCATAGCAGTAAGAAAGAAGACGCTGGCGTACATGTTCATGGACGTCACCATGGACACGATCTTACACATGGCCTTGCCGAAGGGCCACTTGAAGTCTAGTGCGTTCTCCACCGCCCAGAAGGGCAGAGTGAGCACGAACTGAAAGTCAGTCAGCGCCAGGTTGGTGACAAAGAGGTTAATGGAGGATTTGCGCCAGCCCTGCTTGCTCTTCATCAGGTAGAGAACCAGCAGGTTGCCCGCCAGTCCCAGCGCACAAACCACCCAGTAAACCGCGCTGATGAGGATCCGTACCCTGGCCTCGGTGTCCGCGCTCTCTGCCCCGCCGCTGCCCGGGGGATACCCAGGTGCCGCACCGTCCGGCAACTCCAGCCCCAGCTCCCACCACAAGTCCTGAAGCTGCAGCGACGCGTTGCCGCTCGCATTGGCAACCTCCAGTAAGTCTGGGATCAGACCGAAGATTTCTGAGAGCTCATCTCCCGCAGTTCCCTTACTCATGGTGGCTGCGGTGGTTACAGAAGCCACCTGCATGCTCAGGTGCTCCTTGGTCATGTTCTGCAAGCCAACTACCCGAGAGTCACCGCGCCCTCCGGGTGTGTGTACCCAGGCTGGCGCGCGGAGCAGGTGCCTGAGCTTTCTAAGAAGGCTGAAGACCGCTCCTGAAACAGGATGCTGAGCCGCGTTGGCGCCCAGAACCGCCTTGGGCACAGAGGTTGGCTGCACTCAGCATCAGTTCTTGACGAGTTTAGAGCAGAGGAGGCAGTTCTAGGCAAGTGGCTGGCGAGGATTGAGTCTGCAGCTACCCCCTCACTATAAGACTGAGTTTTACCCCTCCCCTTCCCCGTTGTCACTTACTCGCAGTCCCCTGCTCAGGAGGACAGTCCTCCGACCGCTTCTTTTCCCAATACCTTTGTTGGCTTCTGCGGTTGCCCGGAGGTGTTTCTCTCCTTTTGGAGGAAAACAGATCCTGTCCCGCTCTGACTGCCTGAAGGTTGATTCACGCCATCACTTCCTGGAGCTCCGTTGGTGTTTTCTATTTGTCCAATATTGTCAACCCCCTGTGACTTACCATAGTTCGATGAGTTACATTGGCACCCACCGAGTCTCTGCTGAGAGCCCCAAAGAGCTTGCGTAATCTAGATGCAAGAAGAGGAGGTGCTTTCCGAGGTGCTGAACCCCGCGCGTCACGCAGGGGGAGGCAGAGTCCACTGGCAAGGAGCTCCGCGTTCTTCTTTCAAGTTGCAGAAGGAGTGGTCTTAGTCTTTTATTTTCTCGTGTGATTGGAGTGAGTCTGCTCTCTTTTTTTCTTATTTTTGTTATGGTCAGTTTTTTTTTTCCTTTCTCCTTCTCACCTTTAGCGTTGAAACCATCTGACTTACAATAGTGACACCCTTTCTTCTTAAATCAAATAACAATCATTTTCTTTCCTCATACTCAAAATGAAGCCCCACCTCCCCTTTAATTAGCTGAACACTTACCTGGTTTCAGATTGGCAGAAGTCCAAGGGTTGATGTTCGCCTGGAATTGAGTATATTTTAAGAACTGAAGCTATGGGGCCTGGGGTGTTACCTCTCAGCTTTGCAGTTTATTTAAACTCCAGGTTAGTTGCTCTGGTATAAACTACACTTTTAAAGAAGGATTTAAAGAATTTGGAGTGTTTTCTTGACCGAAGAACTAAAGTGAAATACAAGTATCCTACACATGCAGTAATTGTCCTCACTTCTGGGATAATACGTGGCTTTATTAACAATAATTAGGGATACACCATCAGATGGAGCTGGAGAGATAAAGGCATGTAATCAGGTAAAGAAACAATAAAAAAGGAAAGAGGTACTCAGCAGCCTTAAACAGACTATTCCAAAGTGGACTTTGAAAGGGCACGTCGCAGCAGACGCTGCATTTCTCGATGTGACCAATAGAGGTCGCCAGAGCTTCATTTAAAAAAATCAAACCAACCAGCCTTTGATCAGTTTTAATCTGAAGAGCCTTCCTTGCCCTGATAATTCTGTGCTTCTGTGGACCTCTCCTTGTATTCTGGGTTTATAGTCTCGTCTTGAAGCTCACGGTCTCATTTTCAAAACAAGGTTTTTCTTCTTCTGCCAATTTTTTTCTTTCTTTTTAATTTCAAGACCTATTGAAAAACAAGGAAACCTGTGGCAATACCGAAAGCCCTATGCAGTCAAGTTTTTAGTGTGCTCACTCATCCAACAAATACTTACTTAGTACTGCTTTGTGTCAGGTATTATTCCATGACTTGAAGACTTTATGGTATATACAATCTGTTTACATTGAGTTAGGTGGTACAGATATTTAAGAGTTATGTGATTGTAATTATAAGAAGAAAAGCAAAGTAAAATGAATTACAAACCATCTCTAATGAAGTTTGAACCTTCTGAGACTGTCAGCAGACACCGAGCAAAGAGGCTACTAATATTACTAAGAAGAGAGTTCCATTGACTTCAGGCTACTAAAGAAAGAGCCAAGGGAATTAGATAGAAGTCAGAAATACTGACTAGTATTCTGCTCTTGGGAGGGCTGTGGTATAGGCTGAGAAATTCCCCTAGCTAACAGCCAAAGCGAAAGGATGAAGTCATGAGTTTGGACCTCTGGGGCCCTCAGTGTGTGTTGCTCATCTGAGAAGTCATCTTGGTCTGAGGTATCATTTCCAGACTTTGGAAATGTTGGCATTCTGAGTCAGGTGACCATCACTCCCAACCTATTTCCACTAGATATTAGTAACAGTTCCCTCTCCTGCAATGTGTTTCAGAATGTCTCAGTAAATGGTCAGGTGTTGCCTGTAGCAAACATTCCCCTTTCCTATTTTTAAGAAACTATGATCTAAAGACAGACAGAGTCAGAGGAGCAGTGTACCGGAGGGTATGGAAAATCCTTTGTGATCTCAATCCCATTTCTAGGAAAATAATCCAAAGGGCCTTGCTTTCAGGCAGCAGTTAAGTATGTGTGCAGAAGTACCATAGTATACTGTCTTAGGCTAGGTGCATACCCCTCGCAGCATTGATGCAATGCATCTTCCCAGCTAGAGAGCCCTGTCTCTCCTTGATGCTCCTCAGTGGAGCTAATGATACTACTAAGGGCTGTCTGATTGTTGCTGATTATTGCTTATACTGGGAGATTTTTATCCCTCCCAGTGAAGCTCCAGATGACGCTCCTCAAATGGGCATTCCAACTTTTGAAGATGAGAAGGGAGGCCTAAGGCTCTTAGATTTAGAAATGAGTCATCTTGTGGTCGACCCTGAGCAGTCAGATAATGATTCTCTTCCACAGTCAAGTGATCCGTCTAGTCTCACATGCCCTGTGTAAGGAAGTGACTGGCATTCCAGAATAGCCTGGGGTAGTTGTTCAACATGCAACATCAAAGTTACTGGGGGGGGGAGCTTCTTAAAATTCATATTCCAGACTTTCTCACATCCCACACCATCTGCAGAGATTCTGATTCTCAAAGGGGTTGAACAGGAGCCCAGAGGTCTACAATTAGAACATTCTGCCAGGAGACTCTAATGTTTCCCCAGTTTGAGTCTCTGTACTAATTTCCATGTAAACTCTAAACCTCTAGGTAAATAATTCTGAATTCTTGGGAACAGTGACCTCTAATGATACTTCACGACACATTTGACTTGAGCAACGGTAAAGGGGCTATGGAGAAGATCGGCTGCCTTCTCTTAATGTCACAGTTTAAACCCTTGTCGATCTGAAGGGGCGGTGCTGCAGAGAGGCTGTGAGCACTAGCTATCACAGGACTCAACCTGAACTCTCACAGAATGTTGCCAAAGTGCTAGCATGCCTAGAAAGATCTTCATTTGTTAGTCTATTCTTCCAAAATGCACCACAGGTAATGTGTAAGAATTTTTTTGACTAAGGGTATTATGGAAGGGCAAATTCCCTTTCCAAATAAATTCCTCATTGTCAGAAAAGACAACACTTTAGGTCATTTGTCTGCAAAGCACTGGACTTGTTTTGCTCAGATGTCATTTGCAAACTTGAGGAGAAAAGCCTGTCAGGGTGAAATGCCATCAGGTGTGCTGTTAACAATGACACCACATCATGTGATTGCCTTATGAATCCCTACTGGAGAGTCGAACTGTATGTGATTTGTTGATATTGTTCAAGAGTATAAACCTTGTAGGAAAATGAAGAGAAAGGATGGCCTCCTTTCAGCCGTTTGATTTTAAGTCAGCCATGGCCCAACCCACACTTCCAGTCTATTAATTGAATTATCAAATCTTATCACTGTGGATGTTCATATATCAAACGGTTTTCCTTGGCTGGCACTGCCATTGTTAAAGGTGGCCTTGAAATGTTTCCTTCTTTGTCCATGTCAAATAGTTTCAGTCTTACTTATATTTCAAGCTTAGACAAAAATGTCACCATTTTGAGAAAGGTTCTCTAATTCTCTGAAAAAGAGGCATCTCTCCCACATCCTCAGAGCCTCTCTTAAGGCAGGCACCCCACATAACAGACTCTGTAGTTTTCTCTCTATATTTTTTTTTCCTGCTGGGAAGGTGTGTGTTATG
Source organism: Mastomys natalensis (assembly GCA_021653895.1). Lineage (NCBI taxonomy): Eukaryota > Metazoa > Chordata > Mammalia > Rodentia > Muridae > Mastomys > Mastomys natalensis. The sequence goes on along the minus strand of JAJTUV010000015.1, from coordinate 2,096,890 downwards.
GTCATCCTTGAAACTTGTAATCACAAAGCATGTTTTTAAAAAGAAAGATTTAACATTAATGATTTAAGCCTTCAATTTTTAGATACTGGGGGAAAAATCAATAAATTACCTCCAGGGGGTAGAACCAGAAATATGCAGACAGAGCCTCAGTCTTATTAGAAATTGACTTTCTTGCTGCTAGGACATAGAGATAGAAGTAGAAAGGTCTCAAGAGAGAGTCAGAGTATCTGGGGACGGGGTTACTCGGGGTCCTGGGAAAGAGACTAATAGGAATATAGGTAAATATACATAGACAAGTTTGTATGTGCTGTCTGAGCAACACAGGGTCAATTCATCACAAACATGGACCTTCACAGTGTTGTGCATTCTCTTGTCAATACAACATCTCTCCTTTGAACTACAAGAATGGTGACTCAGTAGTCACCCACCACATGTCGAAGTAACTCCTCTCCTTTTCTTTGCCACATGCTCTCTTGGCTCAGGTGGGCATTCCTTGACTGTTCTTCTTGACTGAACCAACAGATTCTCTTTCTTAAAGATATTTTTAAATCATTTTCTGCTTTAAATTTCGCTTGAAAATTATATGCATGTATGTGATAAATTTTTACTCACCTTCACCTCCATTTCCTTCTGCCATGCCTTTTCCTTGCCCACGGATGCTTTTCTTCCCGTGTTCCTACTCTTGTGTCCCCACCCCCACTGAGTTGAACTGTGATTGCTTGCATGAGCATGACTCGGGCATAACACTGGCAACTTATCAGTGGCTACTCCACTGAAGAGGGGCTGTAAGCTCTGGTAACCATCAACTGTCCGAAGTCCTTCAGTGGGCATTGGAGGATGTCTTGAATTCCTTCCCTATGCAAGATAAAATTGTGAAAGGCCAAATCTTAAGCAGATAACCACATGTTAGACCACAGTGCCTGGGAGACATTGTTTCCCAACAGTTTTCTCTGTCTTTCAGCTCTTTGCCCATCTTCCTTGACATCCGATGGGAAGACTTCCTTGACTTCCTGTGAGGGATTGGTAGAGATGTCTCATTTAGGATTGAGCACTCCAGAGTCATGTGTTCCCAACACTTTGATTTTGAACTACTGATTTGTCTTGAAGATTCAACTCATACATTAGCTGGTCTTGGGAAGACTTTGTAATTCTCTGTGTTCCCCAAAGAGAATTGGTCACTCTATGTTTTCATAGAACTTTGTATGGACATCTACTATTGTGCTTATTGTTCACTTAACTACAACAAGCTCTTCTAAACTGGGTGCATCTTGAGCACTGTAGTCATCTCTAATCCGTCTTTGTATCCTCAACTCTTGACATAGTGCCTGGAATGTTATGTGGAGCTTGAACCCAAAAATAAGTCATTCATTCCAGTTTTTATTTCCTGACCACTAACATCCATTAGCAATAAGAAAGCAATTTCCAATTAGAACACCCTATAGAAATAAGGAAGATCTGTTTCAAATACTTCTCTAGGTCTCCTTATTATGCCTTGCACAGTATGAAAACTGTCATTTTCATTGCACAGGAAGTCTAGTGTCGCATAGTGAGCCTTGGACAGGTTGGTCTCATTAGCAGAAAGCAGACTTCTATATTCAGGCTAACAATCAGGACTCCCAGTCAAAGAACTAATGAGGACTTGTTCCAACCAAAGATATGGAAAACTGATCTTCATTACTTCAACAGCATTCTGAGGACAGAATAAAATGTCATTCTGACTGTTGTTCTAAATCAGTTAAACCCGGATTAACTAACCTGGATGGATTTTCATGTACAGCTTGTAGGTTCCTGTGTGTGTGTTGGGGGGCATACATAACATGGTTTACAACTGAAGGTCAGAGGACAACTTTATTAATTAATTAAATATTATTTTATGTGTATGAATGTTTTGCTAGCATGTAAGTCTGTGTGCCATATACATCTCTGGAACCAGTCAAGGCCACAATGGAGTGTTGAATCCCCCAGAACTGGAATTGTAGAAGGTTGTAGCCTCCATGGACCTGGAAGAGCAGTCAGTGTTCTTTCTTTTAGTCAGGGGCATTTCTCAAGCCTCAGAAAATAACATTTCTCTTTCTACATCTTTATGTGGGTTCCAGGGGATAAGCTCAGGTCTCCAGGCTTGCATTGACAGCACCTTCCCTGACCCCTAGATTCCTTTTAGTGGTTCAGTAGTTACTCGAGGTTCCCACTTTTTCCCTAGGTTTCAAGCAAGTGTACTTCATACCAAATTTCATCTTCTATGTGTCTCTATCAGAGAGAAAAACAGAAGCATAAAGCTTGTTCCAGAAGCTCAGTGAATCCAGCTAGCATCTACCATAGTCATCTGAGAAAAATGAAATAAAGTTTGATCAGATGCGGCTGGCTTGGCCAGTTGGAATCAGAAAGTTGGAAGCCAGAGGGGAATTGGAGGTCTATGGACAAATAGAGGAGTTTCATGAGGGCACTTAGTAAATTCTATTATGGACGCGTGTTTGAAGTGGATGCAGTTGCCATGGAATCTGATTCCTACACATCCGGAAGCTTCCTCTTGTCCCCTCAGTGACTGATCCCTCCTGTTGGCCCATTTACGTGGTGAGCCTCTGTCACCATAGTTTTTTTCTCCTAGAAGGGTTTCCCAGTGCAAGCTCACACTACACATCATGGTTGTTTATATGTGAGGGGGCAAGGGTCTGGCTTCTTTGGCTTCTTTGCTCTGAGTAGTCTTATCTGTGCTGCCACATAGAGTTTGGCCTTTTTATCAATGAGCGTTACTCTAAAAGACAGATATAAAGTTTATTTATGTATTCAACTGTTGACAGATTTTGATTATTTGTCCAGTTGGGGCTATCATTGAAGAAGCTGCTGGAGTTGACTGTGCTTAGATCTTTGGGTAGATACACAATTGCTTTCATTTGTATTCAGCTAATGCTAAGGAATGGAATGTATTAAGTGATGGTAGGTGGATAGTTACAATTTTAAGAAGCTGGCAAGCTGTTCCTAATATGTATCTAAATTTTGGTATCTGTTTTAGCTAGGGTTTTACTGCTGTGAACAGACACAATGACAAAGGCAACTCTTATAAAGAGCAATATTAAATTGGGGCTGACTTACAGATTCAGAGATTTAGTCCATTATCATCAAGGCCGGAACATTGCAGCATCCAGGCAGGCATAGTGCAGGAGGAGCTGAGAGTTCTACATCTTCATCAAAATACTGCTAGCTAGAATAAATTCAGGCAGCTAGAATGAGGGTCTTAAAGCTCACACCCACAGTGGCTCACCCATTACAACAAGGCCACACCCACTCCAACAGGGCCACACCTTCTAATAGTGTCAATCCCTGGGCTGAGCATATACAAACTATAACAGTATCTTTCTAAATTGTAAGTTGAAATCCTAAAGTGAATATTGCCTGGAGGTGAGGCCTTTGACCCCTCAAACTTCATAAATGGTATGAAGCATCCCTAGGACCTGGCCCACTATGGAAGGAAATAGAGACTAACACCATCTAAATAAGTTAGAAAGCAGTCCCCTGGCAGACAGTGAATCTGCCGAGGTCCTGATCTTACATGTTTCAGCCTCCAGTATGCTGAGGATGCTTTCTGTTGATTATATGCAATACGTTGGTTGTGTTTCCTTCTCTTTTGGGATTTTAGAAATGTTGCTCAATTGTCTTCTGGCTTGCTTTGCTTTGAACGAAAAGTTTGTCTCATTCTGTTCTTTGTTCATGTGTAGAATGCCTTACCTTATTTTTCTAGTTACAGGCTAGATTTCTCATTTCTCATTTGTTTTAAGCATTTGGGTTGTGACGTGGCCTTGGGTAGTTTAGATATTTCTGTGTTTACAATTTATTGAACATCTTGTATATGTAGGTTTTTAGTCTTTTTCAGATTTGGCAACATATTGGCCTACATCTTTTTGAATAGTTTGTGTATTCTTCAATTCTTTTTGCTCTCTCTTTCTCTATAATGTATATAAATGAAACATTGAGAACAAACATAATATATACTGTATACTGTGTAATATGAAATATATAATAGCTAATATACAATATATAGTATACATTACATAATACACAATATGTAATATGTAATGTGTAGTATGTATAGTATACAATATATAGTATACAGTATATAGTATATGTAATAGTATAATATATAGTATGATATATTACATGTAATACATTTATATAACATATAATATTTTTCTTGTTTCATTTTAATTTTTTAGTGTTTTCAAGTTCACTGATATTGTGTTCTGCAATGTCTAATCAACTAACAACACCATGTAATATACACAGTGTTTTCTTCATTCCTAGAAGTTTGACTTTTTTTTTTCATGTCTCTCAGGTCTTTCCTTACCATGCCTAACTTCTTTTGCCTTTTTCTACATAATGACTCTCAAAATATCCTTCTTTACTAGTAATTATCATCAACAATATCATTTTGGGGTCTGCTTCTCCTCATTCAGTTGCTTCTTTATAGTAATATTTTTTAATTGGATGATACATATGGTAAACTTTACCTTATTGGATAATGGCTCCTTTTAATAGTTATTAAAAGAATAAATGTTCTTTTGATATTTCTTTTTAAATTCTTTGCTGGTTTTATTCATGCATGTAAGGAATTCTAGCTAATTCACTCCAATATCTTCTTTCATGCGCCCCTCCTTTCCCCTCAACAATTTATTTTCCTATTTCATTGGTGTGAGTGTGTGTGTGTGTGTGTGTCCCACTGAATTTAATTAAGATTGCTTGCATGAGCATGGATGGTTAATTTTTGGTTACAAGTTAGTAACTTATAGTTCAGTCATTTGATCACTTGCTTTTTGGTTGTATGAGATGAAATCAAATTTTGCCGTCCTCCCAGGGCAATATCTGTCTGATACTGTGGACATTACAAAGTGTTTTCCAATGTGATCAGGAGAAAGCAAGCTATTCCCAGCTACACATCACTGCTGCCACTGCTAGTTTGAACATTTTGCTTCTTGTCTTGCTTTAGGTAATTTTATTACATGCGTAGGATGATTAGGATTCAACAAAAAGGATGGAGATGAATCCTCTATTATTTCTAGAACTCTCTACTTGCAGCTCTCTTCTCTCCTGGCAGGTCCTTCCTCTCCTACAACCTTACCTGTACACTCCTAGCCATTGTGGCCAGCTCCTGTTCTTGACAGTTCTTTCAGCGACAGATTAGTGAAGCATTTGAAGTCCATGCGCTTATCTGTGTTGCAATCTAGGAAGTTTCTCTTGACAGTAAGCTGGGCAGCAGTAGCCCCATTTCATTACCTAATGTCACTATCTGCTTTGTCTTGTTTACATAGGAAGGCAAAACTGTATTTCTGTTCCTTTGTCAAGTTTCAAGGTACCATTTATAGATGTTTATACAATGTCTAAACGAGGTTAGGGAGCATCTTCACAGTATTTTAACCAAGCCATGTATCTTCAGCAGTCTAAGTAAGAAACATCTGGTGTTAGTAGTGAGAAAGATTGCTGAAGTGCTTTCCATTGGGGCTGTAGTGTGAGATTTCGACAACATATTATCTAGTCTTCTTAAAAGTAATGCTCATTTTTAAGAGCGTACATAATATATACCAGTACTCACAGTGAAACACTGTGACGTAAATACTAAACACCATCCAGCCTCTGAGGAAACATTGGTGGACTTGTGATGGGCCTCATCTTCCAAACCTCACCAGTGCAAATCACAACTCTTGGTTTCTCTTTTTTGCTTGCTTTCCGAGGTTACATGTCAGACCATGTGGAGAATTGACACTATGGTGGCCTTTTGAATAGACTACTGCTCCACCTACTGCTTGAGTACATATTACATATGTACATGTGTGTATATGTAAGTACACATACACACTTATGTGACCAGCTACTTTTGCTTTTAGTAAATCTCTAAAGGAAAATATCTACTCCTCTGGGCAAATGAAGAGGGGAAAAGTCTAATACTGAAGCCAGAATTTGTCCTCCAAGGTCAGGTAGGGGTTAGGAGAGGAATCCATTTTTTTTCACTTCTTTTTTTTCTTTCTTTCTTTTCTTTTTCTTCTTTTCTTTTCTTTTTTTTTTTTTTTTTAGCAAAAGAGTATGTCTGTGGGCCTCAGACATCTCTCATACTGTTCCTCGCTAAGTTATCCATCCATATACCCATCCTCTGATCAAATATTTAGCAGGCTTATCTTTGAGTGATATGCAGAAATGAATAAAACATAGTTTCTACATCCACTGTCTATAATCAGTGAGAAACCAATCAAAACCACCTAATTAACATGAATCGTTCTGCATGAAATGCAGCTCAGTTGCCCACTTTCTCACTCACTATCAGACGAGTTATCAAGACATCCCCGCCTCTTACATATTCGTCTGTGTATTCTGTTGACATATTCTGCACTCCTGATTTTCTCACACTCAGTTTCAAAGGCACTACAAGTCTATTCATAGAAAGATCAACCCTCTCACCTTTAAAGCTGGGTCATATCACATCAATCTGATTATAGATACAGCTTCACTGTAGGAAGCCATAGCTGAATCAATACCACTCTTTGATCCAGAGGCCTCTCAGGTGACCCAGTCCAGATTTTATGTGACAGCAAAACAAATAACTGATAGTTGAGTAAGTGTTATCTGTAATAGATAAGTGCTATGATACAACAAAGGAGGTCCCGGCTGCCATGGAGGCTATCGATCCGGCTTCAAGATGGATAAAGATGTTAGCTCTTGGCCCTCCAAAGTTGTCTCATGGGCTTCATGAAAGGATACTGCTGGCTTTCTGTGCTGTGAAAAAAAAAATGCCACAAATGCTTGTCACATGGCCATGGAGATGAATCACATCAATTGATTATAGCAGTGTGGGCAAACAATGTTGAAAGTCATTAAAAACCATAAAGGAATCTTTAGTCTTAATCTAGGACTATCTTCAAGGTTAATTTTTTACTATATGATTCAGAGAGGAACAATACTGTTTATGGAAACTCCTTCATCTCGGAACTTGTGGCAGATGCTTCCTCAGTTCGAGGAGCCGATCTCCAACACCTATCAGTAGCAGTGTCTCTGCCATTAGGCCTCATTTCCTATCCTTTCTATATTTAGTGATAAGGAGAATCAGTTGACTAATTGTGATACAGGCATACAATAGAACGCAACTTGGTAATTAGAAAGAACAATAGTAACACACAGCATCCAGGCATCTCAGAGAGAATGCCCAGTGAGACGAGACAAATAAAACGGAGAACTGACGAGTAATGCGTTCACCCAGAATTCTGCAAATGTGTCAGAAAGTAAATGTTAGTGACAGGAAGCAGAACAGTAACTGCCCGACATTAGGGATGATTTAACTAGAGACAGGAGGAAATATCTTCCAATGAAGCCATCTAGGAAAGAGCTGGCTTCATGCATATGGGTTTATTATTATTTGAGCCACATTAATGTGATCACTGCCTCACAGGTCTATACATTTATTTTCAAGACATATAAAGTTGTGAACTTTAGGGTCAGTGTTTCTTAGGCTGACAATTTACTCCAATCATATAACTTACAAAGTGGACATTTACTAAAGTATTATTGCTGCCTATGCTTTCAAGTTTCTTGGGGACACAATTAACATTTGTTCTCAGGATCCCAGGGGGATGCCACAATCCAGTAATACCAGGGAGCAACTCTCCAGCACCAGGGCAAGATGTTCTGATAGTCAGCTGGTCCCTCTTGTGAGGTTGAGAATTCTGCTCACAATCCCATGCTACTTACTCGGAGGCTTATGGTTCAGTGCAATGTGTTGAGAGAACATTAAAAGTGCAGCAACGTAAGGCTGAGACCTTTCCAGCACTTCCATCTCATCTACACTCTACCCCTCTGAGATGGAACTTCTCGTCTGTTTGGATTTCTGAGTCACTGACTGTGCTGCATTTACTGGTGGGTGGACTTACTGTCTCTTAACTGGGGAAAAAAAATCTCTGCTGTAGTTTCCATTTTATCGGTTGTGTTTCTGGGTCTCGAGAAGCAGGCTTCTTCCATTCTGCCTACCTGTTGGAGCTGGTGAGTTGTCTGCATTCTTAGAAACTCCTGTTACTCTTGACAAGGGTACATTAGTTCCCTATCTATCTCATTAGCCAATCTGCAGTCTTTTTTACCATTCTTTTTTTTTTTTTCTCAGCATTTCAAGTGAGAACAAAGTCATGCAATTTTCAGGAAAGTGGATGCACCCAGAGATAATTCAGCAAATTAAAGCAATTCAGAAAGACAATATTGTATGTTTCTTTTTTTATTATTTGTGGTTCTAGAATATGATGGGAAATATGTTAAACATCATATATGTATAGTTATATATACTACATGTACACATAGAATGCAATATGTATACTTAATTACATTAATATATATAATATATATACACATACACAACATACAACATATACAAACATCTTGAAATAATAAGTGGAAAAAAAAGAAAGTACCTCCGGGTTCAGTCATCATGTGTCCCCATTCTTTGCTAGGTCCACTCAGCTGGAAATTTCACTAATATTCATGGATACCAGTATTGCCCACATTCCCATTATGATTTTCAAATATATTCCTCAAATACAGAACTTCCTCTGAAAACCATTATGAACATCCACCAGCCCGGCTGATGCTTCTTCTCAGACGGCTGAGACTCATCTTGAACCTCTTATGTTTCCTGCTCCATCAAACATCGCACACCTCCTTCCTTTCCCATCTCCGTATGGACAATTCCAATCCTTACAGTCACCCGCGACTTCTGACTTCTTGTTTCCCTTCTATCACATATCCACTTCTATCAAAACTCTGTTCTTAACTGAGTAGCCAAAGAGATCCCTTTAAATGTTGAGTCAGTTCCTGTCCACCACCTGTTATAAATCTCTCATGGTGTTCAAGCTTGCTCCAAGGTAAACTTCAAAGTCTCCATGGCCCTCCTCTTCCATTGCCTCCCTGCCCAAGCTCTCGAGCCGCACCAAACGGTTGCTTTTCCTTACAGGATCCAAGATCTCCCTACATCGATGTTTCTGTTTCCTCAGCCTAAGATCCCTATTTAACTCAGATTATTATTTCCTTTAGGTTTGTGCTAAATCTTATTAGAGAGGACACTCTTGGCCATCTTAAGCAAAATGCAAATATATTCTATCAATCATTCTTTTTCCTATAATATTTAGCCTGCATATTGGTATTCATTGGCTGTTACTACTGCCTTAAACATTATGGTATTTGTTTATTCTCTATCCTTCTGTCTTCCACATCCCCAAACTAGAGCACATATAAGCATAATTTAAAAGTCTCTGCTTTATTTATTGCTGTATTCTTGATGTGTGGATGCAGTAAGCATTAAATAAAAAGCAGTAAATGAATAAAACCCTTCTGCTATGACAATAACACTCAAAAGCTCCCACACATTTCATCTCTTACTTCTTTCTCTCTCTTGCAACAGTATATGTTTACTTCATTTCTTAGTATTTATGGCAGAATGAAGGAAAGGGGTCATCTCCATTAGGCTCCAGACTAGCACATGGGGCAGCCTGGTGATAAGTTTCTGGTGTCCAGCCTGGCTACCTTTTCTCACTTGTCAAGAGACTGCCATACGGTGATGTGGCTGTGGATTCTACCTTCCAGGATGTCTACACCTCATGTACAGTTTTCTCTAATCCCATCTCTGTACCATCGCCATCATGTGGTAGACTGTTACAAAGAGTGAGAAGTCTGGTACTGCCACAAGATTGCAGAAAGTTGGGGGAATAGATAGAAAGAAGCCTCTGTGCTGTGAGGCAATCTGAGAGTTCGCTGCCAACTAAACACTCCATCGTTTCCTAAATGTCTTAATGCAAATCAGAAATCAACAAGGATAATATCCATGGATTATATCCCTCCATAATCCAGATTATCTCAAGCAAGGATTTAATGGTGATGTAACTACCACCCATCTGTCCTCAGTCCCATTAGTCTCTTTACAAGTTTCATTAATTATTCCAACAATGGTCTTTGTCAATAGAGCACCTAATTCAGAGTTATGTGTGACATTCAATTGTCCAATCTCTTATCTTCTTCCATCCGGAAAATTCCTCTTGAGTTTTCAATTTTTCTTTGACTTCTATGGCCTTGAAAGCAAAATTCCATTTATTTTGTGCAACGTCCTGAGATTTTGGTACATTTAATGTTTCCTCCCTGTTAGATTTGGGTTATGTGTCTTTGGTAGTGAGAGTATATACCTGACTCGGATCTCCTCACAGCTATCCAGCAGACAGAACGCTGTTTTCCTGACCAGCCCTAAGTTCATCTCATCTTCAGTAAAGCCTCTTGGGCTTTTGAGTAGGTTCATCCATTTTCTAAGGCTCAGTGTTAGACACCTCTCTAAAGAGCCCCAGTCCTTTTGGAAGAGAATGGTAGTTAGGATCTGTGATCAGATGTGTCCTTGTTCTGATGAGCTTAAGCAGACAGGCTTAGGGAATGTACTTATACATACATGCATGCATGTAATACTATGCACACTCCTGTCTTTCATTTGCATATGTACCTATATGCATGGCATTATTAACTAGTGCATATCAGCACCTATATTTCCATTTCAGGGCTCATTTCACTTTTCTCTCTGTTCATATTAGACTTCTTTTCACAGTCAGTGTGAAAATTGGTTCCTGTTATTCCTGTTATATGTCCTTATTTCATCCGTGTCCCTGTATGTAACTAATCACAGTTATCAGCTGTCGCCAGGATCCCACCTACCTCACTCTGCTCCGGGACATCCCTCAGATGGATGCTCTGCTCACTCTGCTTATGCCCCAATGCCCTGCATTGTGCAGGGACAGCTGACTCATCCACATTGCCCAGACTCTGACACCTTCCCATAGGCTCCCCCTTGTCTTCCTTTCACCTTCCTTGGCCTTCTGGCTGATCTCTGTGCTGGCTTGGTTTGTGCCATTGGAGAGGATGGAGCCTCAATTGAGAAAATGCCCCACAGATTGGCCTGTAGAGTGTTTTCTTAATTAGTGATTGATACAGGAGGGCACAGTCCACTCTATGTGGGGCCATCCCTGGGCTGGATGGTGACAACTGATAACTATGATTAGTTTTCTTATAGAAAGCAGGTTGATCAATTAAATTTTTGTAGAAACATCTTCATAGATATACCAGTGGGCGGTTTCTATGGTCATTTTAAATTCTACCAAGTTGATATTTAGGATTAACCATCACAAACAAACATATCCTTTGATTTCTTGTATTTGTACCATTTCTGAATATTCTCATTTTTATTTATTTTAGTCAAATGTGTCAGAGAATGTACTCGTTATGATTGGATATAAAAATTTCATTGATGGACAGTTTCCTCAAATGTGAGCCAATATAAACCCATCCTTTCCAAAGGAAGGAGGAGATGGAGGAGAAGGAAGAGGAGGAAGATGAGGAGCAAAAGGAGGAGGAGGCAAGTTGAGCCAGTTATGAGGAACAAAGCAGCAAGCAGACCCTCCATGGTCTCTGCATCAGCTTCTGTCTCTAGGTTCCTGCCCTGCATGAGTTCCTGTCCTGACTTCCTTTGATGATGAACAGTGATGTGGAAGTGTAAGCCAAATAAATTCTTTCTTTCCCAAGTTGCTTTGATCAAGGTGGGTTTTTTTTTTTTATTTTGTTTTTAATCACAGCAACAGTAATCCTTACTAAAACAATTTTCTCCCAGCATTATCACCTGACCAGCCTAACTACATTTTATTTTGATTAGTTTTAAATGATGTGCAAACAGACACTGGTTTCAATATACTGCAGCACTTTTGCCTAAAGCTACACATTCTATTTGAAGTGTTCTGTTCCCTGAAGCCAACAGTACATTTCATTAACCAGGGTCCCATAGCTTTTTTAGCCAATGTCTTTCAAAAAGGTGTTGCTATGACATTGATTCATTAATTAAGCTGATTAATTATAGCATCAAAAGGATGATCCATTCAGAAAGGCACCGCTTAGCTGCAAAGACAGGAAGCTTTATATAACCTGCAACAAATAGATTACAGGGTTTTAAAGCTGATTTGGGAATACAAACTCTCTGGCGTTGGAGTTTACAGAAGGGTTTCTGTTGACTATCGACCCACTGACCCATTCAAAACAATAAGTTGGAAGAATAAAAGTGAATTGACACTCCTGAAGGTTACAAAAATCAATTCCCCACCTCCTTCCAAGGACTACAGGCAGGTTTTAAAAGAAAGTACTGGTTGATACAGTGTGTGTGTGTGGTGTTGACGAATTTGAAGTGTTGTATGGCATAATCATTTGCAATACTTAAAGGACCAAGTCATGATGATGATGATGATTATGATGTGTGTGTGTGTGTGAGAGCATTTCACACACACATGTGAGTGTGCATGTGTGTGTCTGTGTATCAGTTTCCTTTGTCTTTCCAGTGTTAAGAACCATGACAAATCTGAAAGATACAGTGAGCTAATTTCCTTGTCCTTCAGCCATATTGTATACTATTAAAAAGTTCTAACAGAGGGGGCTTTTTAAATGACACCCCAAGTTTTTGTCATAATGTATATTCTTATATGGAAAATACTTTAAAACGATGAATTAAATTACTACTTGTTCTGGTTAGCTCTTGTCCATTTGACACAAGCTGGAGTTATCTGGGAAGAGTGAACGTCAATTGAAAAGATGCTTCTATCCAGTAGCCAGTTGGCAAGTATATGGTACATATTCTTGATTAAGAATATGTGTGAGAGGGCCCAACTAGCTCAAGGTGGGGATATGAGAAAGCAAGATCAGGAAGCCATGAGGCAGAGCCAGTAAGCAGCTTTCTTCAATGGGCTCTGCTTTAGGTTTTGCTTCTAGGTTCTTGCCTTTCTATGTTCCTCCTGGCTTCTCTCAATAACGGACATAATCATGATGCATAAGCCAAAACAACGACAGCAGCAACAACAAGAACAAACCCAAACAAACAACCCTCCATGTTTCCCCACTTACTTTACAATAGAAAGCAAACTAGGATACTACCCAGGGCAATCTGAAGATGTCTTAGCATTCCTAGCCTCTCTATCTTTAGAGCTAGGACAGTCCAAGACACCATTTTACTTAGTAAAGATGGAGCTACCTTTGAATCTGCATAGGGACCTGGTTAAGCCTCTAAATATCTTGACTTCACTCTTTCCCCTGGATGTCCACTTCAGAGTCATACTGGCAAGTTACTTAACAGTTCAATATTTATTTCCCTGCAGCATGAGGGCTCTTAGAGTGCTCACCTAGTAGGGCTTTTGTCGTGATTAACGGAGGCAATGTAGAGTTGTTAGTACAACACCAAGGATGGTCAGCATCAATGGATGCAGTCTACCCTAAGCTGTTATTCTACCCTAAGGCAGCACAGTTCCATCATGGCATGGGTGTCTAGAGACTATACAGTGATCCAGAGTTCTGTTCCCCGTAACGGTGATGAAAGGTAGCTGGCTTTTTAAAGTAGTGCACAGCAATTGCAAACTTGAATACAAGTCACCAGGAATGCAAGTCACCAGGAATGCAAGTCAGGGGAGAAGTTGAGCCCAATCAGGCTTTCTCTTTGAGAAAACTTCACACTTCAGCTGGATAGAGTGAGAAGAACTTGGTGATAGAATACAACAGAATCCATATGGTTCTGCTTCCCGTCGTGAAGGTCGGAGGAAATGAATTGCTGATTGCACCACTGGAGGCAATGATGAGACTCTTCAACAAAGGGCAGAGGAACTCAGCAATTGGGAGGAACTCGGGTGTATTTCAATGAGAAAAATGTGAAATCCTGAAGGTACTTTTTAAAAGAAGTAGGTCATAGTGTATCCGTTAGGCAAAAAGGAAAATGAGCCAGGCAGAACTTATGGTCATTAGTAAACCTAAGACGAAGAGGTGAAGATAAAACATCTTGATAGGCTGAAGGACCTGACACAAAGGGTTGAATGGGATGACAGAATACTTTAGTGGGATTTTTATATTTGAAGATTTTAGTTTTTAACGACTTCTAAATGAATGATGCTACTAGTTGGTGTTCTGCCTTAGTTATCTTCTGCAGTGAACTACAAGAGGGCAGTTACAAATTATCAAGAGAAAGGCTGAATTTGAGATTTCAGTCCATGACTTCATGGTAGGGACCACAGTCCATAGCTTTGAATCTGTGGTAAGGTCACCAGATGGCAGAGTCAAAAAACACATGTTTGAACAAATCGATAATACTGCAAGCTAAGAAACAGAAGGACTGAGACACTGGTGGTACCCTACAATTTTCTTTGATACCCTATCCCCATTGACCTAACGATCTCATACAAGGCCCTATTATATAAATGTTCACAATATCTTCCAATATTACTACCCTAGAACTGGGGGACCTTTGAGGGATCCTGTCCACATGACTTAGCATGGTCTTGAAAATACATAGGAGTAGAATCAGAAGAATAGTATAGAGTTGAAGAAGTTAATCTGCAAAGCTAGAATTCAGTGGCTCACCTTGACATCGGTAGGGATCAAAAGCACCCAAGATAGCTTTGAGTTCTTGTTTAAGAAACAAATCTCTATTCCAGTTATCCAGGGCAGGGGAACCAGAGGAGATTTTTGGTCTTCAGAAAACATCTGGTTGCTCTTAAAAGGAAAAAAAAAACCCAAAGAAGAGAAAGAGGAGTAAAAGGTATGTGGTGTGTGTGTGTGTATGGTGTGTGTGTGTGTGTGTGTTGTAAAGAGAGAGACAGAATTAAAAGAATATGCACACAAAGAGTTCAGCTCAAAGTGTATTTTAATGACCTCATAAATGCATATCTGGCAGCCAGTGGTGCCTACTAAATTTCATCTATTTTGGCTCAGGATGTGAACTTGCTACCTCCTGTACATGATAGGAATAGAGGCTCAGAGACTCAGTTCCCTGTGCTCTTATCATGACATACTATGTCATAGCTACTACATCAGGGCTTTACTACATGGCAAAGAGAGCTGAAGGTTGCAGGTGGAATCAGAGATGTTAGTCAGCTCCAGAGACGGTCCCTGATGATGATGGTGATAGGCAGTGTTCTCCGAAAGGCAGATGGAGGTGGGGGGAATAGAAGAGAGACAAAGAAACACTACATAGGTAAGAGTCAACCAGCCATTGGTGGTTTGAAGATAAGGAAGAAGAGCTAAGAGCTAGAGAATTCTGGGATCTTGAAGCGAAAAGAGGCCAGAAAATAGATTTTTAAGGCAGCCAGAAAGGCATGCAGCTTCTTGATTTCAGCCCATGAATTCTATTGGGATCTCCAGAACTTAAGACAATAAATCTGTGTTGTTTTAAGACAGTAAGTTTGTAAATTTCACTAGCAAAACGCAGGAACCAGTGTCCCTCAGAAAGTCCTTCATAGCTGTGGTTCCCAGTATGAAGTCCTTCGGACCTTCCATCTCTGGCCTTGCATCCTGGGGATGGTGTGGCTGCCCTGACCCAATGCAAGATCACCTAGCATCCAGACATCTTGTTGAAGGCATGTCTTTTTGGCTGCCAGTCCAAGAGACCTCTATACATGAGGCAAATTCCTTCTGATGGAGTAAAGGGGGGGGGTCTGTTTCAACCCAGAGGTAAAGAATTTTGGCTAGGTTATCCTGGAACATTCTCAAGATGCCTGGCAACTCCTGCTTTGTGGCATTCTCTCACTGAAGAGAAAAGGAGTATCTGAATGGACACTCCAACACACACACACATACACACACACACACACACACACACACACACACACACGCACACACACTGAGGCAGCTGCATATGTTCAAGGCCTGCCCTGTTTGGGCTGAAGTCATTCTCCATGTTGCTAATGCGCCACTGGTGGAGGCGAACTGAGAGAGATAGGTTTTGAAAAGAAAGCAGGCACTGACCTGCAGCCACAGAAGGCCTCGCAGGCATTTGGTCCACTTACCCTATCCTGCAGATGAAGAGACTTGTCCAGGGGTCAAGATAGTAGATTAGTTTGGATCATTTCCTGTGTGACTTGGCAAAGAGAAAAATTGCTTATTAGTTAAGTGGGAATCTTAGCCTGCACTGCAAGAAGAGCCCCTCGGTGACTAGTGGGTGGGGAGTTTTGACAGAATAGGGTACATTCAGGGTCTGGGAGGAGCTAATAAGGATGCTGAGTAGGGTCCCCTTTGGGCCATAACTCACTATTTGTGAGTGCATTTCATCCTGTGTGGGGGGAAATGGGGGTGGGGCTGGAGGTTGCCCTAGGAACCTCTGACTGGCTCTAGTCAGTTTCTTCCTGGCCAGCTTCTGGGGTCTCCCCTATTTGGCCCGCATGCTGGGGCTCTGAGCCCGGAGGGAGGAGCTTGAGGGAGGAGGGCGTCCCCAAGGAAAATGTGTTAGCTGGCTGGAGGCCTGGCGGGTGGGGAAAGAGAGGGGTGGGGATCTGGGGTGGGCTGCGCCCCTTGGCTCTGACCCAGTCCACGCTCTGGCCTGCAGAAAGCAGAAGCTGTCAGCTCATTCACTCCCCTTTCAGGAACGGGAGAGAATAAAAGCTCTCTGGTCCTGCCTGCTTCAGAAAGCCACTAGAGCTTTTGGGCAGCTTGCGGGGCCGCTCCCTTCCCACGCTTGGACCATGCTCCGCTGCGTCTTCCTGCGCGGCCACAGGCGAGGACACGATATCTGCAGCTGAGAGCTAAAACTTTTTTTGACTTTTCTTTTCCCCAACACGTGAACCATGCCATGCGTTCAGGGGAGCTGGCTGGCGAAGCTCTCGATGGTGGCTCAGCTTCTTAACTTGGGGCTTTTTGCCACGGGAGACAAACTCAGCCCTGGCCGGTTCGCTTCCCAGACCCGAGGCAAGGTTAGTGGCCTTTCTTTGTTTTACAAACAGTGTGTGGTAGGACAGTGGAACTTAGTCTGTCCCCTTCCCCCAACCAGGCAGGGCTGAGCTCTAAGCCTTCTGGCCTGTTTAAGGAAAACTGGGCTGTGTTCAGGCTCTGATTTCCTTCTGTCCTAGGGCTTAAGGCTATTTCTCTGCACACTGGGGGTGTGGGGGGTGACACCCTGCTTTGAAAGACCCGAGTGTGCTCCAAGAACCCCCCCTTTCAGCTTCCCCCTTTGCAGACTGTGACATGTGACATTATTTTTATTAGAGACCCAGCTGGTCATAGGCAGTCAAGGCAATGTTTCCTTAATTTTAAACCCTGGGTCTGGAAGGTAGAAATTTTATTCTGGCCTCCTGCTGAGCACTCTAGCCTGTGTTTTGGTTTCTTGGAAAGATTTATGTTTTTTTTTCAAATGACATTCCTATTGGGGAGAAATTTACCTCCTGGGGACTCGTGGTTGTCTGTCCTGCTTTGCAGACTTTTTCTCTGTCTAAATTTAGTGATCCATGAGTGTGTTCTGAAAGAAAGCACTGGGAGACCATGAAGATAGTTTATAATTGTGTTTCTACCTCCTCCCATTATTATTATTTTTATTATTATTATCTAGGACTAAGTCATGTTGTTGCTTCTATTTTTTGTTATTGTTTTTTGTTTGTTTGTTGTTGCTTTTTAAATTGAACTTAAAAGAGTTTCCTGTTCAGAGAGGACTACAACTTTGAGATGTTGTCAGAGCAAGGGAGGGGGGCACAGGGGACACGGGGAGTGTCCAAGCACAGTGATGAGTGATGGTCTGTCAGCCCCTCCATTATTGACAATGCCCTTCTGGGCTTCTGGTTCTAAGGCTACCATGCCTGGTCTTGACCTTAACTGTGAAACACAGTTTTGAACCAGGACCTACTTAAAATCAGTAATCAGGATCACACACACACACAACACACACACACACACACACACACACACACAGAGAGAGAGAGAGAGAGAGAGAGAGAGAGAGAGAGAGAGAGAGAGAGAGAGAGAGGCACTTGTCCATGTTTAAGGGATTGCTAGGCAGTGTGTTTTGCCCATGTTGCAAAGTGAAATGCTGCTGAGGAATTCCTCTGTGGTGGCTTAGAGAGCGACCAGATGCAAATCCCTCTCTCCCTTTGCTTTACTTGGAAGCCAGAGTGGGCAAACACTGGGGTTAGATGTCAATCAGCCGGCACTTGCTTGTGTAAACGTTCCAGATACAATCTGAAGCCCCCAAGTTTAAAATAGCAGCTTTTGTTATTCTTTGAAAAGCAGTGCCTTTGTGTAAGGTCCCTGTTCTGGGGCAGCACAAACAAAGCCCCCAGCACTTCCCAGGGCATGCGGAGATGATTTCCTTCAAAGACACATTCTCCTGGGTGAGCTCTCGGCCTCTGCTTGCTTTGCATATTTGTAAGGGAAAATTCATCCTGGTGTCAGCCAACACTGCTGGGCCTATCTTGCTGTTCTGGAAAGTGGGCTATGACTCCTTTCCCTAGTGACCTTTGGGGATATGCTGAGAATATTTGATATTCAAAAGTAGCTTTAAAGTTCACTGAACTTATTAATCATGCAGATGTATTTAGATTTAAAAATGCTTCCAGTTTTTAAAAGCATCGATCTTTTCGTCAACCTTCATTAATGCATTTACAAGTAGTTCATTGTTTAAGCTAAGAAGAAATTTCTCTGTGGATTTCCATTAGAACTGAGGGACAGGGGAGGGAAGGGGAGAGGAAAAGAAGGGAAGGGAGGAGAGGACCACTAGAGAGGAGGGGAGAAAGAGAAGGGGGAGAAGAGAGGAGAGTAGAAAGAGGAGAGGAGGGGGGAAGAGCCAGAGAGGAGAGGACATTCTAAAGTTTCCAGGGAGTAAACCTGGGTTTGACCTCCAAAAGGTCCTTCTATTTCTGGTCTGACAGGATTTTTGAATTGCACTCAAATTCTAAATATTCAGAGTTGCAAATCCAGAGATGATCTTCCCTCATCCCTATTTTCACAAACAGGGTGCATTTACAGTTCCTTAGGAAATTTTGCTTAGTCAGGAGTTGTGGGGCAGCTTACTGTTGGAAAGGGGTCTACACACTTTTCTTTCTAGGTCTCAGGTTTGCATGAGTCATGACTGTAGTTCTGGGCTGGGCTATATAGTTCAGTCCTAGAGCACCTGCTGGGCATGCGCAAGACCCTGGGCTCCAGCATCACAAAGACATAAACAAATAACGGTTTTGGTACCCAGAAAGAGTATGATGGCAATTCTAATCCTTTCCAGGACAGACTGAACTAGTTCTGCAGAGCTCTTTCCCCACACCATCAGTTGGTGTAAGGATATGTTGTGACTTTGCCAGTGTTTCTTGATTTACAACCAAATATCAAAACAATAAGACACTTGGTTTTGCACACAGCTTCCTCTCCTGCAAAACCACATGGGCCCCTGGATTTAGTTTTCTTGGTACAGATGCTTCCTGACATATGATGTGGTCAGAAGTTGAAAACGCTGTTGTCTAAAATACCCTTTAACACATCCAACATACACCGCATCACAGCTTAGCAGAGCCATACAGCTATACTGTAGTGCGTGGGTGGTCACCCTTGGGATGACGTGGCTGACTGACTTCTAGACCTCACTCCTGCTGCCAAGATCCATAAAAAAAGTAGCACACTCAATATATCTCATCCAAAAAATGATCAAAATTCAAAGTTAATTGCCTTTGTAACATTATAGAGTGAGAAACCAGAAATAAAGCTTTGTCAATCAAAAGCCACTGATCACTTCCATGTTCTGTGTTGCTGTCTGTGATGTTGTGACATCTGCAGGGCGTGTACCTTACCCCATGTTGGAGATGGGCCCAGATTACATATAGACTTATAGAAGATCATGGAGAAAAATCTGTTATAGTTCATTTCTGCTATGTGGAAACAAATCTATGAGAAAGAAATTACTCTAGTGCTGTTATTTGTAGGAAGTGATTTCGCAATTATGTCACCTTGTGTAGTTTATAATAAATAATCTGGTCAGTAGATACATTATTATAAGGTTACTAAGCAAAGTGAGCCTCCTATGGGATATTTTACAATTTGAGAGGACTTCACAGTGTATGTGGATTAGTATAATGAAATAGTTGCACAGTGTGAACAACCTGTGGAAGATAATTATGGAAACAAGCCTCTATTATAGTACTTTTACCAGTTTTTAAAATAGTCTAAGAAATTCAACTACTATTAATAGAAATAATCGAGAATAAATATAAAATGCCTGCCCTCTTTATCAGCAGTCATACCAAAATTGGAGCTACACAGAAAAGATAAGCATGGTTGCCAAGCAGAGATGATACATTAATTCATGGGTTAGTCCCTACATCAATATATAGATAGATTTAATATAAACTTCATGGGGAACAGGTGAACATTCTCACATCATCCCATTTTCTTCCTAAGCTGAAAGCAAATGACTGCTTGATGTTCTGTCTTTTCACATTGTGGTATACCCATGGGCTGCTCTTGGAGCTTCTCATGAAGGTTTTTTTTTTTTTTTTTTTTTTTTTTTCTATACATTTCAAATAATTGAAGCTTGCAGTTTTCAAATCTAATTTTAATCAAGGCTTATCAGTTGTTTCCACAAATCCCTATGTAGGCTGTGGTATAATATTAGTCTCTCAGTTCCCAGCCCTGCCCCGAGTCTTAATGATACCAAGTGAATATTTGGTTGTCTGTAGTAGACATCCCTCTATCCCCAGAGGCAGTGTGGGCAGAACTTAGAAGTGAACTCTGTACTCAGATTTCACAGGTGTATACCCAAGCCTCTCTTTTTTTGTCTTAGATGAAAGGAGAAGGCAAGAAAAGTGTATTACTCCTTTTCTGTTTCTACCTGAGCTGGCTGATGTTTACAGCAAAGAGGTTTATCTGGCTTTTGCTGGACCGGACCTCATCAATTAAGGTTTCCTAAGGAACCCCAGGGATCTTCAGGTCTCTTCCTCTCCAGTGTTAGGGTGGTAAATAGACATCACCATATCAGCAATTTTACATAGATGCTAGAGGTTGAAGTTCGGTCTTCCTGCACTCAATTGACTGAACTCCCTCTCTAGTGCCCCTCCCGCAGGGAGCTTGTTTTGAGAGAAGTGGTCAGTATCTTTATCTGGCACTAATGCCACATGACAGTTACAGCCATGTGACTTTTTTCCCCCCATGGTGTTCGCCCAGTGCTCCAGCCTTTGCTGAAGTAACAGTAGTTAAGAGAAGGGGATTAATTAATAGAATTAATTAATTAATAGAATCAATTAATTAATATAATTAATTAAGAGGATTAATTATTAATTAATAGAATTAATTAAGAGGATTATTATTAATTAAGAATGATTAATTAAGAGAATTAATTGATTAAGGGGATTAGTTATGAGAAGTAGTTAAGGGAGGGGATGCCCCAGAAGCTAGCTGTATATATACCAGCCTACCTGATTATTCTGCTCTTAACTCAGGTCTGAATGTGGAAGGGCAGGAAAGTGACAATCCTGGATTGGCCCAGATATTACTGGAGGAGTGAATGGGAAGTAGTGTATGGGTGGGGGCAAGGTGGTCATAGTCCTCAGTTCATAGACCATGGCGCTATCATCATTAATTTGTTGACATCTGCTTTTTTTTCTCATTTCTTTTTTTTCTTTTTCTTTCTTTTGCCCCTCTCCTCTCATCTCCTTTTTTTTTTTTTTTTTTTTTTTTGTCATCATTCCCCATGGAAAACCCTTCAAATGATCTCCATATGTAGTTTTAGCTTGCATATGTTTTGGGAAACTTAATAGTGTTTGTGTGTGTGTGTGTGTTCCATTAATACCAGTAGCCTTGTGTGAACTTTTCTCGCTTCTTACTTTACATTAAACATCATTTATAAGATTTGTCCCTGTGTGGGTTGTGCTTAAATGTTGCAGTTAGAACAGGCCTGGGCATTTTACACTTAAAAAGTTAAGACTCCTGGTTACTTCCTGAAAGTGGACAGTCTGCGCTCTGACTCATATTTCATTGAAGTCTGAGAAGAATGGGTCAAAAAAAAAATAGGTTTGAAGGGATTTGTTTGTGAGGAAAACCTCCTTGTTGACTCCCATCAAGTCCAGTTCCTTCGGGGACCATTACCGTGGATATCCACTGACTCGTCAGTACGTGACATACAGCCTGTGATGCTGAGGTTCTGTCTCTGAAACGATCAGGGAACACATAATATAATAAAGAAAAGGCAGTACAGAAAGCGAGTAAGGAACTGAGCCCTCAGAGGAAGGAGATAGAACTTCAGTTTTCTGGGGTGTTGGGAGAATGGAGAAGAGTTACACTGTCTGTCTTTTCCTTTGAGGCAGGGTCTCACTGTGTAATTCAGAATTGTCTCAAGTTCTCTATCTTAAAGCATAAATGGGATTCTGATGGAATGCAAAAGACCTTATAATTGTGAGAATAATATGAATGTAATGCATGCTAGAAGGTTTCAGGTTGAATCTTCCATTGTTCCCCTCCCCTTCTGGTCCCTTCCCTCCCCTCCCCTTCCTTCTCCTTCTCTCCCTCCCCTCCATGACTTCCTGTTTCCCATTTCCTTGTTCTTCTCCATCTCCTCACTTTCGTCCCCTCATTTTTTTGCAAAACATCAAATTTGAGCCAGTCAAAGTGAGTTTTTTGGTGCCTTGCAGGACCAACTGTCCCCATATGAATCCTTGTACCTCTTGGTACTTCGATGTTCCCAAGTGATAATGGATCTAATTAGTAGAGAGTCGTCATTCTGGGTTATACACTAAGGAAAGCAAACCATCAACAATTCAGTAAAGTGCATTTCCAGAGTGGCAGTTGTCATTGTTTGAGCCTCAGAGCCAAGTGTGGTTCCTCTTCGTATTTATTAAGTGTATTTAAAACCCCACACCCACGTTAGTGCCCTGCTAGATCACAGGCCATGGTGATGCTGTCATAGGTGTGAGGTTTATCTGGGATCATGTGTGATGTGTATTTAGAGCTTTACGTGACCTGACATACATAGCACTGTAAAGCTCTCTAGTTCACATCAGTGAACCCTACCCTGGTAATGTCAACTTGGCATGCCGATCCAGCTTTTTTCCTCAGAATATTCCTCTGGAACTAAAGCGCATCTTAAGTTGACTGTGACAGAGTAGATGATATCCAAAGTTCTACTGTATAGGTCACCTCAGACTGCCACACACACTGAGGACAGATGCCATGCACATGTCAGATGCTTACAGAGTTTCATGTTGACAGTATTAGTGTGGTGGGAACAGTCAAAGTCAGTGGTGGTTTTGTAAGCAGCAAGCTGCAGTCTCGGCCCCAAATGGGAGTAGGTTTGTCTTGCTTACACTCAGCTTGGGTCCCTGAACTTTATTCTGTTTCCTTTTCTTTCAGAACATTTTATCAAATCCCTGCCAGAATACTACATAGTGAGTCCGGTCCAAGTAGATGCCGGTGGCCATTTTCTGTCCCATGGCCTGCATCACCCTGTCACTAGCAGCAGGAAGAAGAGAGCTGCAGGTGGTTCTGGGGACCAAGTGTACTACAGAATTTCACACGAAGAAAAAGACCTGTTTTTCAATCTGACGGTCAACTGGGAATTTCTTTCCACCGGCTATGTTGTGGAGAGGAGATATGGGAACCTTTCCAGTGTTAAGATGGTGGCTTCCTCAGGCCAGCCCTGCCATCTCAGGGGCACAGTTCTGCAGCAGGACACCATGGTCGGGATTGGGACAGCAGCTCTCAGTGCCTGCCAAGGACTGGTAAGTGTCTGGCCCTTCATCTCCCTCTTCTGCCCCATGCCTTATCCTGTAAACCCTATAGTAACAGGTAACAGGTTCCCAGGGGACTGGACACATGCTAACAGATTCCCAAGGGACTCAAGGACAAATACTAATTGAGTCCTGTGGTGGTGGCAGCCCTAGCTTCTAAAAGCAGGAGCTGGGAGAAAGTAGATGCTGGCAAAATTCAATCAGTAATGAGGTGCAGAGACTAATGGGGGGCAGAGGTTTGAGGAGGCAGAAAGAACAGCTTGGAATAAAACTGGAGAAACAGAAATGGGTTTGAGTTGGTCTTTAGTCTCTGGGGAAGCCCTAAGGGTAACCTGCTTGATTGACACTCTGTCTCACCTTGAATTAGAAAACTCTGATTAGGATTGAGCAAGAATGTCACTAATACTGACTGTGGCTGTTAGGATGTAACAGTTGAGTATAGAGACTTGGTCATCAGACTTCCTGTAGGATCAGGAACTGTCAGTAACTTCTGCTGAGTTGTGTATTGTTTTGTTCTCACCTGTAAAATGGAGGCAATGAGAAAACAGGCTCAGAGCTGGGGGTGGGGATGGGGGTGAGGGTGGTGGTGGGTGGTGGTGGTGTTGGAACCAATGCTACAATATGTTGTTTTAATAAAGTTTTATTGAGACACATTGTATCCAACTGCTTACATGAGATCTGTGGCCACTTTTAAACTACAGAGCAGAAGTGAGGAGTTGGCATAGGGATCCTATGACTCTGAAAGCCGAAAGTACCATCTGGCTTTAATGAAAAAGTCCTCCAATTGCAGTTGTAGAGCATTCTAAGGAGCAAAGTGAATTAATATACAGCTAAATCTTAGAAAAATGTTTAGTAAATAACTATATTCAGTGAAGTTTATCTCCTCTTCCTCTTCTTTTAACATTCTAAAATGCATGGTTTGTGATATGTCTTGTGTAAAGTCCTTCTCCCTCCATCTTTTTTTTTTTTTTTTTTTTGAGCAAACACTTGAGGAAGCTTGGAAGTGCTGTATAGGTTAATGTAAGTTCTTGTACCGGTTAATGTAAGCATACATTCCCATTATTATACACTGCATCTCAGAATGTGACAAAGTTTGCTTTTCAGAATCTGAACCCATGTTTACACATTGTTGGTGCTGTGGCGTTGCATAGAGTACTGGCCTAGCATGTTCAAGGACCTAGGTTCAATTTCTAATTCTGGTAGACAAATACAAGAATGTTACAGATTGATTCCTTTACACCCTTGCTGCTAGCTGCAACCATGGTGACAGCCCAGCCAGCTACTGCATGAGAAATAGCTTAGGAATCATGCTGAGGTTTGCTGAGATTCCCCTCAGGCTGAGTAGATGGGCCCCGGTACCCACAGTATATGCCTAGTTGCTTATATGCTCACTGTCATGAGACTTCCTGTGGGGACCTGGGTTGTCAGTAGATGATGATTCTTCTCCTTCTCCTTCTCCTTCTTCTTTTTCTCTTCCTTCTCCTCTCCCTTCTTCTCCTCCTTCTGTTGTTCCACCACCTCCTCCTCTTCTTTCTCTCCTCCTCTTTCTTCTTTGTCCTCCTCCTCCCCCTCCTCTTCCTTCTCCCCCTTTTCCCCTTCTCTCCCTCCTCCCCCCTCCTTCCCCTTTTCCTCCTCTTAGCTCTAAATGGGAGACAGTGGTAAAACCAGCTCAGAGCAGGGGGTGACACACTGTGGTGATCTGTTCTTTCATGAAGATTTTTCATAAAAAGAGTATGTCTCAGGACTTGAAGGTTTTGGGAGCTCTGAGGTTTGCCAAACAAAATCACCCAGACATTCGAATTCTCACAGGAAGTGTTCTGTCTTTCCATTACTACCCCTTCACTGAGAATTTCTGTTCTGCATAATTTAGACCTTTCTATCTGCACATTCTGGTTAAGCAACATGTCAAGTGACTAATACACAACAGGTTTCCCTATTTGAAATGCATCACTAGCCTGTTTTCTGGGACTCATGTTCATAGAAATCTGAGAACTCTGGTCTGGATCATTTGTTCTGAGCCCTGGGTCAACGTTAGGATCACCCAAGACCTCTTATGACCCGGATAAAGGTCACATTTCTTTGTGCGCTGACAAAATATTCATGAATAGGTAAACTGTGTCAATTGACTGGCATTTTCTGTCTGAGGCGTTGTGATTTGATTGATCTGATAGTTGAGCCAGACTCCTAGTGTTTGTAAAGCTTCCCAGGTGAGGATAGTCAAGAGGTGTTACCTAGGGAATGGGTCTTAATTAGCAACATTGGCCAGAAGTAAAGCAGCTATTCTCCCCAGAATATTCTAACCGGCAGCCTGGGGCAAGAGTTGCTGCTCTAAGTGTCTCTACTTTCATTCCATGGTTTTCAAGGGAAATTGCTACTGAGCCTTATTCCTACCTTAGGACATTATCAACTTCCGCATCTTCAAGGGGCAGGGAATGTGGGCATTTTCAAAATAAGATTTCAGGTTCAGGTTCTTACTAAATACAAGAAGCCAAAGTGATAGTCATGAGGACAAAACTTTTAATGTTAGAGCCAAGTTATTTGAGTAGTTTTATCAGAAATACTCTGATCATATTGTTTTGGAGTTTCTCACATAAAATCTAGCAATTAACAGGTGACTATAAAAAGATACCAAAAGCCAAGTAAGTTTTCTCCTTTGCTAAACACTCCACTGACTGGCTTTAAGTTTGTGAGATAATGTGACAACATTGATCAACTTACAGTGATCCTGGTCAGAAGGAAGTGGATGGACTTGGGTCTGTCTATACTTGACCACATGCCTGGAATCTGTTCTCTCTTTTACCCAGCGATGACCCCCACCACTGAGACTTATCATTTATCGGGTGAAAGGCTTAGGATATACCATTCCAGAGGCAGAATTAGCATTTGGGAAGCCTTTCTTGGGAATGGGCCACTTTCATGGTGTACTAGTTCATTTTCGTCAATAAGACACAAACTAAGGATACAAGGGTAGAGAGAACTTCATTTGAAGAATTGCTTCCCCTCAGACTGGCCTATGGGAATTTCTGTGGGGCATTTTTTATGGTCGTTGATTGATGCAGGAAGGCCCAGCCCATTGCTGGCAGTCCACCTTGGATAGACAGTCTTGAGCAAGCAATGGGGGACAATCCATTAAGCAGCATTTCACTAGTCTCTGCTTCTGTTACTGCCGCCAGTTCCTGACTTCTGCCTGCCCATGCTTCCCTTGATGACACTCTGTATGTGAGAAACCATTTCTTTCCAAGCTGGTTTTGGTCATTGTTTTATCACACTAACAGAAACTAAACATGGGGACCAGAATATCTGCTTCTCACTCCAGGGTCTCAGCGATCTGTATTTTTTGGCTTCAGGTGTGGTCTTCTGTGTATGGCTTGGGAAGCTGGCTTTCTTGAAGTTGTCTATGAGGTTTCTTAATCTGTTCTGGAGCAGGGCTAAATGGTTTCAAATAAGACCCTCAAAGTCACTCATGAAAGCTGTGGACCCACTCTCCTCATGTAACATCCTCTCACACAGCCCAGGTCCCTATCACCCTGGAAGCTGAACCCAGATCAAGTTAATCCATATTCTCTGCTGAGTAGAACCTATCATCATCACCTACTCCGTATACACAAAATGCTCATAAACTGTGAAATGGTGGAGTTTGTTTTGCTTGAAACACTTAGTGGACTTGCTCGATTCTAAGCTGTTTGATGGAGAAAGCAAATCTTTGAACCAGTTATATTCTGAATGCAGCTTCAGTAAGAGTTCGAATCCCAGTGGGCATGGTTTGGGGTTTGCTGGTAGCAGGGCCATAAGGGATTGGCTTCAAATGAGTCCATTGTATTTCACTTCATATTTCTGCACTGGAAGGGCAGTAAAAGGGTTAGATCCTCCTCTTCCACCACATGGAACCATGTGTGTGATTTTATGGGGCACTCTACTCTACCCATCTCTGTGCTTATTCATCCATTTTCCTTAGTTTCTTGGTCACTAAAAATGTTTTTCCCATAACTAAAACATGTTATTTATTTCCTGGTCTCAGCTGTTCTTCCACACAGTCTTATTAAATTGAGAGCTGGTCTTGACTCAGTCAATTCTTGTCTCCGGAGGTTCCAGCCCTTGCTGGGGAAAGGCTGATGGAGGGTCTCCCTAAGGCCACCCAGCTGTGACTTCATTCATTCAGCTCTGGCACTCTGTTTTCTTTTCTATTTTGGTGCCCTGAGGCTTGCTTGTTGGTATAGGTTGAAATGTGTACTAAAATAGGAACCCCTATTTTCTAGGTTATTTTTTAGAGTCAAATTTTAAATTTGGAGTTAGATGTAGATTCAAGAATACAGAAGAATGTCGTGTACCTTGCCCACTTCCTCCAGTAGTGACAATCTTGCAAAATCACAGGATTTTGACATTGATGCTGTAAACATGTCAGGCATTTCCATCACAAGAATTCTCTCTTGTCCTTTGTAGTTATAACCAATTTTGCTGCTTTAAGTCATTGTCCCTGTCTCTCCAATCTCTTCCATGTACCCTTGTATAATTACGCTTAAATCCACTACACCCTTCTACTTCCTTCTAGTATGATACATGACACTTAAGTGCAGATTCTTTTCTCTTCCCTTTCTCTTTTTGCTTCCAGTCTCCATTTTTTCCTTTGTCTTACTTCCCTAACTCCCTCTTGTTTATTTACCTGATTGGAATTTATCTAATTCTCCAGAACCATTTATTGGAAGTCTGCATTTCCTCCATTAAATTGCTTTTCTGCTTTTACAGAAATTACCTGGGAAAATGTCTGAGTCTTTTTCTAAGTTTAGCTTTAATGCCTACATTTACATTACTGTGGCTATAGTAATTATACTTTAGTTTTTGAGAAATCTCTCATACCAGTTTCATAATGATCATTCTAATTTGCATTTTCACACTATACCAGCTACAAGACTTTATGTATGTGTATACACACACACACACACACACACACACACACACACACACATAATATATTATATAATATATAATATAAGCATATATAATTTTTTTCCCTCTGAAGTCAGGTGGACTGATTGTTTCTACTTTATCTCACCTTTTTTTGCATATTTTAATGATTCTAGTTCTTTGAATTTCCATAGAAATTTTACAAAAATGTTGTCTACCTAAACTTAATGTAATTTTGACAGGAATTACTTTGAACCTGTATATTAACTTGGGGAGAAATCACATCCTTGCTGAGTTGAGTTTTTCTGAACTTGAATGGTATTTTCAACTCTGTTAAGGTCTTTCATGTTTTTCTCGGCAGCTTTGTGTGGATCTTAGGATTTTAGCCCTATATTTATGCATTTAGTTTTAAATAGAAACTGTATGTAATAGCGTGGGGCACCATGTACCTTTTTATAGCTGCAGGATGGGGGTTCATTTATATCAAGGGATGGTTGGTCTATCTGTTATCCATGCTTGGGAATTAGAGTTCTTTTTATATATTGAATGTTCTGAATAGTAATTTCAAGTTTTTGGCTCTATACCCAGATGTGGAACTGTTGAAACACATAATAATTATATTTTAGTTTTTGAGGAATCTCCATATTATAGTCATAATGACCATTCTAATTTACATTCCAGGTACAAGATTACATTATACATGTATATATGTATATAGTATATGTAATATATATCTCCTTCAAGATTTTCTGAAAGGAAAGCTATAACTATAGTTATAACTATATAAATATTTGTATCTATGAATATGCATATGTATGGTATAGATAATCTAATAGGTACAATGTGATTGTATCATTGTCCATTCTATTTACTTTTCTATGATATTTAGTAAAATTGAATACTTTTTTGTATACTCATTAGCCTGTGTTTATGGGTTTTTTTTGGTTTGGAAAAATGCTTTTTCAATTCTTTGCTTATTAAATATTTGCTGTTGTTGAGTTCTGGGTTCATTCTGGTTCAGTTTTAACCCCTTACTAGACAGATGATGTTTTTTTCTCCCACGCCACAGGGCATCTCTGGTCTGTTGGTTTTTGTTGTTGCTGCTTCTGCTGTAGCCTTTGGTTTTATTCTCTTGTGCAGTTTCTTTTATTGTCTGTGATTTTAGTACTACACATAAAATAATAAAATAAAGTTACTGTGCCGGCCAATGCCAGTAAGGAAGGTCAAGGTTTCAACACTATGACTTGAATTCCCGCAGATGATACACTGAGTGAGTTGTTTCCTCTTCTCTTTCATATGTTTGATCTACAGCAGCTCCAGGACCTCTGCTTCTGTCCACAGCATCTTTCCAGACTGTCTAGTTGAACCAAAAGCTCCATCATCACTGGCCTCTACACACTACCATGCTGAGAGTTTTATACTTTTCCTGGAAGGGATTATGAATACCATTCAAATGACGTTTCTCAAAGGATACTTCCCAGCCAATTACTCTTTTTAAAAATAACTTTCATTAAATTTACTCTCAGAGAATTTCATACCATTATATTCTGATTTCCTATTGGGTTGCTTGGGCGTGTTGGCTGCTAGGCATTTCCTCCCTATGGGGAAGTTGGGTGGATGGAAAATGAATCTCTCAAGCAGAGAAAATTAATTGCCTTCTAGTTTTTTCCCCTTTCCCTTGAGTTAGAGTGTACGGGGTGGAAACATTCAATAAACACTTGCAAAATTATTCTCTTAGTTTGTTCAGTCATATTTATTCTCTATCTGTGTAGTCTTGGAGAGTATTCAGATTCTAAATTGGCGGTGGAGAAGGAGAGCTATCTTTCAACGAAGCCTCTTTGCCTCTCCCATTGCGACAGGGTAAGCCTAGGAATGGCTGCATTTATTAACAGGAGAGACTTGGATGCTTGACTCAGGGCCTGCTTGGAGAAGGGCCTGTTGTGATGTTCACTACTAGTTCTTGTGCCTTGCTAGTGTAAACAGTGGTTTCTGTTCTGTGTGAAGAAACTCAGCCTCCTTTTCATTTAAGTCTTGCCTTACAGATTTTCAAACTGGCAACTTGTTTGGGAAGCTGTATCGAGAATGTTCTGTTTGGTGACTGCCTGAGTCCTAACTAGTCCTCTGCAAACCGCTTTTTTGTGGAAAGCCTGGGTGATCATATTAGCAGGCTCTCCTTGCCCCACAAGGATAACAACTTTAAAACATTTTAGGAAGGTACTGTGGCTCATTCATTGGCTTACTGGAAGTAGTTGGGTGTCTTTATCTGGATTGTTGGCATGCTATCCGAAGATTATTGCTTTTTAAAAGTTTCTAGTGACGTTTGTGTTGCTAGTACTCTTCCGTTCTCATCAAACATGATGTCCCTCTGATTCCTTTCATAGTTAGTTATTGTTAATTGAAGTACATTTTCTCTGAGCATAAAAATGCTGTAACATGATCTGTCTGCAGCTGTGTCTTTTGCTTCTTACCATACACTTAGCTGCAGAAGTCCCCCAAGTGTTCCTATGTTACTCTTGTTCTCTAGTCATACTCTAAGATGTCACCTGTCATCTATGTATGCACTATATTTATCATCTAGTGATTGCATCTATCCCTGAATCTGTTTTTATATAGATGTATCCATGCCTTTGAAGTTCAGCATCCAGCCCTGATACTTCCTCAGAACCTCAGCGGCCAATTTACCCTTGCTGTATAGAAACCTACTAGGGACCCCAAATCTCACATACGCTAAACTATAGTTAATTTCCCTTCCTTCAGTTTTCTCATCCCTGTACTTGTCACCTCCACCCTTTAGTGGTCTAGCCTCAACCCCCTGGGGGATATCTTATCACTGACTCCTCTTTTCTCTCACATTCTACATCTGTTCTTGTCAGCGAACCATGTCAACTCTGTCTTAAAATATGTTTGGAATCTGAATTCCTCTCGCCAGCACAGCTAACACTTTGGCTCTCCAGGGGACGTTTGGCGATGTCTGGGGAATTTCTTTTGATTTCCATGACTGGGAAGGAGGGAATGCTGTCTACTGTTTGGTGAGAAGAGACCAAAGATGCAGTCTTCATCACAGAAGTGTTGAAGGTGTCCAAGACGTTGGGAGTCGTGAGGGTGAAAAGCTCTTCCTGGTCCTAGTTAGCACCTCCTCTCATCGGTACCCTGCTCTGACCTTCCCAGTACCGACACCACCCCTTTAATTCTTTGCACATCATTTCCCATGGTGGTCAGCCTACTCTTTCATATCTGCATGCAGCAACGCTAGCCTGTTCAATACAGCCTGCTGGCTGTATACCAAAGAAAGTGAGATTTGCTTCAGGGTTCTTGGGTGCCCTTCAGCCTGGTGCTGCCCATTGCCGGCCTTCTATCCAGTATACTTTCCTCCTGAGCAATGTCTTGTTCCTGCTTCTCAAACTTACTAAGCACATTCCAGCCTCATGGCCTTTGGGTATGTTTGTCTCTCTACCTAAAAATCACCAACCTGATTTCTATTATTTCTATTTAGTTTTTTTTTCCTTATCCCTAGACCTTTAGCTTAAAGTCTTTTTTTTCCAAATCCAGACTGCAGTGAACTTCTCCAGTATTTACTTACACTACCTATTTCATTTTAAAGAGAACCTTTCTGTTTTTTCTTTCTTTACAAATTTGTTATTTATTTAGGTTGTGTGTGTGTGTGTGTGTAGGCACATTCATTCCACGGTGTTCTTCAGGTTCAGAGGACACCTCTCAAGAGTCTGTTCTTTTCTACCTCCTTGTAGGATCTGGACATTAAATTCAGGTTATCCTGAGTAAGACTATGTCTATCAAACTGTTGCTCTGGCCCTGGAAACCGTTATAGTACCTGATATTTTGTTCCATTCTACTTCACTGTCTCCTTTACATTGTCATGTTCACGTATGTCTGACTATATTCCATGTATAGTAATAATACAGTAATATGAATACATTCAGCAATTTATGGTTGAATGGATGAGCCTTTATATGGCAGACCTTCACAGGTGTCGTTTCAAAATTAGATTACGTTTCCTGGTCTCCCTAAACAGTGTCTTAGTACCCACAGTGCACTCTCCCAGCGCAGCGTAGTTGGTCCCTCTGCTACGTCCGATAGTCACGGTAGCATCAGGCTGTTGCTGCTGCTCTGTGGCCGTTTTCAGCTCATGGTTCTACGTGTACAGTGCATTCATTCCACCATGATGATGATGGCAATGACGCCAGAAGGGAACACTTATCACCTTTCCAGTTCTGAGACTGGTCCAGCCATTTCCTTCAAAGAACTGCTGAGTCCTAACCATAAGCTTCGGGGAAGAATGTTAAAGAGGTTTTCACAGGAGTAGAAGGAAAACGCAATATCACATGTACTCATCTTGGCTGAGCTCAGAGTTTAGGTTGTGCTTAGAGTCTAGCTCCAATTGACCTAGGCTAGCTTACAGTCTAGCTGACTAAATCTCTCAGTTAAAAGATTTATGCATTTCTCTCTTGAGCCCTAAACTCAATCACGAAGTCTCTGAGAATAGTGGAAATAGCTGTTTGTCTATTATCTATCAATGTCAGGCTATCTTTGTTTTTAGGGTTTTTTTTGTAGCTTTACATACTTTAAGGGCTATTTGCTTCAAGGGAACCCCTGAGTTCAGGCTCTGGATCTCACTGTGCAGGGTGCACATGTGCCCACAAGGATGCTTCCTGTGGAGAGCAGTGGGAGCTGAGATCTAGCTCTGGCTCTCCCAGCTGAAACAAGGGATGCCTCTGGTTAAGGTCGATCCTGCCTGCAGGAGGGAAAGAAATCTTTAATATAACACCTTTGCTTAAAGCGATAAGCCTCCTAGTGACTGTCAGCCTAGATTGAGAGCTTTTAAAAATTCACTTATTTGTAGAACCTTTTATTTTTATTTTTTTTTTTATTGATAAAACATATTTATTTTTCAGAGGTTTTTTTTTTTTTTTTTGGATTGGATTTCTAACTTGGATTTCAAAGTCCCTTGCTTTTTTTTTTTTTTTTTTTTTATTGAAAAAATTTTTTATTTTTTACATTTCAGATGTTCTCTCCTTACCCCATTTCCCCCCTCCCTCCCAGGAACTCACTATCCCTTCCCCCTCTTCCCGCCTCCATGTTGGTGTACCTCCACCCACCCTCCCCTGTACCTCACCTCCCCACCCTCGAGTATCCCCCCCCCATGACGTCCAGCCTTCATGGGTCAAAGGATCTCTTCTCCCACTTATATATAGCTCCCTTGCCTATATAGCTGGAGCCTTGAGTCCCTCCCTAAGTACTCCCAGGCTGGTGGCTTAGACCCTGGGGGCTCTGGTTGGTTGGGATTGTTGCTTTCCTCATGGTGTCGCGATGTAGAACCTTTTAAATTCGTCTCTACCTCCCTCACTCCAGTGATTTCTTGTAATTTTCAACAATGAATTGTTACCGTCATACTTGCTGAGCCCTTTTATCTGCAATATTTGTCCTAGCTTTGTGGTTCTGAGATGATAATCACCTGAGCACACAATAATCCATCATCAGCATGTTTTCTGAAGCCTGAGTCATTTATTTTCAAGTAATAGTAGGAGGAAGAAGAACAGGAGGAAGAAGAGGAAGAGGAGATGTATGTATGTATTGTATAGTATATGTATGTGTAGTGTGTGTGTGTGTAGTGTGCATATGTGTGTGCATGTAGTGAGTATGGAGTGTGTATTATGTGTAATGTGTATGGATGTGTAGTGGGTATGTGTGGTGTGTATGTAGTGTGTGTAGTATGTGTTTGTGTAGTGTGTAGTATGTGTAGTGTACATGTATGTGTAGTGGGTGTGTGTAGTGTGTGTATGTATGCGTATGTAGTATGTGTAGTATGTGTGTTTGTGTAGTATATGTGTAGTGTGTAGTGTGTGTAGTGTGTATGTGTAGTATGTAAGTATAGTGTGTATGTATATATAGTATGTGTGTCTGTGCGTGTGTATTAAATCAAATAGACTTTTCTCAATGTGCTGAAAAAAACAACAACAACCCACTCACTAGTTTATTTCCTGAAGTGTTGGGCTCTTTGTTTCTGATCCTTAGTAAGAAACGACTTGGAGCACTTACATAAAGGCTCAGATTGTGTAGGTTTATGTAGAAAAAAGTTGTTGTGGATCATCCAAGCTGCTAAGGGAGTGACACATTCCTGCTGAAATACATACTCAAGAGTCACTTAGGAAAGCAGCCTTTGTTTCCTTGTCTGCCATGTCACTGTTAAAGAGTTCGGTTTCTGTCATGGAAACAAACGAAATGTGTGATCTGAAAAGAAATGTAGACCCCTCCTTTCTCTATGACACCGGAGGCCATGGAGCTGTGGAATAATAGTCTAGCAGGTTCTATTCCTGGGGATAATGCTGTTACATTCTGAACACTTTAAACTTGTTAGATTCTAATTTCCCCCAAAGCAAGCATTAAGCACTCTCTTGCTGTGTTAACGGTATGAGCGAGGATTCATGGCATTTAAATACCCGTGTCCTGTGTCAGCTAGTGTAGCCAGAGGAGGAAGGTCTCAGACTCTGAACACCCTCTAAGGCAGTCCAGCTCTGGGCCAGTTGTAAAACCCTACTGGCTCCTTTACCACACACAGAAAGAATGTAGTTACATTTTTGAGCTCTTGTTCTGGAACTCCAGATGAAGACAGATGTAGCTGAGGACTGTGGGAAAACTCACCCCTCCAGGCTTCTTGTCTGCTTCCTGATCACGAATGTGGGGGGGTTCATGTTTTTTTTTTTTTTTTTTTAAAACAACTCATCTGAGTTGTGGTTGCCTGTGTGTCAGGAGTCATTCTATCTTCCCTGGGGAAGGGATACAAATGACTCTGTTTATCCCTGCCTCTGCTTCGGCCTGAGGAATTTCCCCTGACTTCTGACCTTTGGGGCTGCCTGTTCAAGCCCATGCTTACACGAGATATTAGACAGAGCCTCTGGCTAGTGGACACTTCTGTCTTCACTGGGGGTGCTTTGCGGGGCAGGCTCAGGCTCTTAAACACAGTGAACCCCCACCTCCCTTTCTTCTTTGTTACTTTTTCAGTCATCAGTTTCACCTGGTAGGTTCCCATCATGATGGACCAGAAGTGGGAGGGAGAGACCTACGATACCAGGAAGTGGAGAAGAAGCACTGTTTTCTCCAGTGCCTGGGTCCTGGCATCTGCGGAAAGAATTAAGAAAGAGCCTTTGTTAATATGGGGCATAGGAGGCCAGATACTCTATTATGGGGTTAACAACGTTGTTTAAATGTTTATACAGATTTATCATTCAGCCGGACACGACTCTCTTCTCATGGACGCCTCTGCTCTAGAGATTATCATAGCTGTTTTCATTCCAGAAACCGAAGGCTGAGAGTCCAGAGTCTCTTCTAAATATTCTTGCTTACTAGTTCCGTTCTTTTTGCCCCAGTGTGAATCATGAATTCCAGGAGCTTAACTCTTAGAAATAGCTACTTTCTTTCCTAACATCTCCTCCTGACGTATGTTAGTAAGGATTTGGAAAAATAGACAAACAGGAGGTTTAAGTTTTAAGTTTTATGTAATTGAGAGTAAAAAGTTTTAGTTACTTGTGGGAGGTCATCTTTAGTGACTACAGAAGTAGTTATATCTGATCAGACAACGTATATGAAACAATTTCACTGGATTTAGGAGTCAGGAACAGAGCTCAAGATCTAGCTGAATTATATACTAATGCCGTCACCCCATACAAAAGCCTCTTTGGTGTTTATTACGTTAGGTGAACCTGGTCCTGTCATGGGAGCTTGTGAGAGATGCACTTTCTTTGATTGTATCTACCTGCTGACTCGGACTTTCACATTGACAAGATCCCCAGTCGATTTCTGTGCCCTATAAGGATACAAGAAGCACTGATCCACTAACCAGAGATACTGGTGCTATTTTATTTTACCTTTTTGTGGATTGCATCTTTTGGAAAATTGTATTTCTGAAAGTCCGGTGATACTTATGCACTGTAGCAGGAAGTGATATTGAGCAAGCCAAGAGTGACAGGTAAAGGACTTCGTGTAGCTAGTGTGCTTTGCTATGACCTGAGGTGAATAGTTTAAGGAGGAAAAGAAATTTCAATCTCTGATAATTTCTACTGTTTTGGGCCTGTGGCAAGGCAGAACATCATGGTGGGAAAATGTTGCTCACCCCATGCTAGCTGGGAAACAAAGAAAGAGAGGAAGGGATTGAGTATTATTCTGACTCTGATGATCCAGCTTCCTCACATGGCTGGGGATCCTAAACATTCTGTCATCTCCCAGAGTGTCATTGCTGGAGAACTAAGCCTCTTAAAGTCTAGACATGGAATGTACCCCTCCCAAGAGCACCCTTAGCACTCTTAGATCTTGGGCCTTTGGGATCATGAAGGCTATAACCTCATTCATTGACAATTTAAGTGAGTGGACTTTCAGGAAGTAGGACCTAGCTACACAAAGCAGTTACTCACTAGAAATGTGCCTTCAAAGGATGTCTGTGGTATCCTCTCTCTGACTACTGGTCACCATGACCCAAAAAACCTCTACCATCTTATGTTTCTATCATGCTATTGGACTTTGCCTAGGACCCAAGGCAGTGGGGCCAGCTGACCATGAACTAAAACCATTAGTTAAAATGGTGGGTCCTTCCTTCAAATGGATCGTTTCAGGTATTTTCTCAGGGTGATGGAAAGCAAAGCCTTTAGCACATGAATGAATCTTTAAGGTATCTTTAGAATCCAAATCATACCAGAAGAATCTTAGCGAGTCAGTGTGGTCAGATAAAGATTCAGGGGACGGGGGAGCCGGTCCAGTTGGTAAAGTACTCACTGTACACGCATGAAGACTGGAGTCTGGATCCCTAGCACCCATGTAAAAAATGGGCATGGGGTGGTATGCTCTTTAATTCTGGCATTGGAAAGGTAGAGAGAAGATGATCCTAGGGGCCTGGTGGCTGGAGAAGCGAGCTGGATTGGAAAGTTTCAGGTTCAGTGAAAGACCAAGTCTCAAAAATATAAATTAGACAGTGAAACATGAAGGGATCCAACATTGATCTCTGACCTCTACATACATGTGCATGCTCTTATACAGGAGTGTACACATACACAGGAACATGATGTATTTGTGCGTAATATATGTCCAACTGAGAAGATATATGGGACATTGCACACCAAAATAAGAGTGGTTATAGTGACCAAATATACCTGCAGTCCTTTCCTGCTCATCATATTGTTTTGTTATATGGACAAATTTTCCCAGAGCGTTCTCTGTTCCTTAGATTCTTTCATTCTTAACTACTGTGTGGGTGTGCCAAGCAACAATGCTGTCTTGGTGTCTTCATCTAAGCTGGTTGTTGAGAAGAGACAGGCTCTCTGGGACAGACACCGACAGCTGTCACTGTTTCTATTCTCATTCCCACCCCTAGAGATATGGGCCTTTTTGATGTTAAATTTGGGTTAAGGATGGGAAAATGCTGGTTCTGTAAATAATGTCTTAGGAGTGCAAGGTTAGGTCTTTCCAAGGTTGTAATCAAAGTCTGGGAATAATAGGGGGGTGGCAAAGCAAGAGTCAGACATCCGTAGAGACAGACTATCCTTGTAGACAGTGCCAGTGACAGCATACATGATAGACAGCAAGGTCATGGCCTCTGATTATGAATGTGACCACCACACTTCACCTGAGTTCTATATTCCTAGCTACATGAATAGAGTATCTCTGTTTCCCTTTCCGTGTCTCCACAAATCACTTGTTAATTCCACAGCTGCCTTATCTGTCTTCTTTCTGTAATCACGTGTGATTATTTTTTTTTTTTAAAGATCTTTCAAATAGGCACAAAAAGTTCCTGTAAAACTACACAGAATAAAGCATGATTTTATATGACTTTTATGAGTGGTATGTGTTGTTGGAATTTTTCATTCCATACTCTCAAGTATTCCAAGCATTTATTTAATATATTAATAGTTCTTACCAAACTTAGTTCTTTCAACTTTGAGAATTTATATTCCCATTTAGACATTCCTTCATAATTTTGTAGCTATATCGGCTAGAAAAACAGTATTTTGAGAAACAAAGCCATCAAAGATAAAGAAACTATGTGATCTCAAATGGTCCAAACTACATCCATCGCTTCATACTGGGTCAGGAGGTAGCACTGTCTTTCTTCTAAGCACTCTTCCTTTCTTTTAGGAAGTTCTTTCAATTTGCCTTTGTACTTGAAAATTTCTCTTATGTTCCTTCAGGACTGTAGCAGACTCTCCCCAGTCCCATTGGATCTTGTAAGGACAGAATCTCCACCACTCCCCCTCTTTAATTGTGGATTATCAGGCTTTCTGGTTTCTTTCTCTCTTACTTGCCTTTGCCTTATTTTTTCTTCCCATTTGCTATAGTTGTATAAGAAGCTTAGATAGTTGAAAGGTTAAAGTAAATCTTAGAGACAGTTAATAATTTCTTACTCTTTCCTCTATATTTCCTCTGAATAGCTTAATTAGAAAGGAGCTAACATGGCAGACCTTCCACACTAGCTGGGGTTCATTATAGTTCTTTCTGCCTGACTGTGTACACAGTGGTCCTTTCCCATGGAGTTGCTTGTGTGCATATGTGCATAAGAAGTAGAGGGAGGAGTGAGCTAATATAGACTGAGTCTACAGAAAAGTTCTGCCTGAATCTATGGTACAACATAAATGGATAAAACTCATGAGCCGGGCGGGGGTGGCGCACGCCTTTAATCCCAGCACTTGGGAGGCAGAGGCAGGCGGATTTCTGAGTTCGAGGCCAGCCTGGTCTACTGAGCGAGTTCCAGGACAGCCCGGACTACACAGAGAAACCCTGTCTCGGAAAAAAAAAAAAAAAAAAAAAAAAAAGAAAAACTCATGGATGTTGCTGAGAAAAACGCAAAAACATCCCTGAGAGACGTTTATTTGAAATTGTTTTGGAGCAAAGTGTTCATATGAACTTGAGGGATGGATGATGGTGAGGGGGCAATGAGAAATGGTTTAGCTTCCCATCTGGAATATCATCTCCTCTGTCTGTCTGTGTCTGTCTGTCTCTGTCTCTCTGTCTCCCTTTCATCTCTCTCTGTGTGTCTCTGTCTCTCTGTGTGTCTCTGTCTCTCTGTCTCTCTCCCTCTCCCTTCCTCTCTCTCTCTCTCTCTCTCTCTCTCTGTCTGTCTCTTCAGATAGTCTTTTATCTGAAAGGCTGCCATGAATGTTGCCTTAGAAACAACTGGGGAAAACCTATCAATGTATTGCTTTATGTTCATATGTTTTCTCTGGTAAGGATTCTTCCTATTTCAATTAATTCTATTAATTAAGTTGTTTTAATAAGAAATTCAAGTTTTGGCTGGCGGTGGTGGCGCACGCCTTTAATCCCAGCACTTGGGAGGCAGAGGCAGGCGGATTTCTGAGTTCGAGGCCAGCCTGGTCTACAGAGTGAGTTCCAGGACAGCCAGGGCTACACAGAGAAACCTGTCTCGAAAGAAAAAAAAAAAAAAAAAAAAAAAAAAAAAAGAAATTCAAGTTTTTATTGAATATATTTATTTACATTTCGAATGTTACCCCTTTCTCAGTTCCCCCTCCGGAAACCCCCTATCCCACCCCACTGCTTCTATAAGGATGCTCACCCAATCACCTACCCACTCCCACTCCCTGCCATGGCATTCCCCTACACTGGGGCATCGAGCCTTCACAGGACCAAGGACCTTTCCTCCCACTGAAATCCTACAAGGCCATCCTCTGCTACATATGCAGCTGGAGCCATAGGTACCTCCATGTGTACTGTTTGGCTAGTGGTTTAGTTCCTGGAAGCTCTGGGAGGTCTGGTTGGTTGTTATTGTTGTTCTTCCTATGGGGTTGCAAACCCCTTCAGCTCCTTCAGTTCTTTCTCTAACTCCTCTATTGGGGACCCTGTGCTCAGTTCCATGGTTGCTGCAAGCATCTTCCTCTGTATATGTCAGGCTCTGGCACAGCCTCTCAGGAGACAGCTATATCAGGCTCCTGTCAGTATGCACTTCCTGGCATCCACAACAGTGTCTGCCTTTGGTGACTGCACATGGGATGGATACCCAGGTGGGGCAGTCTCCGGACAGCCCCTCCTTCAATTTCTGGTCCACACTTTGTCTCCATATTTGCCCCATGAGTATTTTGTTACTCCTTCTAAGAAGGATTGAAGCACCCAGACTTTGGTCTTCCTTCTTCTTTATCTTCATGTGGTCTGTGAATTGTATTTTGGGAATTCTGAGCTTTTGGGCTAATATCCACTTATAAGTGAGTGCATATCATGTGTGTTCTTTTGTGATTGGGTTATCTCACTCAGGATGATATTTTCTAGTTTCATTCATTTGCCTAAGAATTTCATGAATTCATTATTTTTAATAGCTGAGTAGTACTCCATTGTGTAAATGTACCATATTTTCTGTGTCCATTCCTCTGTTGAAGAACATTTGGGTTCTTTCCAGCTTCTAGCTATTATAAAGAAGGCTGCTATGAACATAGTGGAACGTGTGTCCTTGTTATATGTTAGAGCTTCTTCTGGTATATGCCCAGGAGTGGTAATAGCTGGGTCCTCGGGTAACACTGTGTTCAATTTTCTGAGGAACTGCCAGACTGATTTCCAGAGTGGTTGTACTAGCTTGCAGTCCCACCAACAATGGAGGAGTGTTCCTCTTTCTCCACATCCTCGCCAGCATCTGCTGTCACCTGAGTTTTTGATCTTAGCCATTCTGACTGGTGTGAGGTAGAATCTCAGGGTTGTTTTGATTGGCATTTCCCTGATGACTAAGGATGTTGAACACTTCTTTAGGTGCTTCTTGGTCATTCTATATTTCTCAGTTGAAAATTCTTTGTTTAGCTCTGTACCCCATTTTTAATAGGGTTATTTGATTTCTGGAGTCTAACTTCTTGATTTCTTTGTATATATTAGATATTAGCCCTCTATCAGATATAGGATTGATAAAGATCTTTTCCAAATCTGTTGCTTTTATTTTGTCCCATTGACAGTGTCCTTTGCTTTACAGAAACTTTGCAATTTTATGAGGTACCATTTGTCTATTATTGATCTTAGAGCATAAGCCATTGGTGTTCTGTTAGGAAATTTTCCCCTGTGACCACATGTTCGAGGCTCTTCCCCACTTTCTTTTCTATTAGTTTCAGTGTATCTGGTTTTATGTGGAGGTCCTTGATTCACTTGGACTTGAGCTTTGTACAAGGAGATAAGAATGGATCGATTTGCATTCTTCTACATGCTGACCTCCATTTGAACCAGCACCATTTGTTGAAAATGCTGTCTTTTTCCCGCTGTATGATTTAGCTCCTTTGTCAAAGATCAAGTGACCATAGGTGTGTGGGTTTGTTTCTGGGCCTTCAATACTATTTAATTGATCTTCCTGCTTATCTCTGTACCAATACCATACAGTTTTTTTTTTTTTTAATCACTATTGCTCTGTAGTACAGCTTGAGGTCAGGGATGGTGATTCCCCTAGAAGTTCATTTATTGTTGAGAATAGTTTTTGCTATCTTGGGTTTTTTTGATATTCCAAATGAATTTGCAAATTACCCTTTGTAACTCTAGGAAGAATTGAGTTGGAATTTTGATGGGGATTGCTTTGAATCTGTAGATTGCTTTCAGCAAGATGGTAATTTTTACTATATTAATCTTGCCAATCCATGAGCATGGGAGATCTTTCCATTTTCTGAGATCTTCTTTGATTTCTTTCTTCAGGGACTTGAAGTTCTTGTCATACAGATCTTTCACTTTCTTGGTTAGAGTCACACCAAGGTATTTTATATTATTTGTGAAAGAAACTAAAATTTTAAGATTACACTTCTGTTCCCTATTTCTAAATTAGCCTGTTGTGATTTAACCTTAGGACACAAGACTTTTGCTATTTTACTATTTTCTTGGAATTATGAGAGCTGGACGTTATGTGTGAATGTCCCCATATAAATGAGACTTCCAAGGGAAATCTCAGAACAGTCA
The DNA here is from genome assembly GCA_021653895.1 of Mastomys natalensis. Taxonomy (NCBI): domain Eukaryota; kingdom Metazoa; phylum Chordata; class Mammalia; order Rodentia; family Muridae; genus Mastomys; species Mastomys natalensis. The sequence continues at coordinate 2,054,534 of JAJTUV010000015.1, read as the reverse complement.
TGGTCCCAGCTTCCATGTCTGTGAGGTAAAGGCTGAATGATTTCTACAATCTCATAGAACTCAGCAATGGGCTGGAGGCCACTCCTCTCATGTGAGGATGAATGCAAAAACTGCCACATGGTTGTCATTGTTTTATTGGTGTATGGGTAAACGCGCTCTGGAGTGTGGATACATAGTGAGAAGTAATAGTCCATCTCACACATATGCAAGGGGTGGCTACCTTCACCGTGACATTTCCATTGCTATGGATGGGAGTGGTTGACAGGATGATGACGTCAGCATGAAAACCTTCCCTTTGATGAAAGGGACATATAGTGTAAAGAGTCTACTGTATAGGCTTTAATCATTAGCATTGTGAAGAGTGGACTAATAATACCTATTTCACATGTTGGTTGTGTGTGCGATATGTGTGTGACACAGTGTGGTACTGCACTAACTCTCTGATGAAAAGCAACAGGACTGATTCCCAGGAGTCTTTGCAGGCAGCTCACTTTGGGGTCTGACTGATCCTCTCCCCCATCCACATAAAAACTATAGCTTGGCAGTGTCTGGAATTTTGAGGCCTCTGTAAACATCAGGCATCCTGGCTCAGGAAGTCTCCCTTTGCCTGCCATCACCAGGTGGTTCCTGAGGGATGGAGACTGCTGTTCTTTTGGATACCTACGCCTTCATGGAGAGGATGAGTCACAGGTGCATAGCAGGATCTGTTTAGCACGGGCCACAGAGTAAGAGGCAATAACTTTGCTCAGCAGTTAAGAGTGAGCACTGCTCTGGCATTGGACTGGAATTTAGTTTTCAGCATTCATGTTGGGTGGCTCACATGCATTTGTAACTGCAGCTTCAGGTGATTTGATATTCTTTTCTGGCCTTTGCAGGCATTGCACACACACACACACACACACACACAACACACACACTTAAAATTAAATTAACATCTTAAAATATACAGAGAAAAGGGAAAACAAAGAAAGGACTACTGGTTATGGAGTTTCAAAGACTGAGTGTCCCTAGGAGTTGTAGAAATAAGAGATAAGGCACCTTGGAATCTGGTGACACAGTAGGGCTAGGCTGTGGACTTGGGACCTGAAGATGTGTATTCCAAGTCCTCCTATGACTGTATCTTGCTTTAGAGGATGGTAGCTATAGCCAGACTCTGTGAAGGAAACCTTGGGGCATCCTCTACAGGTGTCCTGTGCATTTCCTAAATGTGGGCTCCAGAAAATCCTGCATTCATGCTAACATGAAGTGTACCTTTCTGTTACCGCTAACAAACATGTACAGTATAACGATGGAGCTACCTAGCTGTTGGTATCATGTATTATATACCATACACAGACAATTTAGGGTGTGTGAGAGTGGCATGATGGCTATTAATACAGAATAAAGGGACTCTGTAACTCAATGAATCCTGGGATCTGGGGGAGGGTGTTATTATTTTATTCCTTTAGAAAGATGTTTTTTACTTAAGTTTGAATGATGGGTAAGAGACCATTTTTGAAACAGAGTCTGGGTCCCTAAGACAAGAGGGACCAAGGAAAACATGGAGGGAGCAGGACTGGTTAATACAGATAGAAATCAGGGGGAAGGGCTGAAGGGGAGATTGCTGCTGAGTAACTCAGGCCCTGTAGGCTTCTCTCTTGTTTTTGGTCTTTATTCTAGAAGCAATGAGAAGTCTTAGAAAGGCTGGCCTGGTGTGGTGATGCATGTTACTAATCCCAGCACTCAGGAAGCAGAGGCAGGCGGAGAGGACTATGAATTCAAGGCCAGTGTGGTCTACATAACGGTTTCCAGGCGAGCCAGGCTCGCTTAATGAGAGATTTTGTCTTAAACAAAACCAAATGAAACTCAGCAAATCTAATGTGATTTGACTTGTGTTTTAAAAGTTGTTCTTTGTGGGCTGGAGAAAGAGCTTAGTGGTAAAGAACACATGAGGCTCCCTGGGAGAAACCCAGGTTCAAGTCCTAATAGAGACTATGGCAACTTCTGGGCCTCCACAGAGACTAGGCAGCCATGTTCACACAGACATACATGGAGGCAAAAACACCCATGCAGAAAATAAAATTAAAGGAAAAAAACACTTTCTCACTATAAACTGGGGAGAATGTGGCAGAGAGAAAGCCCACTTGGGAAACTTCATCCTGGGCCAAATGAAAGATGAGTTTAAATCGAGCCAAGATGCTAGGCAGTTGGTGAGGTGAACAGTGCTTCGGAGATTGGTTAACGCAGCAGAGACAATGCTGTGTTTAAGGGAATGTACGAGCGGTTTCTGGCTCTTACAGCTGGGTGCATTTATTTAAAAATAAACACCAAAGGTACTGTTAACCTTGGGGGTGTTCATTTTAGGTTTAGTTTTAATCCTAAATTTTAGAGACTGTCAATGTATGAAAGCCAACTGTAGTTATAGGACCCTGAGCTTACAGGGATATCTAGTTACAGATATAATCTGTATGTACAGATATAATATGTAACCAGGCATGGCTAAGATCTCACAGATTTGAGAAGGGAAATGAATTTAAATAGTACTAAGATTCTAGCTTGACTGCTTTGAGGATTACGGTTTGATTTTTAGAATCTTGGGATAATTCCATTAGTCTTGGACTTAAGAATGGGTGCCATTTACAAACCTGGAAAAGCCATGTAACCACTTAGTCAAGATGAAGTCTGGCCATACTTCTGAATCCTTTGGAGAAACTTGCCAAAGCAAGCCTAGGGTTTCAACTCTGCCTTTGCAAATTCTCACTGAGATAGTCTAGAGAGACACTCAGGAGAATTGTGTTATAAACACATGATTTAGCGTTTTTGTTTGTTGCCTCAGGGCCTGCCCTGACAGATCTATGTTTTAGCCTTATGTTTTGCAGTCACCCTGGGTGACACTTCCAAGAGTAGAACCTGGGTTGACTCTCTCCTAACATTTACTCAGGGCATTGTTCAGAGTGGCATATGTTAACAATTCCCAGCAGCTGTGGAAAGTCTATTGAATGCAGGATGCCCAAGGTTCCATATTTGTAATCAGTCCCTGGGTGGGAAAATACAAGCTTGTCTTCTTGGGACTACAAAGTCATATTACTCAGAGATGAACATTTGTCTCCACGGAAACTTCACACAGAAAATGTTCTTAAAACCCACAGACAGCACTCTTTTCTTGACATCCATGGAACCCTTGGAAATCCCTTCACCTCGCACCTCACAGTGTATAACCTTTTCTCATCATCTGCATATTGTATGTCCTCATTCTGCAGCTTGTAAGTGGCAACTGCCACTCCAGCTATTGAAGCAGGGCTCAGTGGAGACACTCTCAGGTACATTCGAGCATTTCTTGCTTCACTCTTTACAGGAGAGGAGAAAGCAGACCTAGACACAGTTGTTTTCTCTGAAAGGTCTTAGGAATACAGTTTTCTGTGTTATTCATCTTGAACTCTGCCTGTCCATCACAGGCATCCGGTTTCCTTCTAACAAAGCTCTCTGAGCCTCTCCAAGGTTTTGGGAGGGAGCCTCACCTCACACACCACTTGTGCTCTCTAGGCAGCTGAATAATCCTTACATAGCTACTGGATAGAATCATGCAAGGTTTGATCTTGTCCTCAAAACTTCCTAAGTTATTGTATGAGCTTAGATAGCAGCATGGGCTTGCGCAGACCAAGAAAATTGACCTGAATCTGGAGATAAAATGGGTAAAAATTATGGGATTGAAATCTACAATGTATGAAATGATCTTTGTGGTTTTCCTCCCAATCCCTTTAGTGGATGACGGTTCCCCATTACTGCTCCTCAGAGCCAGCATGGGAGTTTGCTGTAGTACAGAGCTCCTCGAGGACTTGTTTATTTTTCCATTTCTTGGAACGTGATCAGACAAGCTCTTGTGGTATCCTGCCTGGGGAGTAGCTCATGGGAAGAGTAGAGAGCAAGACAATCTTGGTAAAGAAAAGTATTTTCAAAAAGAAGTGACCAGAACAAAGGAATGTTTGGTCCAGCTTTATGAAGGGTGAGAGTAGGGCTTCTGATTCCAAATGGCCAAGTGGAATAAGCAATTCTATTTCATTATACTTTATGTAGAATCGCTTTTCCATGCCTCGCCAAAAAGCCTTTAAACCCCATTTAGATGTCCTTAATTCGACAATTCCTGGGACCCTGTAAAGAACTAGGTTGCTTTTTTACTGTTTTTTTGCTGTGTCAGCAGCCATTAGAAAACAGAGAAAAAAAAATTACATGTAGCTTTATCTCGTCAGAAAAACCTACCCCTCCCTGCAAAGGGTTTTTTACGTGGCGTACTTCTAAAGGCTGGATTTTAAATCTTTCTAATTGTTCTAAGATGTTGGGGGGGGAAAAATTGAGAGCTGGAGCATTAATAAGGATCTTTCAGGCAAGTCATTTAAGCATACTTAGAAAAAATGGGAAGGGGAGAAAGAAAATAAAAGCTTCAAAAGTCAGTTGTTTTACTATTGTTGGGGTATGACAACATTTCAATGTTTGGTTTCATTTTTGAGAGTGGAGAACAGAAGGGAAGGGGGGGTTTTCACCCCCCAAAAACCTGGTTTTATGGTTGTTTATTTTAGTTAATAATCCATTTTTCAAAACCCACAGAAACACTTGTAAGCATTGGAAATTGCTTCACTTCATCAAGGCTCTGAAACCCAGCATCACACCACTTCCTCATGTACCCATGACGCCCTGGTATTCTGCTGAATGCTGCCTTAGTCCTACCATTTCAACTTCCCTACCCTCACTCTCATATATGCATTCTTTCTCTTGTTGTATTTAGAAACTTAAGACTAAGCTGTCTAGGATGGAGGACACTGGCAGAGGGCACTGCATTTATCCAGGTGATCAACAGAGGCTCTTCCAATCCTAGAGTCTGCGACCTTATTCTTCTATGGCTATAGATTCTTAGCTGCAATTTGATGCTCACCAAACCTGACTTATTGTAGATGTGACAGCATTACTTTTCTGCCTCTGTGCAGAGCCTGCTGTGACCCTGGTTTTGGTGTAATGTCCACTTTACTGATATCCTTGGGCCTCTGTATGTGCATAACCGTCAGGGTTCTCTCTCTAAATGTTAGCAGGCTGAGATGGAAAGGCTGCCCCAGTACTTGGAGCTGTGTCTGCTTCTCCCTTGACTTCCCTTTGTTTTCACAGCTGTCCCTGGTGCTTTCTCAACAGTTCTTTATGCAGTACTGTGGATATTAAGAAAACTCTATGCTAATTTCAGCACAAAAAGGTCTGCCTAAAGTTGCAGCATGGACAACTCTAGTTGTAAATTTCGTTGGCTTTAAAAAGCTTTTATGCTTTTGTTAACTTGCCCTTGGTGGGTAGCTGCAGCCTTGTAAGTTTGCTTACAGCAGGGACATCCCTGTAACAAATTGTTTTATCACTTATTCAGCTCTAATTTGACTTGAAATACATCCCCAAGCAAAAAAATTTACCTTTTTATTTGTGTAAAAGCTTAGAAGGAAAAATGGGGACTAGCAAAATGTACCCAACGATGATTAAAAAGCTTAGGACTCTATATGAGTCTCTTTGTTTCCTTCCTTGTGTGAACTACGGATGGACATTCCAAGTCACCTCTTGTTCTTTTCTGCCTAGGCAGTCTCCTAAAACACTGCCACAGTGCTTTTGTTCCAGAGAACAGGAAGGGCTTGTCAAAAGCTAGTTAGGGAGAACACACTGACATATTACTGTCATTTATCTGAGTCAGAATTGGGGAGAGCATGTAAGAGGAGAACGAGGAGGTGCCAGGCGTGGAGTATGAAGGTGAGTACAAAGAACAGAGCAGGTAGGAGTCAGCTCTAGAGTCCACGTCCCATGGTACCCTGGCCAAGGTGAAAAGCATGTAAGCCATTCTCCCAGGATTTTCTCCCCAACTGGTTTTAAGTATTTTTTATTGTGAATATTTGAGGTTGATGTGATGTTAAGGGACATAGATGTGTGTATGTGCATCTATGTCTGTCTATCTGTTCAAATATTATGTGAATTAAAATACTTATCACCTCATGTAGTTACCTTGTATATGTATGGCAACAGCAGTTACAACAATGCAACAATTGTGTGTGTGTGCGTGCCTGTCTGTGTGCGTGAGTACATGAGGGCCTGTGTGTGCATGTGTGTATGTGTGCCTGTATGTACATGCGTGTGCATGTGTGTGTATGTGAATGTGTGCATGTGTGTGCATATGTGCATGTGTGTGTGCATGTGTGTGTCTATGTATATTTGTAGGTCAACCTTAATAGTCATTCCACTGGAGTGGAGTCATCCATCTTGTTTTTCTTAGGCAGGGTCTTTTGCTGACCCTATCTCTGGTAAATTCCAGAGAAGACTCTGCCTTAGGCAGGAGCAAGAACTTCACACAAGGAGCAATGATGGAATGACATTTTTTGTTGCAGAAAATCATGAGCTTGAAAGGTGAGGGGCAGACGGAGCATTGGTCGTGCTTTGCTTGTTAAGTGCTGTGGACATTATGCCCTGGCTGAGAAGACTGAGAGTCTCAGCAGTGTTTTCATAGGAACCAAGCGACTGCTGAATTGGGGCTGGGAGAAGCTCAACTTGAGAGGATCTAGACTTAGATGGTGCTGCCTTGGACACTTCAGTCACTGGTAGGAGAGGTCTGAGGATGGTAAATTCACTGGCAGATTCAGACACCGAACAGGAGCTGAGATCACATGCTGCAGATTATCCTGCAGGTTGACCTTGGAAATCAAAGAGCTCATATGGTGGCAAGCTGAGGCTGAAGTGAGGCCTTGGGCATAGCACAGAATGCTGTCCTGTCATGCTATGAATGTTATCAGCTTGCGCATGAATACTATAGGTGTGCTTCCTTTATTTTGTATGCCTTCACAAGAAGCCTTTGAGGTAGCCCTGCTGCCAGGTCAGAAGAAGAAAAGGCACAGAGAGGCCAGATAAATTGATGAAGGTTAGCTCTACGCTGAGACTCAGTGTAATCCAAGGTTATTGAGCCTTGACTTGTGCTCTTCGCCAAGATGCCAACATTATTAGCCCATGCGCAAAACCAAGATGGAGATGAGAGAGGTGCATAGAACTCGGAACCTTGCCTGACTCGCTGGTGAAGAGAATTTGAATGTATTTAGTGGGTCCCTAGAGTGTGCCCTTATGTCTTTGCCTAAGCTCTTCTACAGGGCAAATGAAGATTTAAAAAAAAAAAAAAAAGGAATAAAAACACACCACCTTTTGAGTGGGCTGCCTTGGGGAAGAAAGTATTTGATTGTAAACATGCTTCTAGGGTACTATTCCTTGCTTGAAGTTTGACATCTTTCTGCAAATTGGGCCACATTAGGCTTTTTCAAGTAATGTCAGTGAGTGAAAATTGTAGGGTTTACTTAGAAATATTCAGCTTTTCAACAAAACACATTTGGGAGAATAACCTTACCTTCCTAAGTGGCCCAGGATAGCTTCTTTTTGTTGTGCCTTTTCCTCCCAGCTTGTTGTTTGGTTTTACTCCATGAAAATGCAGAAAAATGTCCTTTTTTTTTTTTTTCTATTTCATGACATTATAAAATGAAGCATTGAAGTTAGACAGTTTAGATAAAAATCAGAAGCCGGGCAGTGGTGGCACATGCCTTTAATCCCAGCACTTGGGAGGCAGAGGCAGGCGGATTTCTGAGTTCGAGGCCAGCCTGGTCTACAGAGTGAGTTCCAGGCCAGGGCTATACAGAGAAACCCTGTCTCGAAAAAAAAAAAAAATCGGAAAAAAGAGGCTGAAGTGTTTTAGTAAAGAAGTGCATTGTCTTGACTATGTTTTTGTCTCAGTGGCCATGAGATGGGGAGTTGAGGGAAAGACTACAGACAGCACAATCTTCTCAGAAGGAGCTTTGGAGAGGCTGGTCCAACATAGAAGGCAAGACTCTTGAATTTGGTGGGACTCTTAATGTTTTGACTCTTTAGTCTGCTTCTTTCAGCTGGAAGGCAGACATTGTTCCCTGTCCGGGCTCCAGCAGAGCATAGTGGCCACTGTACATCCAAACAGGAAGGGAGGTTAATTTGGGAACCTGTAGAAATACCTTGCCTCAGTATGGTTCAATAATAGGGAGATGTAGAAAGAGCACATGCCAATTAGCATGATTACAAAACATCTGGTGGTACCATATAGCAAAATTCTGATCCCAAATGTGGTTGCCCCACTATTCGTTATGTGGGTTATCCTATGGAGGATATTTGGACGGAAGACCTCTGCTGAGAACAACTCAGACTGCTTACATGACTTCTGTCTTCTGATTCACTCAGCTCTTGTTCAAACACAATGCCAGCTATTTCTACCATCACCCTACCTGCAGACAAGGGAGTTGAGGCACCACCTGGAATATTCTTACCACCTTCCTACCTGTAGATAAGAGGTTGAGGGTACCACCTGGATTATAGCACCTGAAGAAGAGAGAATGAAGAAGGTTGCTGCTAGTCTTTCAGAGTCAGAGTGTCTAAACGGTTCATTCTCCTTCTCATTTTAAGAGACTTCAACTTGAGATTTGTTTTAAGAGCTTTATTTAATAGAAAGGGAACTGTGACCGAAGGAGGTGCGACACAGATGTGAACAGCGTCTCGGGTTAATGCTGCAGATGGAACGTTCAATTCAGTTGATTTTTTCTTTTTACCCAGCAGGCATTTCTAAGTATTGCACATTGTCTAGCATAGGATACATTTGCTCTTAGAAATCATCTTATTTATTCTTGAGTGAGCTTGCCCTTCTCTCCCTCTCGCCCTCCTACACTCCCGTCTACTCACTCACTTGCCAGATTCTTTCTAGTTACACTAGATTTCTCTTTCTTTTATTCCTTTCTTCTCTCTCTTCCCTTCATACTTTCCCTTGATGTTAGTTCTGGTTTCTTATTACCTTTGTGTTCTATAATTCTTTTGAGAGAGAGAGAGAGAGAGAGAGAGAGAGAGAGAGAGAGAGAGAGAGAGAGAAAGAGAGAGAGAGAGGCAGAGAGTCTTACAGGTTGTTCAAACCAGCCTCAAACTTGAAACTCTCTGGTCTTAGCCTCCCAAGTACTAGTATTATCGACATGTGCCATCACATTTGACCTCGTTTTATTTGGAATTTTCTTTATTTCTCTCATACCATAATTTCTTGTCAGTGCTTGTTTCTGTGCTATGGTTCTGAGAAACTAAATAAGTGCTATGGTTTGTAAGGTTGGATATTTAAAAATTTTCCCCAGAGTTTCATATTCACAAAGATTATGTAGCATCACTCTTCATGGAAGCTAGATCTCCATATATGTTTATATGAGGCATTAAAGGATTTCCTTTGTAATTATTTTTATGGGGCTGTGAGTTCCTACTTAAAAATGTGAAAGCTGTTCAGATGAACTGCAAAAGAGATTTAATTTAATTATGACATTTTAATTTTCCTAGTAATTTATAGCTTTGCTATATTAGATACTTTATTGTCTACAACTTTTATATTTCTCAAAAGTAAGTCTTCATAAAGGTTGGCCTTGCTTACTCCCTATTAATATACTAAAATACTAAAAATAAGGTTGGTTTTTTTTTTTTTTTTTTACATAATTCACTGTGATCAAGTAGGCTTCATCCCCAGGATGCAGGGATGGTTGGTTCAATATATGGAAATCCATTAACATAATCCACTATATAAACAAACTCAAAGAAAAAAATCCACATGATCATCTTATGAGATGCTGAAAAAGCATTTGACAAAATACAACTCCCTTTCATGTTAAAGCATTGGAGAGATCAGGAATTCAAGACCCATACCTAAACATAATAAAAGCAATTTACGGCAAACCAACAGCCAGTATCAAATTAAATGGAAACATACTTGAAGCAATCCCACTAAAACGAGGATGCCCACTCTCCCCATATCTATTCTGGTGAGCTCTGCTGTGAGGATGATTTAAACTATAATATGATGTTTGCCCCTGTTTTCATTGTGTGGCTTTGGATATGGTCTTCAAACTGAATATGACTCAGTGATCAGATTTCTATAGATACAAATGGTAGCCATGTTCTAGAGTACGTGTTCAATAAATATATACATGCTGCATATTCAGAAGGATGTCTGGCAATACTGATTATTTGCTATTGTTCTTTCCTATTGCTACAGTCTCCTGCTCCTTACCGAACGTATCATATCAATTTAAATGGATATTCATGTGTGAGGGTATACTTCACAAACAAAAGAGTCTGTTCATATTGCAGGCACAATGGAAAAACATTTGCAAAATGGAATTAAATCAGAAATAAAAGGCATCAGAAATAAACCAGCATCTGAAGTTGTAGTATGAGCGTCTTTTGTAGAAGCTGAAAAGAAAAACAGTCCTATAACAAGTGGTTATCAGATTCTTAGGATTCCCTGCTCTCTGACTGTTTTTATGTTGCATAGCAACCAGAGGCTTTCTTGGTAAGGTCACCGTTTTCCTGGCATCCTCTCTTTTGAGTGTGCACACAATCACTTCTTCACTCTCTATGTAAAACTGAGAAATGGCCATCTACATTCTATTTGTCTGGAAGAGAATCTACATTTTAGTTGTATTTGTCCCTCATATTACACTTTCGTGTTACTCCAGGGATGTGGCTGCATCATGGACCTTGGCAGCTTTCACTGGGTAATTTGATCATTCTTATCCACATATTCTCCCAAAGCTGTTCTGATCTTTGTCCTTCAGCCAGTCAAAAGCTCAGTCCTCCAGTGAGGCTAGAAATGATCATTCCATCCCTATCCTGGGCTTGACTTGTGTCTAGTGACTCTGCTCTGTGTTCTACTCTAACTTTCTTGTGTCTGAGTTATGGTTTCTATTTCTATGATAAAATACCATGACCAAAAAAGCAAGCTAGGGAGGAAAGGGTTGATTTGGCTTACACTTCCAGATTATAGTCCATCACTGAAGGAAGTCAAGGTAGGTACCTGTCAATGCAGGAGCTGATCTGATGCAGAGGCCATGGAGGAGTGCAGCTTACTGGCTTGCTCCTTGTAGCTTACTCAGCCTGCTTTCTTCCCAGGGATGACACCGCCCACAATGGGCTGGTTCCTACCCCATCAATCACTAAGAAAATGACCTGTAGGCTTGCAGCCAGATTTTATGGAATATTTTTTTTTTTCTATTTTTCATCAATTAATTTATTTATTCACTCAACATTCCAATATCCAGCCACCATCTCCTCCAAGTACCCCTCTTCCCCCATCCCTTCATTTTTTTCTCCTCTGAGAATGTGGAGGTCATTCCTGGTATCACTCAACCCTGACATGTCAATGGATACATTTGCTTAATTGAGGTTCTCTCCACTCAGATGACTTTAACTTGTGGCAAGTTGACAGAAAACTATTCAGCACAACTCTCCTACCTTACTCCATACACTCTGTGTGTGTGGTGTGTGTGTGTGTGTGTGTGTGTGTGTACACGTTATGTGATATCACTGTATGCCTCTGAAGAGAACATCTTGGTTCTTCCCTTCTATCATGTGGATCTAAAGGATCTGAGTATCAAACTCAAGTTGTCAGACTTGGTGATGGTCACGCTTAACAGCTAAGGTGTCACCACTGATGCCAGAAAAATTCCTTAGTAATGAGAGGGTGAATGTTTTGAAATTTGAGAAGAAGATTGACATTAGAAAGAGTTTTCGTTCTTCCTGACCACAGCTGTTCAGTTCAGTAGAATCTGTTCTTAGAGGTAAAGGGAAATTACTTGCAGTGAGTTCTGTAGAATAAAGAGTCCCAGGAAACAAGATTCCTCCAGTAGAATTATTTATTAAATAGGGAGGGGCAATCCCAAGGCCAGGGACCAGATGCTCCTCTATCTGGGAACTTGCAGATATGTTTATGAAGAAACATCAATGAAAAATGTTCATTATACTGATGATTTTCACATAGGGAGTTGAAGGTAAACTTAAAAAAATGTGTAAATAAAAATCCATTGACTACATCCTATATAACAGAAGAACATTAGCTATACCCACAGTAAGTAGATAGTTGTAAAAAGATATATCTGCGTATAAAAACATAAGGGAAATAAATAGCATTTCTAGGACAATACTGTTTATGAGAATTTAACTACCCACACAAAGCAAGAGCATGCACACATATTTCCAAGATTTCTGACAAGAAGAGTTGACCAATTTGTCTCAGGGTAAAGGGTTTATGACAGGAAAGTGAGGTTAAAGTAAAATTTGCTTCGATGGTGATTTTCTAGTACTCTGTAATAAATTATTACAAACTCAAGCAACTTTAAACCTACAACCATTCATCAGACCATAGTTCTGGAGATTAGAAATTGGTACAATACAGGTAACTCAGGAAACTAAGCCCTGACTGAGCTGGAGTGAGTCTTCTGGAAACTCTAAGGATGAACCTGCATCTGAGTTCAGTTCCTTGAGCTTTTGGGGATGAGATTTCTGTTCCTTTGAAACAAGGCAGGGACACCATCAACTTCCAGAGGTGACCTCAAATCCTTGTTACATGATTCTCATCCACCTCCAGATATCTGGTGATTTCTCAGCTCTTCTCCTACTTCTGATTGCTGACACATTCCTCTGTGACTAGGGATAGGAGTGTTGGTCTTAAAGGACTAAAATTAATAGGACATGATCCATGACCTCCTTGGTAAGCACACACTTTAAGGCTATCTGATTTGGAGCTTTAGATTACCACAATCCCTTCACAGTATCACCAAGAAAGAGCTCCCATGAATAAAAGAGCAGATGTCCCTACATCAGGGTAAAATTTGGGAACCTTATTGGAAGTCTGCCTACTCTACTACCTTTTGGAAAAAATAATTTTCTGTCTCAGTGTCCATTAGTTACAGGAAAGAGATTCAGACATTTTGGTTCATTGTGTTCATGTAAAAAACTCCTTCCCTGCAGAGACTTCATAACCCTTTTACATCTTGACTTGGTCTGTGGTAAATATAACATTGCATGCGTCACGACAAGCCCAACACCAGCATGAGTATAATGAGCAACAGGCAGTTTTTGTTACAGAGGAAGCAATTTAGGCTTATCTAGATGAAGTCAGTGTTCCAAACACGACAGAAAAACAGCATGTTCTTGTGGGTGTCTTGACTCCGGCAGGCCACCTCTTTCATTCCCCACAGCCTGCCAAGTATAGCAGTGCATTAGTTTTTTCCAGGATGGCGTTGCTGTCCTTCACTACTAGCTTTAAGACTATCTATTTATCTGCATTTCCCTAGTGCTGTTAGCCCAGGGCTGTTTTTCTGAACTTCAGTGCACCCATTTTTTTTTTCTACATCAAGCTGTACTGGTGTTGTACTTAGCTCACAGTCAATGATGCAGACACCTAGCTGTACAGAAGGCAGATACTCCCTGAAATGTTAACGTTTTCCCTCCAACTCCAACATCGAGAACTGTCCAACAAGTGTTACATCTGCCCATCTCAGCTTTTACAAATTAGACTCTTTGAAAATGGATTTAATCCCTAAGCCAAAAAAAAAAAAAAAAAAAGAAAAGGCTACCAAGAAGTTAGACTCAACAGGAGGATCCATCTGAGATTTCTAAGCATGTCAGAGGGAATGTTAGGAATTTAGTTGCTTTCGTGGCTTGTGACAAGCAAGGAGAAATTCATCTTTCATCCAGACTTTAGAATTCACATTGCATGCTGATTTGCAAAGGACTTAAGGTATACCCACCAACTTGTATATACAAGGCAGTGTAGTGTTTCTCTAGGCCTTTTGCCATGCATTATATAAAAACCAACCCTATCTTGAGTGATCTTTAAAAGTGTATGTGGTTTGTGTGTATATGTAGTATGATGCATGTCATATATGTACACATGTAGAAAGATATACACAGGTGGAAGGCAGAGTTTGATGTTGGGCATTCTTCTCTGTTACTATTGACCTTTTTCTGAAACAGGATATCTTTCTGAACTTGGAGCTCATCATTCAGCTAGATTGGCTGGCCAGCAAGTGCCAGCGAGCTATCTCCCTGAATAGTCTTAGAGCTGCTGCTATTACAAATGCGTGTTGTCGTGCCTTGCTTTTGCATGGATGTTGGAGATCTACACTTGGGTCCCCATGTTTTCACAATAAGTGCTTTACCCATTGAGCTACCTTCCAGGTCCTATTTTTAATGCTTTTGCAGAAATGCATTCCCACAAAGAGAATCCTATAGATAGAAATTATTATCATCCCACTTTTAAAGATGAATAATCTGGTATCTAATAGGCTTATCTAATGTATCTAAGACCAGGAAGATAAGAAGCAGAAAACCTAGCATTCACCTTTCTAGTACAAATTCAGAGCCCCATTCTTACTCTATGAGCTATGAGTTCTCATTCCCACAAGAGAAATGACCCAGAGGGGATGCATGTGAATTTGACAGTCTAGTGTTATAGGCAACTAAACAAGATAATCATCCTCAAGTGCCTGTATGAAATTCTGGCTTCAGCTTCAAGTCTGACCTTCCCACCTCTCCCGTCTTCCCAAAAGATCTGACTCTGGTTGATGATGCTCCAGACTGTGGTAATTTCAGAGTTGAATCTGAAAATGCGATCTCAGGTCCCCTTGACAACTCTGAACAGTCTTATCCTGGTAGAAGGATAGAGAGACTATCTTGTGTTTTGTCTAGATGTCAATTAAAGAGCCAATGGCCTATGGCTTAGGCAAGAAATAGTGGTGGGACATCCAGCAGAGAGAAAGGTTTCTGGGATAGAGCCAGGCTGGATATTTGCAGGGAAGATGTGACGAGATGGACACATGGTACCTAAATGCAGATGACTAGGCACATGGCAAAATGTAGCTAGAATAGATGAAATATTTTAAGTTATATCTAGTCATAGAAGAGCTTAGCTATATGCTCAAGGCATTTGTAAATATACTTTGAGTCTGAGTTTCATTTCTGGGAGCACGGGGCTGGAAGGGAGAACCAGGCCTGACTTCAAGATTTGAGATAAGGCTAGGTCATCAATAGACAAATCAGATAAATGATTGTACAAATTGTCATCTTTGAAGATGACTGACAGATATTTGATAGCAACCTGTCATGTGAGTTAAGGATTGTTAATCTTTTCTGCTTTAAAACTATAATTAGTGCATTACTGGAGCTTATCATAGATGCTAATTTGGTATTTGACTTAAATGTTCAGATGCCGTGTAATACCTGGCAACATTGTTGAGGCCCCTTCTGCCATCCAGACCCATGGATGGTGCTATTCAACAGCACGAGCTCAGAAGCTTCATACTGCTTTGTCCTCAGGGTGGTATCAAGCTGTTTCATTTTATTTGTTACTATTATTGTTTTATTAATTAGAAGTTTCTTATTAATTTAGCAATAAGAACTCATTAATTTAAGTAATTAAGTAATAAGTAACTCATTAACTTTGTTATTTATTGCATAGTTAATTAGCTAATGTGCAGTGGTTCACATTTTAATCAAGATAGTTTTAAACACATTTTAAAATAATGAGTCCAAAAGGCTTCTATATGTATGTACAAATACACACACATATGCATATGAAGTGTGAATGTATTTGTGTGTGCTGAGGTGCCCACTGAATAGCACATGTTTTATTGCTCAAACCTTCATGTATTGGCTCCTTTACATAGGCTAATACGATCATCACCATCATGTTTCCCAAGAAGATAAACCAAACAAAACAGATTAGTGAGCTGTAAGTCTTTGGTTCTTTTGGTTCAGAATTAGTCTTCCTTTAAAAAAATGTTTAAGCTGACAGTAATAATACATGCCTTTAATCCCAGCTCTCAAAAGGCAGTGGTAGGCAGTTCTCTGTGAGTTCAAGGCCAGCCTGGTCTACATAGTGAATTCCAGGGTAGCCAGAGCTACAAAGTGAGACCCTGTCTTAAAAAAAAAAATGTTTAAGTTCTATGACTGAGCAAAAAGGGGTTTTGTTTTTGTTTCTGGATTTTTTTCAAGCACACTGCTGTAGCTTCATCAAAAGGCAGAAATTGAATATAAACTTTCAAAGCAGAGAAATAGAAAACCAATTTATTTCTTGACTTTCCTTGGAAACGTCTCTAACTCTTGTCACCGGCAAATCAGGGAAGAGTGTCCAAGTGAAAATGTTCATCTGTCTTGTTCTTCTGAAGATTTCTGTTCAGATTTTTAACACCTCCTCACTGCACTGGAGACAATGGAGTCAAATGATATGTCTAACCCATTCTACTGTGTCAAGGGAGGGAGAGACTCTCCCAGTGTTTTGTCAACCTAATTTGCCTAGGTGACCCGGTGCAGCCACATTGTCTAAGTTTGATTCTAGTTTGAAGTCTCATTTTTCTGGCTACATAATTGAGCACCTACATGACAGCAACACTGCCAGCCAGATCTCTGTGGAAAGTAGAGAAAAAGTGTGTGTAGGAAAGAAATGCTGTTATTTCCAAGAAATCTATAAATAATTGAGTATTACATCTTCCTCAGTAAGCAGAGCAAAAACTCATTTGTCATAGAATTATTCAAGGCAAATTATCTGATCTTTCTATGCAGAAAATAATTTTAAGGTTCTATCGCTCAGTCTAATTGTTTTGTGTTTTAGCTTAGAGCCTTGAATGATTTTAAAACTCATTTTGGGTTTGTGTGGCATCTGAAACACAAATTCTAGTTGCAGGACTTCGCTCTGGGGAGGAGCTTCGGTGGCATATGTCATTTCGGCTCCTCATGTCTTACTCTGGTGAAAGTTTAACTGCTATCTCAAACTCTAGTCCAGAGAAATGCTGTTTGTAGCTAATGAGGGGTATCAGTAGACTTCTGGATGCTTTTTGGTTACATTCATTTATCTGTTACTGTGTGGCAGGGGTGCTTGTCTGACATTTCAGGAAGTGACTTGATTTGTTATACAGATGAGGAGATTTTCAGAAAGTTTTCTGGTGTCCTGGCTGGGGCCTCTTTAATAATAAGCCTGGTGACTATTTGTAGAAAATGAGAATGCTGGTGGCATAGAGGAACGTTTTCCTGGGAAGTTGATTGCATTTGCCTACAAATTAGCATGTAGCTTTCTTTGTTTTTGCCTGCCTGCATTCCTGTTGTCTTCTCTCCCTCCCCCCTCCCTTTCTCATTCCCTCCCTCTCTCTCCCCCTCCCTCTCTCTTTCTCTCTTTCTCCCCTCTCTTTCTTTCTTTCTTTCTTTTTTTTTTATTTAAATCAAATCGTAATTTTTACTTATTCACACAGGGTTATAAACACAAAAAGGCAGGACGTGGGGAAGGGGATGACACCGGAGCATAGGTGTTCAAGGGGAGTACAGATATCTTTCAGAACAGGGTATCAGCTAGGTGAGGGTTCAGGGGACAGGTCACTATGACTCTGCCTATGATTCACTTGTCCTTATCTAAGTTGGTACTATCCGCCGAGGTTGCCTATTTACAAGGTCTATGACTACTCAGGCTGGTAAATTTCCACAAAAGCTGCCTGTTTACAGTAGTTTATAGCCATCTGTTTCAGTGTTTTTCCACAGAGACCCAAGACTTTGTGTTAGTATGTATGTATGTCAGGCCTATTGCTGATTTTAGGCCTATGGCTGATTGTAGGCCTTCAGTATATAAGCATGGCTGCCCCTGACATCTCCTCCCTTCTTTAAGTATAGAAGGGCTTTGGCGATTCTAATCTTGTGAAGGCGGGATAGAGGCTTGACCTCCAATAATTGAAGGGGACCTTGTAATGGCTCTGGTTCTCCTGTCGTTGTCCAGTGAGGCATGAGGGTCATACCCATCCTGATGTCTTTTTCCTGGAGATCTCTCTCTCTTTCTTTCATCTTTCTTAAGACATGATCTCCCAGTGTATCTCCTGCTGGCTTCAATGTACTGTACAGTCTTCTTCCCTCAGCCTCTTGAGAGTGAGGATTACAAATGCCAGCCACTGTGCCTGCCTGAGCTGGTACATCTAGTAGGTGGAGATTCTCAGAGCACAGTTATGCTAGGAACCTATCTGGTTGACCCTGGCAGCAGCCCATACATATTTATTACTTCGGGTAAAAAGACAGTATAAATACTATGGATCCCTTAAAATTCAGCTTTAGAGTTATGCACTATTTAAAAATTTTGTTAAATGTTAACTAAAAAGTTCTAGACACTTGAAAGCTCCAGTATTAACATGAACTACAGTAATAATAAAACATTTAATTTATTCAATGAATAATATTTGCATTATGAAGTCAATGGTACAATATATAGTGATGAAGAACAAAACGAACTTTAAAATCAGAGGTCTGAAGTCTGATGGTGGATATAGTAATTATCATAATTATATGTAAAAATTAAACATAGTGGAGCTTTCTGGTACAGAATTCTTAATCATCTGAGTTATAGTCATTACTTGCTACCAATTTACATGCAACATCTGCTAGAACTGATATCTGATTTTTTTTCCCCAAGAAGAGATGAATAGATAAATGGTAGTTTGGAGCAGACATTAATTTACTTGAGGACAGAAAAAAATAAAAATATCCTGCACTCAAGGTTAGTACTGGTCATAAGCCTCTTTCCTACAGAAATAATAAAAATAGGAAGACAAAAAAAGTCCCCCTTAAAAGTGTCCCACAGGCAGAGTACCATTAAAGGCATAGCTCAGAAAGAGCCCATGACAGGTCACACACCCCTTTCCTTCAATGATGAAAGGTCTATTTTGCCAACAAATAACAAAGCAAGTGAAGGGCACTAGATGCACAACTAATTTTTGCAAATTACGGTGAGGCAAGAGTAGCCAAAAGAAAGGATGATTGGCATACAATTAGAACTATATGCAGTGTAAGTAGAATGCAGTCCAGCCCAAGCTGGCTTTGTGACTAGTTTGACCTCAGTATGGTTTCCTTGGGTTGGAGTCTTCACTTCTACACTGATGAGCAGTTTCCATTTGCTAGCTGCGACTCTCCTAGGAGATTTTAGGGGCCACGTCTGAAGGATGATCCTAGCTGTGTCTGAATCACGTCACACAGCAGGGAA
The DNA here is from genome assembly GCA_021653895.1 of Mastomys natalensis. NCBI lineage: Eukaryota > Metazoa > Chordata > Mammalia > Rodentia > Muridae > Mastomys > Mastomys natalensis. The sequence continues at coordinate 2,035,672 of JAJTUV010000015.1, read as the reverse complement.
GCTGGGGATGAAGGAGTTTTCTGTGCCTAGAAAGAGCTAATGGAATTCTGTGAACACGTAGGAGATGCAGTCTAACCACAGAGCCTTTGTTCCTCACTGATGCCCTTGAATGGGTGGCCCGTTCCAGGTGGCCATTCAGAGTTAATGATCAGCCCTTCTCTCTCCCTCCTGTGTCACTCCTGCTTGCCCTCTGGTCTGAATGACTTGGAGGGCAAAGGTCTATTACAATTATGTCTGTTCATCCTTTTATTTCTGTGTTGATGAAAATGCTTCACTACAGCTTGCAAGGAATGCAAAACCTGGGGACAGTTTCTTTTAAAGGGAAGTGGTCAAACAGCTTTTCATTATAGAAGAGCTCTTCCTTTAAGGCTGACTGTAGGGCAACTATTCATCCACAAATCACTCCATTTTGCCCCTTCCTCGTCAAGGAGCTTCATTGGTGTTACAGCTTTGACGTTGTAACGTAAGGCTTATGCTATGTGAGTGTAGGTAGGATAAAAGACACATTAACCTTATCTAACATATGGGAGTTCTTCCTGGGGCTTCTTTTTTATCTGTCACCATGAAGAAGAGACTATTCTCAGGGACAGAATTGACTTTTAAGAATGATGTACTTGGAGGTATTTAATAGTTTCAAGTTATTTTCTTCAGTTCTATTAAAATATAACTGAAAAGAAAAACTATATGTATTTGAAGTATACAAGATGATGATTTGATATATATGTGTATATTACACTAGTCGCTCTTAGTGCGGTGTGAGAGTCTATGTCTTTTCCTTGTTTTCCTTATGTTTATCAGTTTTTCTCTTTTATATGAACTTTGTTAAACTGTTTAAAGCTTGAGAAACTCAAGGTGGACTGGTTCCAGATCCAAGTACCTGTCCCTGAACTCAGTTTTACCTTGTGAGTTGCTGGGGTGAATACTATTACCTCTATCCTGTTGTTTAGAATACGAGGTGACTGAAGCATAGGGACAGACACTTGGAGGTGTCAAGAATTGTGCTTTGCAATTTCAAGCCAGACAAGTCCCAGAGTTAGAAGGAGAGGGGCACATGGGTCCCAGTCCCATCCCTAGCCAGGAAGCTCTTTGGAATTCTCCTGGCAAAGGGAGAACCATTTTTTCTAGTGGATTCTCATGAGTATGTAACCATGCTGCAGGGCAGGCTCCGTGCCCAGGATAGTTGGGCCAATCCAAAACTAATGCCATGCCTGTGTATAGGTTTTTGATTTCATTTTGTTTAGGCATTTTAAAAATGGTTTTGGCGTTTTGTTGTTTGTTTTGATTTTCAGTGTCTTTCTTCTCTCTCTCTCTCTCTCTCTCTTGCCCCTCTCTCTCTCTTTCTCTTCTCTCTCTCTCTGTCCTCTGTCTCTCTCTCTCTCTCTCTTCTCTCTCTGTGTGTGTGTGTATGTGTGTAGTTTTGTTTGATTTTAAGAGAGGAGAGAGAGAGAACATAATGTTGATTGAGTAGGGAGGATCTTGGAAGGATTGGGAGAGGGATAACATAGTCAAATATATTGTATGAAAATCCTTTTCTTAATGAAAATAAAAAGAAGAATTGTGTTTTGTTTTTTAAGAGTTGACTCTGAGGCCAGCCACTGCTATTTCCACTGCAACACATCACTCCATTTGGCAGAAGATGAGATCTGAACAGGGTTCAGAAAAGAAAGAGGCCAAAGAGCAAAAGGGATGGCCAGAACTTAATTTAGTCATGAGGAAAATGGGGGCAAGTTGGGAGCAAGCAGACAGAATATCAGAACTGGCTAGAAATAACTAACTAGCCACAGTCCCCAGAGGCTATGAGGAAGTCAAGCAAGGACAGCTCCAGTGCTAACCATGTCCTAAGGCCCAATGTGGAGCAGAAGAAAGGCAGATTCTGCAGTACCCCAGTTGCTAATTCCCAGGGTAAAGTCTTGGATTCGAAGTGGTGTCCTTTGCACAGCAGGTGCTCAAACCTGGTAGGGCTCAGCTACTCCTAGGTGTCCCAGGACAAGCCTGATCCTAGAGATCACTCTACAGTCTTGGGCCCTTTCCATCAGCTCCTTCTCAGCAGATGCAAGAAAACATACACTGAGAGTGCTTTTAATAGGCTCCATAGCCTGAACACAAAGATATATATGGTATGTGGGAATGAGGGGGGGGGGGGGGGGAGTGTGCAATGAACCAACAGAGCTTTGCTGGTGAGTTTCCTAGTATTGAAGCATTTGTTTTAATCAGCCTGGAGGCTGAAGAGGAAGTGGAAAGTTGCCATCGTCTGATGAAAGCATGGCTGCAGTCTGTTACGAGGACACAATGAGGCCATCAAATAGGAACTTATTATGCAAACCCTACTTTAGAGATGCTAAAATTCATTAGTGGATTTTTATTTTTTTCAGGCTTCTTTTCAAACATTAGGGTTTCCTTCTTCCAGATAAGGGTTCTGCTTATCCAATGATACATTTTAAGGATTAGACTATGGAATGATGGTATGGGAGTCAGGAAGGGCAGCCTTTGCACCAGGGCACACCACCTGTGCTCAGGGTTGTCCACACCTAGGCACTCAGCACTATGTAGGTTAGCATTTTGCAGTGTGTCTTTTTCTCCAGTGCTCTAAGCCCTATTTCCTGTTGAACTTCAACTTCTTGAGCACCCAAATCTTCCATTCCATGTGTAGTCCTCGTTTTCAAAAACAAAATATCTTTTTGGCTCCTAATGTCTATATGAAAAACATTTTACATTTTGGGACGTTCATTCATACAAACCTGTAAAATCAGAAATCTCATCAACATTATGCCTGAGCTCTGATATTTCCTATTCTGCTTCTTCTATTCTGTAATTCATTGGTTTTTAATTGAAAAGCACACAACTGAAGACTTTTTAAACCTTTCTCCCATTCCAGTCCTATGTAATTGTTCTCCTCTTCCTCCTCCTCTTCCTCTTCCTCCTCCTCCTCCTTCTCCTCCTCATTATTATTAATTTTAAGAAGGGACTTGTTCTGTAGTCTAGGCTAGTCTTGAACATGAAATCCTCCTCCCTCAACCTCCCAAGGGCTAAGATTACAAGTGTGAGCCGCCAATGCCAGACACACAATGAATTCATACAATATCTTTGGATAACTGCTGCTGAAGTTTAATTGCAAACTAGAATCTCTTGTTTTTGTTTTTAAATCCCCGGAACTTGGATCCTACCACAGAGATAGGAGTTTAATTGTGTGGAGGATAAATGGGATCAGGATTTTGAAAAGCTTCCAAGGGGCTCAAGGCTTAGTAACATTTGAGAATGGCTGATAGAGATTCCTGTGTGCTGGAAGCATCTCTGCAGCTGAATATATCTCTTCTCGGGAGTGTGTGTGTGTGTGTGGTGTGTGTCTCCTACAGCCATTGCAAAAATTTGCTCTGGAGTGTGGAAGGACACTTTTCTAATTCCTTCTGGTTACATTAGCGCAGACTCTTTCCTTCCATCCTAGTTTCATGCTGATTTTTCCCTTGACCCTTAGACCTTGTAGTTTACTTCTTGGGAACTAGGAAGAACCAGTTACCACCTTTCTGCCCTGCAAGTAAAGCTTGCCCACCTACAGCTAGGTAAGATCAGGGATATTTAAATATGCCCTAACCATCTGAGAAAAGAACATCCTTTATTTATCTTATATTGTTTTTCTCTTTCCCAGTGACTGTGCAGATCCCAAATGTTACTCTTGCCTACAGCGCTCCACAGACTGCCTTCCATATTTCAGTGTCACCTGCACTACTTACATCCAGAGCTCCCTGCATTGTTGAAATGAGAGACATACTTCAGCAATGACTCCTTAATAGCCTTGAATTCACTGATATTGACTGAGCCCTTCCTCTTAAAGCTCTTCTCACTTTGGCTTAGGAATTTAATTTGCTTCTTTATATTTTTGTCTCTCATTCTGAATTTTAACCTTCTCAGGATTTAGTCCTATGTCTTTTATTTCTTTCTCATGACATATTCTTTACTATATCTTTCTTTGTCTATGAAAAAATATTTCCTTCCCCCATCAATCATTGTGTTTATCTCCGTTGATTCCAATGACCTCTACATGGATGTTATCCAAGCATAGTCTGTATAAAGCAGAATTCATTCTCTTACTAGCCCTCCCTCCGTGTGTGTGTGTGTGTGTGTGTGTGTGTGTGTGTGTGTATCCTAGTATCCCTGTCTTAGTATATATATGACAGGATGGCCCAGTGACACAATCTGCCTAGCCTCTGTCATCTAATATACACAGTAAGATGCTACATCCTGATTCTGCCTCTCACATCTCCCGTCATTGTCATCTATCCCTGTACAGCCTACCAGCTGCTGATGCCAGATCCACATTGCTTATGCTTTACCCATTTCCATTGACTCTCACTTTACTGTTTCCATGGTATTCCAGTGCATGCCTCCTCATGCTGCTTACCAGGTATCTCTAGCTCTCCACGCTCTCCGACGCCACACAGCCCCCTCCCCCATTACCGCTTCTCTCCTCCTTCTTCAGTTGAATACTGTTTTGCTTCCACAGTCTCTGGGTTTCCCCTGTCTCTTCTGCATTCAGGTTTTCATATTTGCTAATTCCGCCCCCGGAAATATTTATTATATTGATAAGAAAACTAAAATCCCGAGAAAATCACTTGTAGCCATTTCATCTGCCTGTTCCTTAAAGAAACATCTAAATTGCTGAGTGCAATGTGGGAAGACAATAGCACAGTGCTAGAATTATGTTCAGTTTCAACATTAAGCTTCATCAATTATTAGCTCTGTGAACTTAGTCAAGTGCCCCAACTCTTCTGCAGTCCTCATTTTCCTCTACTCAACTCTGCACCCATCAGTGACTTGAGTTGGCAGATGGGAATTGGTTACTTCAGAGACTGGCAAACATTAAACATAATACATCACACAAAAATCTGACATAATGCTGTGCATCGAATTTTTATCACTGCCATTGACTGGCATAATGTTTGGTTCTTTAAATTTAAATCCAATGTGATCATAAAATGATATAAATAACTTATCATGAGCCATGGTCTACTCCATGAATGCAAAGTAAATTGTGCATGTCAAATGGAAGAGCATTAGCTATGTACCAGTACTAAGACAAGTAACAAATGGTATGGGATTTAGAGAACCACAATGAGAAATGGCTATTTAGATTGAATAGACAAAAGAGACATGAGTGATTTTTTTCTCCCCTTCTTCTCCTCCCTTTCTCCATCCCTTCCTGTTCTCTCCTACTCTCTCTCTCTCTCTCTCTCTCTCTCTCTCCTCTCTCTCTCTCTCTCTCTCTCTTTCTGTATGCATGTACACACACACACACAACACACACACTTGGATAAGTGACAGTGAGACATTGATGTCAGTTGGTCAGTTGTCTTTCTCAGCCACTCTCCACCTTATTAGTTTTGGATATGGTGTCTTTCCCTGAACCTGGAGGTCACAGATTTGGCTAGACTAGCTGGTCAACAAGCCCTGAGGTCCCTCTTGACTCTATCTCCTCAGCACTAGGATTATAGATAAGTTCCATAGTGGTGGATATATTACATGGATAATCGGGATCTGAAGTTAGTGCTATGTTTGTGCACCAAGCATGTGATGGGACCCATGTCCCGAGCCTTATATATAGATATTTTAGCTTGTGGTGGAAGGAACATCAGGTATGACATTGATCTGCTTATTTTGTTGGAAATTAGGAATCAGGATTCAGAGGAACAACCCCTACTTATTTAAATGGAATAGCAGAAAATTGTTGTGAGCCTGAGACTATGTCTGATTACCAGATGCTGGGCAGCGTTCCTTATACCATGTGACAGACAAAGTCACAAAGCTCATGTTGTACAGGGGGAAATAGTGAGTTTACACAGGGGTATGACTTGACCAAGATCCCGTAACTCGTGCCTTCGTATGTAGGTAGACTTCAGAATAGTAGGGCAGAATGGAGGTGTACAATGTAAGGGATTTAATTTTTTTTTAAAGTGTGGATTTCATTTTCCTCAGTTCTAGACCTACCAGCATACTTAGAGATGTAAAACCAGATGCTATATTTTTAAAAACCTCAATTTTCTTTTCTTCTTCTTCCTCATCCTTCCATTCCTCCTCCCCTCCCTCTCTTTTTCTTTCTTATTCTCTTCTCCACGTTCCTCCATTTTTTTCTTTCACTTCAGAGTTTCATGTAGCCCAGGCTGGTCTCTAGTTCACTACATAGCTGAAGATGACCTAAAACTCCCAATCTTCTTACTGCCACTCCTTCATCCAAAGTGCTAAGATTATAGGTGTGTTTCACCATTCCTGATTCTATGCTGTGGATAAAACACTGGGCTTCGGGCTATAGGTGTGTTTCACCATTCCTGATTCTATGCTGTGGATAAAACACTGGGCTTCATGCAAGCCCTCTACCAATTGAATTCTATCCCCAGTCCAAAGTTTCCTTCTTGTTTGTTTAATTTTGAGACAGAGTATTTCTCTATAGCTTCGGGTGGCCTGGAACTCTCTATGTAGATCAGGCTGGCTTTGAACTCATGGAGATCTGTTGTGGATAGCCCTGGTCTTGTATTTTGATGCTACTTCCGATTTCCCGGGAGGGACTCTAGACGAGGAGTGAATCAGTATACAGGTAACTTCTTGTGAACTTTTGCCTACCTTAATTTGAAAAATAAAGGCTAGAGCCAATGATTGGGCAGTAGAAGGAGAGGTGGAGCAGAAAAGTTTGAGGATGAGGAAGAGAGAAGGAAGGAGAAGAGGAGAGGAGGAGAGGAAAGATGGTGGCAGATGTTCGTGTCTCTAGCAGTCTCAGGTAGTTATTCATATCTAGGTTAGTTAATTGGGTTAACAATTCTAATAGTGTGGGCATCTAGTGTATTGAGTATTTGCTCATATATAAATCTATTTGGTTAATCTTTAAGCATTAAGAGTCTTATTTCTACCTGGTACTGGAATTGTTATATCTACCGCATGGGGGTGGTGGATATTCCCTGGGTTTGGGGGGCTAGACGCCAAGGAGCTGATCAGTGGAGGCAGTAGCCATGTCAATGTCTTGTGGATCCTGGGCTGGCGCCAGTGGCCAGCTGGTGCCGTCATTAGTGCGGGAACTTAGAGCGGGAACATGGCAGTCAAGCTGGGAGCTAGCCAGATGTGCCGTTTTTTCTAATATCTCCCACAACAGAGATCTACTTGCTTCTGCCTTCCAAGTGCTGGGATTAAGGTCTCACACCAATATTTTTTTTTAAATGCCTTGGTGAAAATTCTGAGTTTTGCCAAAACACTTTCAATGTACACTTGGCAAGATTCATGCAGAAAGATGTTTTAGCATATTACTGGACCAGATCTCCTAAACTTAGATTCCAGTAACCAATGTCAGCAACAGTTGCTGATGGTACCACTTTTCTGTGGAAGAACAGTACATTTAACAATCGTTTCTCCTGTAATAGGCTAGCAATGTCCTGCTTTATGAACTAGTGTAAGAAGACCACTAAGTAGATGGCCCTCCTAAATGGTATTGCTATCCTTTGGGCTATGGTTCCAGTAGTCATCTACTTATGTGCAGACTGATTGCATCTCTCGGCTCATTAGTCACCTTTACATATTGGAAATCAGGATAGAAATGAAGAAATGGAACTAATGTTTACTGAAAACTTAGTGCTGGGCTGGAGAGATGACTCAGTGGTTAAGAGTATTGGCTATTCTTCCAGAAGACCCGAGTTCCATGTCGAGTACCCTCATGGCGGCCCATAGCTGCTTGTTAAGTCCAGTTCCAGAGGATTCGATGCCCTCTTCTGGCCTCTGTGTGTATAAGGCTTACACAGGGTGTACAGGCACACATTCAGGTAATACTTTCACACTCATAAACAATAATTTAAGGGAAAGAAAATCCAGAATGTTTTCCTAAAAGTTTCCAGCTTCCCATTTGTACTCTACCCATGAATAGGATGTGAGATGTGGTTTACAAATGATCTGCAAATGGAAGCGAGAAGGACTAGAGGGTGTATAGCTCCAAAGCATGAATTCTTTAATAGAAATTTATCATATTTAAAACTATAAAAATTACCCAATTTGGAGGTTTATATTTATGAACTACCCAGTTTTCAGCAGACTACAATCCAAGTCATTTCCCCCTTTAAATTAAAGAAAGACTTTCAAAAGCATACATACCATGAGGATTTAACACACAAACATTCATTAGCAAGGCAGGCACCAAGCAGTGCATAGCCCTACTCTGTAAGCCTGATGAACCCTCTTCTTTCCCTCCCTCTAGGGGTTCTGACCCTGCTCTGTATGAAACTGCTTATTTGATGCAGATGGAGCCACATTAGAAGGCAGGCTGCAGTGCAGTCAAAGTTCCTCCGAATTCAAACTATGGTATAGATCCAAAGGAAGATTAAGCCTCAGGTGCTCCATGCATGTTTCTGCTTCGCTATACTCTTCTCTTTGTTCTTGCCATGTGAACTATTGTCAAGTTGTCTTAGCAGTTAATGTATCTTGAACATCTTTGATTTCACCACTGAGATAGAATTTCTAGTATTCATTAGACAGATTAATGTAATAGGACCCTATTTTCACCAATAATGTTTTAATTCATTATGCTAATTGGCAAAGTGTGAGCTAGTGGTATTGACTCAGATACCAGCAGAAGGAAGCCATGTCACAGTGTGCTTCTTTAAGTGCTTGTGACCACATCTGGGCATTGCATCATTAGCTTGGCAGTCGTGTTTCCTAAGCTGGCTACCTTGAAATATTTTACATCATAATGTGGGCTTCACATTCCCTGTTATGGATTAACTGAGAGGTCTGTTCATTCTGGACCTACCAGGCTATAAATGACCTTTGATTTGATCTCAGAACTTTCCAGCTCTGAGTTGGTAACTTTAAATGCTTTCTGTTCCCATCTTTAACAGATGCCTCTTGTATGTTTAGTGTTCTTCATCCCAGGACATCAGATAGGAGATACACTTGTTATTTTGCTCCCACTGTGACTGCTGTTTGGGTTGATATACTATAATACCCTGAGACATATCTAGTAGATGACTTTGCTGGTCAGTGAGCCCCACCCATTTAATGCTAAGGCTGTAGCATTTGCAAGCAGCCCATGTGGCAGAGCAGCTGTTTGCAGGGTCCATCTACAGCGCTTTTTCAGCCTGTTAGTCCTTCGGCGCCGTAGATACTCCACTCTACACAGAACCTGGTGCATTTATAGATTCCGAATAAAATCCCAGCTTTTACATTTCAAATAAAAATCTCAGCTTTGCTGAACTCTCAAGTCTGTTCTTGTCACCAGCTGTTTGAAATTAAACTTTTCTGGTGTCTTAAAAAAAAGCATTTATAACTTCGTAATTGATTTTTAAAAGATGTAAATTATCATGTCTCTCTGAAGAAAAAGGACACGGCTAAATAGCAGCCTTTTAAAGATATGTCAAGCTGCTGGTAGCATCTCTCCCCACCCTCAAAATGTGATTCATGGTGTTGAGAATTATGCTACTTCTTACTTCTCTCCTTGAGTTCTGAAGTGTGTCTCACCTCACCCTGACCCTTGTCGACACAGAGGGAGCACTCAGGTGTCTGAGTCACATTCCCACCTCTCTGGAAGCTGCCAACACATGCACATCTGTAACAACATGGACATCTACTGCAGATTTTAATACTGATGAGCTACCCATGGCAGCTGGTCCCAAGGAAGGCAGCAAAGAAGAAGGACCTTGGCCAGCTGGTAGTCTCCCCACCCCTTCCTTTCTTGCTTGTCTGCTGTGATTTACTTAGCTGAGTGTCTGTACTTCCTGGAGATGTCATAGAGCAGACTAAAGCCAGGAAATCTATGGCCTACTTCCCAGTTGGCCTCTGGCTTTCTCCTTACCAGGTCAGCAGCCACTTGCTTGCTTGAGACCTTCCCCCCATCCCCCACTGTTCTGGTCTTTACAAATAAGGAGACCCTAAAGCACACAGGCAAGTCTCCTCATGCACAAGCATCTTTCATTGAAATTTAGAGTCAGTGACACCTATTCCTACCCTTGTTGATTTACTATGTCTGTTTTTTTTGTTGTTGTTGTTGTGTTATGAATTGCTTATCCTCAAGCATAGGGGTGGGATGGGACAGGTAATATATTGGTAAAGGTTCTTTTGATAACACAGAGCAGAAGCATGGCTGTCTTGAGTCAAAAAGGAAAGGAATTTATTGGAAAGGCCCGGAAAGCAGAGACATAAACAGGGATTGAGAAATTCCAGGGGCTGCAGGAAGTATTTGTGGACATTTTCTCCAGATACTTTTGACTAAAGTGGCCCTGCTATTCAAGATACAGTAATTGCATAGAAGTGCACATGTCTAATTCCCAGAAGGAAAAAAAGAATCAAGTTGCTGAGGTGGACATTCCCTGAGGTTGTTGTTTCATTTAATAATAGTCCTTGTGGTTTTGTCTTTTGTTGGTTTGGGTTTTGAAACATTTATTTTTAAGGTGTCTGACATAACAAGGGTCTATGTGTAAAGGATTAGTATAATGCTATAAAGTAAGTTAGGGCTGGGAGACGTCAGACTGACTTTCTTATTTTAGAGTTGAAGAAAATGTAACTTGGCTATGGCTACTGTGTTGGATGTGCACGTGTGTGCGCATGTGCCTGTGTGCGCACGCGTGGGTGTATGGTAGTGGTAGTGTTGAGTTTTAGATTTTCTGACTTTGCAGCAACACAGTGATGTCGATGCTCTCTTATTTGGATACTATTTTACTTTAGGCCTGGTGATAACCTGATGGTTATTTCAACACAATAACTAACAGAAGCTGATTCATGCTGAGAGTCCAAAGTTAGGGCCAACTATGACCCAATCTAAGACTACATGTAGAAGTAGAGAATCCACCCCTGCATGCTGTCCTTGGATCTCTACACAGATGGGTATAGTAAGCCAGTGACAATGGAGGGAAAATGTCTGCTAGAGGAGAAATGAAATAGAAGAGAAAAATATCCCTAAATGCCGTGGTGTGGTTCTTGGTTTCATTGACTTCAAATAATGAACACAAAGAGAACTCTTTTGAAAAAAATTCTAAAACTCTACTATTTACTATTAATTTATTATTTACTATTTTGTGTAGCATGCAGAAATTATACTATAACCCCAGTGGGTATAACAGTCATGTGGTTATGTGTTTAAATGCCCACAATTTGAAGAGATTTATAGTACAATACAGGGGAGTAATGACACGATTTGCTCATGAGTCTTGGCCAAAAGGAAGGTGTGAGCACAGAACTAACTGTGGTATCTAGTTAGAATGGAAAGGTCACCCTGCAGTTATCCTTCCACTCCAAGGTCACAGTAAGAGGGTGCGGTGAGTGAAATAGTCTTTCATTTTTGTCTCTGTTGGTCAGTTGGGAATACCAAGTAATTTCAACATTAGTGGCTGGAGCATGCAGCTGTGAACACTGTTTCCATGTTACTATCAAAACCTCATGGGTTGTTATCACAGTCCTCTGCTATCAAACCTGCTGGGGATGCTACTGATAGACTCTCCTTAGCCACCAGAAAATTCCCTCCTGCCTGGACGGAATTATTTATTTTCACTTTCCTGCCTGAGACAGCAGGGAGGGAGGTTACAGTCCCTCCCTCAGCTTTCCCCTTATAGAACCACAACCCCAACAGTGTGCTGCTTATGAGGCTGTGGGGCATAGGCAATGGAGTTAATACGTTTCTATCCACTCCTTGATTCGGGCTGTCTCTTGCCCCTGGGAGACCAAATCTTTGGGCAGTGTTGCTGAGGTCTGATCCAAGGTGTATCCAAGATTTCATTCCATGGATTTCTAACAAGAGACAATAGTTGTTTCTCTTAAGCCATTAGGCCTTGGACTTTAGATTTGACAGCTGCCGTACTATCCCTTGGGTAGTGTGAGTCTCATTTGGTGTTGTGGGGGAAGTTACAAAATTTACAATGTCTCCAGTCTACTTGAGCTCTTTGTTCCCACAATCTTGAATCTTTGCTGATCACTGAGGAGTGCAGCAGGGAGATTTGAAGGAAGACCAGTTTCTGCATCTGAACACAAGAACATCTGAATGTCCCCACGAGGAAGATAAAGACCTCTTTTGTACCTCCCGCTGGTATAGCTGAATGATCTTGCCTTTTCTGTCTTGCTTCTTTTCTTTCCCATCAACGCCTTCTTTTCTTTCTACATCTGTCAGTATATTTTCACTCCATTAGTGAGTCACCAGCAAGTTTTATGAATTTTTAAAATATTGAATATAAGAGGAAATCCAGGTCCTTCCCCAAAGTCACTTGTTTTAATTAGCAGGTGATATCATTCCAATGTCTGTTAAGTGATATGAACCACTACTGGCTGTTCTGAAGGTGTCTTAGTTAGGGTTTTACTACTGTGAACAGACACCATGACCAACGCAAGTCTTATAAAGGACAACACTTAATTGGAACTGGCTTACAGGTTCAGAGGTTCAGCCCATTATCATCAAGGTGAGAACCTGACAGCATCCAGGCAGGCATTGTCCAGGAGGAGCTGAGAGTTCTACATCTTCATCTGAAGGCTGCTACCAGAATCCTAACTTCCAGACAGCTGGGACAAGGGTATTAAAGCCCACTCCCACAGTGACACACCTACTCCAACAAGGCAACACTTTCAAATAGTGTCACTCCCTGGGCCAAGCATACACAAACCATCAAAGAAGATCATCTGTGGACAGATGCTGTATTCCACAACAGTAGTGGGAGTGGTAACTGTGATCTTTTGATCCAATGACTGAGACATGAGCAAGAGTACACATCCGTTCTGGAGCCCACTCTATCCTCAAGATCACCTTGGTTGAGATGCAGAGTTCTTCCTCACTCACTTGAATGAGGTTGTGAGCTTCTTGAACACAGGCAGGCTCTGTGTTGTTTGTTTTTGGGTGTCAGCATCCTGAAAACTCCCTCAAGCATGGTAGATGATCACCATATATTCGCCTTAACAGAAGAAAGCTGTTCCTTCCCTCATCATGCTTTGCTTTCTGTTTATATAATGCTGAGGGTAGGGGATGGTCTTGGTGGTGGTAAAAATCACATTCTTTCCACATAGGAAATTCATCTGTAATCATGAATGGCCGAGGTCCTCCAGGGCCTAAGATATGATAATAGGACATGGGCAGCTGGTGTGGAAACCAGAACTAGTTTCTGGACTGCAGTGGCTTCAGAACCTGCCCCCTACATGGTGACACTCAGTTCCTACAGTATTTGTGTCTGCATGTGGCTCTCTCCAGAATCAGGATTCCAGCTGCTGATGCTATATTGCCAAACCAGGTTTGTGTATGAGATGATTACAGTTGCAGTTTTTGTAGTTCTCTCTCTCTCTCTCTCTCTCTCTCTCTCTCTCTCTCTCTCTCTCTCGTCTGAGAAAAAGTTTACTCTGTGTATCCCAGGTTGGCCTTGAACTGTGTATCCAGGCTGGCCTCGATCACACAACAATCCCTGGGAAGTCATAGCTTCCCAAGGTCTAGGATTGCATACACTACCAAGCCTAGAATCCTCCCTTAGGATGACTGTTCTCTTTATGAACCAGCCTCCACAGGAATAGCAAATGTTTTGTCAATAATGCTGAAAATGATGAGCATTTCAGGCAGTTCATTAGGCGAGTTTAGAAACCCCACCAGTAATCATAGGGCCATGAGCATACCGCCCTTTGATCGTACCTTACTTTTATTATTCTATCCCTTCCAAAGGTATGCTTCCCTTGACAACAACAGGAACATTTTAGCCTTTATGTCAGTAACCTGATGTTTCAGAGGGGTAATTTTTTTTGACAATCAGTAATATAAAGCAATAAGGGGAAACTAAAAGTGTCATTTTAAGATGTTTTACACAACCTTCTGAGAATGGGAAAAAAATCCCATGGAGTAATGATTGAGGATGCTTCAAAGGAAAGTGGGAGTCTGGTCATACATCTCTGAATCACAAAGATCCAAATCATGTTTGTTCCCCCCACCCCCAGGACCCATGTCTAGGCACAAAAAAGTAAGATTAGGTTTTATTTATAACTCCATGGTCTTCTCTCACCCCCTCTACTCATCATTTGCTGGTCTTCTCCCCTCCCCCAAGCAGGCCCTCAAAATGTTTTAATCTACATTCTATCAACATTTCTCTTCCCCCAGCTCTCTAAAAATCCATGCTTTCTTAATGTCTCATGTCATTTTTGTTTCTCATCCTTCATTTATTATCTCACTGTATGAAAAACGTGTGTGTGGTGTGTTGTGTGTGTGTGTGTGTGTGTGTGTGGTGTATGTCTGATGTATGGATGTATGTGTCAATGTGAGAGACCTAAAACCATTGAAGGACATTATGCATCCTACACTGTCACTCTGAAGCTTACTTTCTCCAGAATGTATTTCATGAAGCCTGGAGCTAGTCTGGACCATCAAACTCCAGCTGTTCTCCTTTCTCCATCTACAACACTAGAGGCATTGGGCACAGCCACATCTGGTTTTCTTGCAGGTGCTAAGGGTTTAAATTCAGGTCTTAATGCTTGTGTAGCAAGCACATTTAACCCACTGAGTCATAGTCCCATCCCATAAACAAATTTTAATCTGTTGCTTAATTTTAATCTGTGTTGATTCAAGCCATATTTTCAAGTTTGTTTTGTATATGACTGTTCAGTAACATATAACTTCACCTTTGTGTAATTCCATTTTCCCCCACCTACTGTATAACTACTTCATATATATCTATCATATATTACTTCATATATATAACTACTTCATATATATATATATATATATATATGTGTGTGTGTGTGTGTGTGTGTGTGTGTGATATATATATATATATGAGATAATATATATATTATCCAAACAAATTTAGCTGTCCAGATAGGAAGCCATCATTTAGAGAGGCTCTAATGGTCGTGTAGGAGTTTACCAGCTGATAAGGAAGAGAGCAAACACAAGCAGGATGGATGTCTTGGGTGGCATTCTGCTGTGGTCTCTGACTTCCAGTGTCTTTGCAGATTCTGTTGTCTGACATGTGGCCGCTGCAGCTGTTCTGTTGGCTTCTTTACTGGAAGACTGGCAGCTAATCCCCTTCCTCTACTTCAGATCTTCCTTCAGATCCTACTGATCCGAGCTACTCATTGTGGTTCCCAGTTTGTCATATGGCATTCTCTCGGGGCTTGTTAGGAATGCAGACTTCCAGGCCCACCCAGATATTCAGAATCAGGACAGACATCCAATAGGATTCCTGAGTGATTCTCACATTCTTAGGATGTGTGGAGCATTGAGTTAGACAACCTCTTGGCGTTCATCTCAGTCCAAGAATTTTAAGATCCAGTGAAGTTATGGGGGTGTGCATATGCACAGTAGTTTTTGTGTAGGTGTATAGATAGAATGTGTATGTGTGTATGTGTGTGTATGTAGCAGTAGTAGCAGTAGTAGGCTTTCCTCCTTACCTCAGAATACAAAATCCCAGATTAATTATCACCTCTACCCAAATTCATACCCGTACATGTTCACTTAGTCTAGGGGTGCAATGCTTATCCTAATGTATTATTCTAGACAGTAACTTGAACTAGGGACAAAGACTGGATTGTTTCTGCTTACATTTTTCCTTTCCTCCCCTCCCATGTTTTTTTGCTATCAGAGGATCATTTCAAAAATTGGAAAACATGATGCTCATGCAAAAGCATATGTGGTGAGAAGATGGAAAAGTTAATTAACTCATCCAAGACTGAATCACCAGCAAAGCTTGTTAAAGAAAGATGTCAACAACAGTTAATGTAGGACAATTAGAGAATGGCAGGAGAGGATGCTGAGGAGAAATATGGTAACACTTGACAAAGCAAGAGTCCTTTTCTCCTCGACAGTAGCCATTTGCATTTCTCCTTAATAAAAATAATTCATCCTTTCCATCTTCTACTAATTTTTTTGTACTCTCCCGGCTGGTACCCCTTAAGTAAGTTACAAGTCATACTGAGAATGTAGAGAGTTAGGCAGCCTTTCTCTGAGCCGTGAGACACTGAGTGGGAAAACCAAAGGGCGTGACCTCCTCCTTTACTTTATGCAACATTCTAGAAATCTTTTCATAATATTAGGAATAATCATATTTAGATTATACTAGGTACAACCATACTTCCCATGTAGAAGGAAAAAAACCCTAATATCTTTCTGGTATTAAATTACCTTAGATATCATTTCTACTTGTGACCCTTTGTAGAATCTCTGCACTTTGAAAACAATGGCAATACTGTTTTCTTCTATTTTGTTTATTTTTATTTTATATGTATGAGTGTTTTGCCTGCATGTTACATCTGTGTACCATGTGCATGAAGTGCCTGTGGAGGCCAAAAAGATACTGGATCTCTTGTGACTGTAGCTACAGATGGTTGTGAACTGCCATGTGGGTGCTGGGAATGGAATCCAGATACTCGGAAAGAGCAGCCAGTGCGTTTAACCATGGATCCATCTCACAAGTCCCCCATGGTGAGTGTTTTAATTTCTTGTTTGATTCTCTGTGTTTCCTGCTAGATTGTAAAGCTCATGAGATCAAGAGTATTGGGGTTATTTACCACTATGTTTTCTGAACTCCTAAGAGAACCTAGCGCATAGGCAGCTCTTTAGTAAGTGCTTCTTTGATGGGTAACTTGGTGGTGGATTCAGAGTAGGGGCAGCTGCTGCTGACGAATGCTTGATCTGCATCTTGTCCATGCCTATGTCAGCAAAGGGCCAATCAGGTTTTCTTTTTTCCATAGCTGGGAAAATTGAAGGTCCTTGTAACTCCATCACTATGGTGCCTTCTAGAGAGAAATCACTGAGTATTATCAAGACCTGCATGGGCTCACACAGGACAAAAAGGGAAGTAAGACAAAGGAGACTGCACATGAGACTTCCCTTCTTCCAGTTTTAGGCACATGCTTAGGTCTATTCTGTCGTCTGAGTCACTGTAATCTTCTGTCCTCTGACTTTGAATTCACAGGGCAAAAAAAGCCTGACTGCCAGGATTATAGAGCTATAGGAAACCACAGAGGAAGCTCTATAGAAGCCACATAGCCACCTAGACCACATGCCAGGCCATAAACCATTGGACAGTGGGTTTCTATATCATAAGGAACATAATTTACCTATCAGCAGGTTATTATTATTATTATTATTAATTAATTTTACCTCTAACTTTAAATTCCATGACTGGGAAGAATGAAAACCGAAGGAACCATGATTCTTAAAGCTTAAAGCTAAAAACAGCACTCCACTAAACTGTCCGTGGTAGCATCAAGTAGAACAGTTTCTGAGGCATACCCAAGAATTCCTGTGCTGTGCTGAGTCTGAATTTAGGAAAGGACAAGCCCTGGATCCAGAAACGTCATTCCACAAAAAGAGAAATAGCAACTGATGCTCTTAGAAGAACAAAGAAGATGGAGGCGAATCAGTGAGGATTTAATCAAGACCAGCACTTTAGTCCAGGAATCTTAAACATGCCTTCGCCTTTGATGTCATCTCCTTCAAAGTCTTTCCAGATTTCCATATTATTTTATTCTCAAACTTAAGTAATGTTCATTTTCCAAGTCCCAGATTACAGACATCTTTGTTATGAGACCTACTGTGCTTGATAGTTTTACATCTATTTGATACAAGCTAAAGTCATCTGAGACTGGGAAGATCGATGAAGAAAATGCTGTCATCCTGTAAGGCATTTTCTTAATTAGTGATAGATGGGAGAGGGTCTGGCTTATTGTGGGTGGTGCTACCACAGGGCTGATGGTTCTGGGTTCTATAATAAAGCAGGCTGAGGGAGCCATAGGGAACAAGCAGTAAGCAGCACCTCTCCATGGCCTCTATATCAGCTCCAGGTCCCTGCCTTGCTTGAGTTCTTGTCCTGACGTCCTTTGATGATGAACAATGATATGAAGTTTAAGTCAAATAAAGTCTCCCCCACACCCAACTTGCTTTTTGGTCATGGTGTTTCACCGCAGTGCTAGAAGCTCTTAAGATGCCCACGTAGATGGAACTAATATCTGCCTCATGGGATATCCTCAGCAAAGGGTCTTCTGGTTCTCACTGGCTATTTTGCTTTAGAGTTATTCATGACTGAATGTAAAAAGCAGGAGGCAAGTCTTTCTTATGTGCTCAGCCCCTGTGGTGGGGCTTATCTATAACGAGCTGAAGGTAGATGGTGCTTAAAATGAATTGAATCCAATGAAAACTTTGCCAGGTTGATCTCCGAGTTCCTAACATTGGGACAGACCTGTCACCAACACAGAACTCTCACCAAGGTCCCCTTTCAGAGCTTGGAGGCTCCCAGAAGAGAATGCTCTCACTGTTCATACAGGCTTGTGTTTTGTCATGAGAGCAAAACTATCTCCTTCTCCATTTTAATCTCACCACTCAAAAAATATCTTAATTGTATGGATGCATGAAGCAATGTGTTATAAGATATATATATATATATATATATATTGTGTGTGTGGTGTGTGTGTGTGTGTGTGGGTGTGTGTGTGTGTAGTCTGCAGTGATGAAATAAGGATACTAGTTCTGTCTCCTTAAGCATCCAAAAACTGTTTTCATTAACACATAATTAGACATATTTGTGGACTACATGTCAATATTTTAATACATGAATACAGTATGTACTCTTTAAATTAGGATAAGTAAATTTCTATCTCATTACTTTTGTGTTTGGAGCATTAAGCACCTCTCTTAATTTTTCATAAAATATGTTAGTGTGAACTGTACACACCGATGTTCCGCAGAATATTAGAACTTTCCAGTTTTCTCTAATGAAGTTTTGGTTTCAACCTGTCCAACTTCCCTCTCTCTAAACCTGTCCCAGCCTCTAGTAATCGCTATTATGTTCTCTTACAGACTTTAAAAACACCCACAATGTCAGAGAGACTAACATTTGTCTTTCTGTATCTGACATGTCACTTAACAATGTCCCTCCATTGAGTATACTGTAAAATTACCACGTTTTATGTTGGAGGCTAATTAATAATCATATATTTATCACATTTTTTTATTTGTGTAACTGATTGTTGATGTGAGTCAAGGTTGAGTTCTATAACTTATATTATCGTCTTGTCTTTGACCTCCCAGCTCAGGTGTGGCTGATGCAATGCTTAGAAGCAACACCTGGAATGCAGGCGTCAATGAGTCTCAGCTCACCATGCCAGTTTTGGTGAACTAGGAACAGTTGCTCAGATTGCTTGTTGAGAGGGACTGTGGGATGGGTAGAAATGTGGAGTGCCTAACCCTGCTTGCTGTGACATAGTAAGGAGCCAATGAGGCAGGTGGCAGTGTGGTGGCCACACTGGTTCCATCTCTCAGAACCAAAACACTGTACCTGTTAAACTTTGTCCCTGTTTACACCAGGTGGATATTTCTTTTTCAAACTAGTTTCTCAGATAACGAAAACTAATTGTGTTAGGACATTTAAATATTAAAGAAAATTCAAAATGAACAGCTTTAGATAGATTGCAGAGATTAATTTCCCTGTGAAACCTTCTCTACTTGGTCACTGAGGCCCTGAGCTCATTTGCTCTGGTTTAGCAAGATGTGTTGCCAGGCAGTGACTAGGACCCACCCATTTTCTCAGATAGAAAAACTTAGTGTGGTACTTGCCCCAGGCCTTAGTTTCAAATTCCTTATTTCTTCTAAGATGAGGATTAAAATAGAATTAATATTTTATATCCTTAGTTCAGCCTCAGTCCCTGAGTGTGTATTATTGACCATTTACAATGTGTAAGCAATGCAGAGATAACATTGACCTCCGAGATAAATACAACCACCATGGAACTGAAGTCCCGGCACAGAGACAGTATTAACTGTGATTGTTCTGACAACATATGCTGCTCTTTCTGGTATAGAAGATGCTAGAATGGAAAGCAAAGGAGGTCATGATCCAACTATTGCCCCAGAACACAAAAAAGTACGCACATGTGAGGCAGGAGAACCAGGGTAGAATTTGAGGGCAGGAACCTGAAATGCCATTTTCCCCATTGTCTCCTGGCCCAATATAAAGATGATTCTCTGTAGAGACCTCGGAATTTATCTAAATCTATCTTCAGATAAGTTTGAAAAGATGTTTTTAAAACATGTCTACAGTATCATAAAAGTCCCAGAAAGCTCTGAACATGTAATGATGAGGTTTGGTGTTCTCTGTGTCTTCATACCAAGCAAATCATAGGTGCTAAGGAATCTTCCCTGCCTCTGTAGCAGCTTGAAAGCTACCCCTAAATGCCTAGAAATGATTGTGCAGTCTCTCCCAGTCTCCCTGGAGGCTCCAGGAAGGTTGTGACTTGATCTGAATGAGATCCCATGCTCCCCAAGGATTTCATGTTTTCCTGTATGTATTTCAAACTTAGAAACAATCAAGACCTATCGTATAAGGCATTTCCTCTTTGTGCCCTTGAGGCCAACCAGAATGTTCTGGAAAGGTCCCTCAGGAGTCTTTGGAATGATGATCATACTAGCCAAAGATGAGAATTTGTCAGATGGTTGTCATAGTGTTATAAAAAAAAGCAAATGTCTGCCACTCCCAATGCATGAGATTATCTGAGAGGAAACAATTAGTAGAGGCTACTTGTGACTTGTGGAAAATACATTATTGTAACTATAAAGCTGAAAAGAAGAGGAATACACTAGTACATTATAGCATCATTATACATTATACACTTGTAGATTCATGTATGTACTGCCCAGACTGCTTGGTGGGAGGAACTGTGAAGTGTGGGGTAAGTGTGCTAGATA
The DNA here is from genome assembly GCA_021653895.1 of Mastomys natalensis. Taxonomy (NCBI): domain Eukaryota; kingdom Metazoa; phylum Chordata; class Mammalia; order Rodentia; family Muridae; genus Mastomys; species Mastomys natalensis. The sequence goes on along the minus strand of JAJTUV010000015.1, from coordinate 2,015,022 downwards.
TGGGAAACAGTGTCCAGAGTGCATGAGATAAGGTCATGTGAAGAGAACAGATAAATACACTACAATAAACAGGCATTTCAGTTTGCATGGTTCAGTTTCAAGCCTGAGATCCAAGGGAGCTGCTAACATTTGAAAGACCCTTACAAGGGCATGACTCTGCAATTGAAAATTGCCCAACCACTCTGTTATCCCTTTTCATCCCTCAAATCTACCAAATCGACGATCTCAGGGCTTTCTATTTCCAATTTTGCTCTCCAGAAGAGAAAGAACTATATTCAAAATTGACAACCTTGGCATTTTCTTCTGAGTAGTTACTGTGATGATTTTAGAAAAAAAAATCTTGGGTTTGAGATGAACTTTGTGCTGGCTAGTTTTATGCCAACTGGACATCTTGGAAGAGGAAACCTTAACTGAGAAGTCCTTACTAAATTTGTCCTGTGGGCAAACCTGTGATACATTTTCTTGATTGACAATTGATCTGGGAGGGTCCAGCTCACTGTGCATGGTGCTACTTCTGAGATGGTGTCCCTAAGTGCTATAAGAAAGCAGAGTAGGCGATCAATGAGGAAAAATTCAGTAAGCACAACTCTTCATGTCCTCTGCCCCAGTTCCAGCCTCCAGGGTCCTGCCCTGACTTTCCTGGATGATGAACTAGAGTCTGTAAGATGAAATAAACCCTTTCCTCCCCAAGCTGCTTTCCATCACGATTTTATCCCAGCAACTAGAAGTCCTAACTAAGACAAACTCAAAACATCCTTGTTTGTGATTGTTAAGGTGAATTGAATGGCATTTCTGTTCAGTTCTTTCAAACATTTGACCTTTATCAAGTAGACACAATTTCCAGAGGCAAAGTTGATCTGTTCCATTAGTCTCAAAGCTGGATACTGGACATTAGTTTTTATCTAGGTTTAGGTAATCTAAAAACCATTTTCTATCATAGTTTTACACTTTTATAGAGTGACTTTTAGTCTTTTCTATGCCCATCCCTCTCTTACCCCTACCTCTCAGTAATCTCCATCTGCTTTCCCATCTTATTTGTGCATGACTCACTAGGGTTAGTTAGCATATCTTGCTGGAGCATGGATGGAAGGTTGTTTACTGGAATGAGGGCAACATACCAGTGGCCACAACACCGAGGAAGATGACAGCCTTCTTCCAACAACACTAACTCTTATGAGTTTCTCAGGGAGGGTTTGTTCCTAATGGGCCCCTTTCCTATTGTGACGGTTTGTAGGTTTGTATATGCTTGGCCCAGGGAGTGGCACTATTAGGAGGTGTGGCCTTGTTACAGTAGGTGTGTCACTGTGGGCATGGTCTTAAGATCCTCATCCTAGCTGCCTGGAAGTCAGTTTTCCACTAGCAGCCTTCAGATGAAGTATAGAACTCTCAGCTCCTCCTGCACTGCCTGCCTTGATGCTGCCATGCTCCCACCTTGATGATGATGGACTGAACCTCTGAACCTGTAAGCCAGCCCAATTAAATGTTGTCCTTTAAGACTTGCTTTGGTCATGGTGTCTGTCCAGCAGTAAAACCCTAAGACACCTATCCATGATGCAATGTTGATGGAACCAATCTCAAGAAGGTCTTGCAGAAAATTACAATTGATGATACCTAATTCTGAGTGGCCTGATCCCTCTATTGGAAGCAGTATATTGATCCATATTCCATCAGTTTCCTATCACCCATTTAACTAGCTGACAAGTATCACCAAACAACATAGGTTTGGTATTCTATATTCTGCAAGTCAGTAGTTGAAGTGGTCTCATGTACCAAAATAAAAGTGCTGCTTTGGGAGACTTCTGGAGATAATCATGGCCTTTCCCAGGGTTTGGAGTCATTTGCATTCCATGGCTATGGTCCCATTTTCCTTCTGCAAAGCCAGCAACACTGGACTGGCTTTTCCCTGTTTAGCTTTTGTTTTGGTCTCTCTGTTCTTTTGTCCTCCCCCACTTACAGTAATCCAAAACATGGATATCTCAATAGCCATGAGAGGAAGGACAATATTCTACTACATGCATATTATCGACATTTTAGTTCTCTCTTAATTATGTGCATTTTACTAGATAAAATTTGTGCGGCTTTTTATCGTGCCATTAAATGCTTCCGACCACTGTTATGAATGGAATCTTATTTTCCCACACAGATCATTTGCATCGAATAAATCATAGCTAAAGCTCAAAATGTACTATAAAAGAAAAGGCATGGACATTTAAAACTAAGTAATTAGGAATAATGATCATAATGGTGAGTCTTATAAAATAGGCAGGACGTGTTCTGTGCAGCAAGTACATCTTGTATTTTAACATATTTGAAATCACAAAGCATGCAGAATACAGTTCCTCTGCATCATTATAATGTGAGCACCCTAAAGCTTCCAAAAGCTTAATGGTATTATTATTTCCCCTGTAGCTAGCCACTATATTTTTTTTTAAATCATGCTTCTAGTTAATAAAGGGACTTTTCAAAACTGATCTGAACGTCCTGGCTTCCTATCTTCTGTGAAGTAAAAGAGTAATAATGACTGAAGGAAGGATGGAAGGAAGGAGGAGGAAGGAAGTTACAGTGGAAAACCTGGAGCAATGTCAGTACAGTCCACTCTGGCAGGGTGGAAGCCACCACCAGCTCTACTCTTCCTGCAGGACTCATGCTTGCTCTTGAACAACTGGCCTGTGCATGCAGTACCCCCACCCCAAGCATTCTATTAAAGCTGGAAAGATGTTTCTCACTTTGTTTTGTACCCAGTCTACCCTTGCTCTCTATATGGAATTAGAACCTGTTTCTCAAACCCATCATTTTACACAAGCAATATACAATAATAAAAACTGAAAAGAAATCTGTTCCATGTTTTCTTCTCTTAGCTTTCTTACTATGTGAGTTAATTTCCTTTCCCCCCTTCTCTGTTTTCCAGAGTAATTTCTTCCTTCTCATCTATTGTAACCCCATTTCCTTCTGGCTTAGACTCAGTCAGTTTGTGTGGGAAGCTCTAGTAAATGATGTAATTGGAAAACTGATGACTAGATATTAGAAATGGAGTGTGTGTGTGTGTGTGTGTGTGTGTGTAAAACTCGGAATTTTAAGTAATGATTAAGTAAAATATGATTACTTCACTTTCCCCCTCCCTTTCACCCACCCAACCCCTCTCAAGCTCCTTCCCTTCACCTCCTTCCATGTCCCCTCAAGTTGATACCCTCTTTTCCTTTTTTAAATTTTACTTATTCACTTTACATCACAGTATCAGTCCCCCATCTACTCTCAGTTCCTCTTCTTGCAGATCCTCCTCCTATTTCTCCCTTTCTTCTATTCTGAAAAGGGGAGTCCCTCTCTGGGTATCACGCCATCCTGTTATCCACAAACACACCACCTCCACTCCCTCCCCACCTCCAGCACATCAAGTCACTGAAGAACTAAGCACATCCTCTCCCTCTGAGACCAGAACAAGTGGTCCAGTTAGGAAGCCAGACTAATAGCTTCTTTACACACACACACACACACACACACACACATATATACATAACATATGATGCCATTTTACATATATATTGCCATATATACAAAATGATGCATTTTTTATGTAAGCATAGATGGTATATATGGGTACCTTGTAGACATGCATTTATGTAGTTAAGTGATGCATAAATCACAGTAACTTTCAGATGTTCAGCATACTTGACACATCAAGGTGCATAGTTATTGTTGAATCTAAGTGTGTGAGTTGTGTTTACTATGTGGTGATATTGTTGTAAAATTTTTCAAAATAATCTAGGAGAAAGGGGGAAAATCATCCTTTTCAGTCTATTCAAATTCCTTGCCCTTTCGGTTTTGTATGTGGCACTTGCAGGCTTGCAGAGACGTAACTGCTGTGCAGTGGGCTAGTTCTGTGTACTTGTTCATAGTCCAAAGGGTCCAGCTGTTCACAGGCTGTCCTGCTTGGATGCTGACAGAACAGTAAGAATAGCATGAAAGTTAAACCCCCAGAGAATACTAATCAATGTGAGAACTTAGGGAAAAAATCATTAGGCTTCAGGGAGTGTGAGACTTTCCAACCTGAATGTCGTCAGTATCTATTTTCTCCGTTCTGAAGCTCATTTCCTAGATCCCAGGTCGTCTGGTAAAGAAAATAGATTTTTGTTGTTGTTAGGGGATGAAGTAAGTCTTCTGATTAAATCAAATTGTTGTCATACCAATTTTTTTCCCTAAATAATTTTATTTCTGTGAAGGAAAAAACAGTTTCCAGTATTTAATTTCTCCAAAGCTGATGGTATTGGTATTCCCCATCTCCAAATCTGGTGCTCTTTTGAAAGAATTATTGACAAGCTGTGGTATGTTCTGCAGAGCAAAACAAGGCTGCTGAAGCATTAACACAATAGCCTGGTGACAAATTGTCAAAGGGGACAGAAGCATTGAGACAGAAGAGAGAACACAGAGCACATGTAAAAAGCCTTCAATATGTGTAAGTTAGTGTTACAGATTAAAAGAATGGGCCCATTGTGGCATCATTCTAGGTGGAAGGACTTAAGATGGTGAGTGGAAGTTACAGGAAGACTGATTCTCATGCAGAAGTTTCTAACAATTAGGATAGTTTAACAGGAGTGGATGACTTAAAGGGTGTGGTTCTTCATTAGACATGCACTCCTGAGCCTGGAAGTGAGGAGCTAGGTGCCTAACAGCTGACGATGGAGCCTCTGAAACTTAAGCAATGCTAACTAAGACTCTCTGACTTCATCAGAGGTAGATATTGTTTCTGAATATATGCTGGGGGTGGTGGGAAGATCAGGTACTGCCACAGGTGTTTCCTTTTAATGTGTTATTCACTCTTACCAGCTGCAGCAAATCTACATTCCACCCTTCCACCTGGTCTGACCAGGGTCACCTAGCAAGACACCATGGCGACAGGATAAGAATACAAGTGTATATTTAATTCTAAAATGCAAGTTCTCAGTGATTATTAGACCAATGATTTTGAATCTGCAGGTTGTAACCCATTACTTGGTCATGCTATTAATTTAGTGTGTTGGAGTTATAATTTCAAACAAGTGAGGTTGGACTGAAGTTGTAGCTCGCTGGTGGAGTTCTTGCCTAGCACAAGAGAGGATCTGCATTCCATCCTCAGTCCTGGAGAAGTAGGGTTAGGAGGGAGAAAGCAGTTGATGTATAACGAAACATAATTCTTTATATTTGAATGTCCTTAAGCTGTACTGGCCTAGAATGCTTTCTTGTGTGCTGGGGCTTGAGTGTGAAAAGTACTTTTGGCTGTGGAGTGTGGATTATAACCAGTGTCCTAACCTCATGGACCCTTAACCTTCCAGGCTTCCCTTTGTGTGACTTTACTTGTCTGACCTGCTCACTCTCCTAGGGTGCTATGAAAAATTACCACTAGTATAGAGGCATGGAACAAAATAAATTTGCTATCTTCTGCCATTGTATCTCCGTGTGTGCACTCTGACCTGTCTGTCCCTATCTTGTCAAGGCTCCTCTGACCACACTGATCAGTGCTGACAATGCAGAGCAACTTCTCTTAGATTTTTATTTAGTTATACTGGCAAACTACTGCAATGTAGAATAACATTTGTAGGTTGGGGAAAGTAGGATGTTCTGTCTTTGAGGACTATATTTATCCTAAACATCATACTTGCTTTGCAAATTCTGTAAGGTTTGTAAACTTACTTAACTGCAGCTGGTATCATTCTCTAGGCAGAGCAATCGTAAACTGTGTCAAAGCAGATCTCGACCACACATGCATTAATTCATTGCTCTTTGTTGTGACCGTGGATTAAGCATTGCTATGGTTTGAATCTGAACTATGCTCCATAGATTCATTTTGTAACACTTGTTTCCTATTGGTGTGGTTATTTTGGGAGGCTGTTAAAACCTTTAATATGCAGGGCCTTTGAGGGTTATGAACTTGCCCTTGGTTCCCGTACCCCTATCTACTTCCTTGTCTGCCATAATGTGAATAGCCTGTGCCATGTGATCCCATCATCATGAACTAAGAAGCTCCACAGGGTCTTCCCTGCCAAGACTAACTGAATTCCTTTGAGATAGTGGGCTAGGATAAATCGTTCCTCCGTTACATTCAGAAGTCACTAGTCAGTAGATTACACTAATGTAAATCCTCATATTCCCTTTTCCAACAACCATTTGCTCTGCATTTGCTCTTTATTCTCCCCAGCTTTGTCTCAGCTAAGCCTTAGTCCAGCTTCAAAAGGTTGGCTCCTTCTTCCCGGCCTCATGACCGTGTCCTACGGTTATGGTTAGTTTTAATGGATAACCACACAATCTCCCATCACCTAGGAAGAGAATCTCAATGAGAGAATATCTACAATAGGTTGATGCTTGCTTATGTCTATGGGAGATAATCTTGGTTAGTTAATTGAGGGATGTAACCTTATCACTAGAGAATGGGTACAACCATTCTTTAGTCAGGGAACCCTGAACTGTGTTAGTGTAGATCCCAAACATGCGTGCCTTAATTCATTGCTTTCTGTTCTTTACCACGGATGTACTGTGACTAGCTGTTTCAAGTTCCTACCATCTAGATTTAACCTCAGTGATGGCTTGGAACATGGAACTGTGAGCCAAGTAAGCTCTTTCTTCCTTATGCTGCTTTTCCTGGGGGTATCTTATCAAACAATGGGAAGCAAAACCAAGACACCCGGTGATTGCTAGATCAAGGAAATGATCTTACCTTCTCAGTGGGAAAAAGAGGTTCTTCTATATTGATTCAGCTTCTGTTCTGTTTTCTCCTCCATTGTATTCTTGACACAAGACCCAGTATTATTAGCCACACAAAGATATCAAGAAAGCAATACATATCTCCCTGAAGATTCCATGGAGAACAAATAGAGGAATTTATAGTACGCATCTTCAATCAGCCCCAAATGGAAAGATCTCTACCTGCTCCCTTCAGGGCTCTCATTTCACCCTCAGTGAGCATGTCTTCCTCCTTCTGTCCCTCCCCTTGTGCATCTTTATCCCCAGGCATCCCATTAAGTACACCTAGATTAATTTGGAGACCCTTAGCAATTAAAGACCTTCTCAGCTGCTTTTACCTTACCTCCAGCACTTCAATCTTGTCTTCAAGCGCTTAAGCAATATTGAACCAAGTAGAAAGGTTTAATTGGTGCTTAGTAAAAAGAAAAAAATAAAAATAGCACAATTACTCAAGTCTATTCTCTCCATAGCATTATGGAGGGTGACATTTAATTATGCTTAACTTGTTCTTCTACAGCTTTGACAAGAGTAAGCTGTAGAAAGGGGAAACTGAGTGGGATTTTTTTCTCTAAAGAAACAGCCCTTAAAAGGAAACACTTTCGTTTGGTTTTTGTACCTATTATATGAATATAAATGTTTGTCAGTGCACTAATGTACATCATGACATAACACTGTACATTAGGTATCTTCTTCATTAGTGCCACTCTTCCGTGATAGTGACTTGAGTGTGCTATCAGATTCCCAAGGTTAGCTTATACCCATCACTAGGCCATCAAAGGCCATCCTCTACCAAAGTCATCCTGAAACCTCCTGGAATGCTCTGACTCCAGTGCTCCCAGCGAGCAAGACAATTGTCCTGTGGTCACAGCAGCTGCTTTTCACAGTTACCGTGGTCTTCATTGCAGGGATGAGAGCCTTCGACATCAGTGTGGGCAAAGACAGGGCAAAGACAGGGCAAAAGACAGGTATTTTGTTCATATCCCAGCAAGGACTCTGTGTTCTCATAGCAAGGGCGGCTTCTAATTTGAAAAGGATAGCCTGCTGTGTCACGAGGCTGAAATCACCTTAATGGCTCGCTGATCCCCACAGGAGAGAGCTTTTACCTGTGTAGTTTTCTCCCATTGTTCTCTCTAATAACCAGTTTCCCTGGCTTCCAATGTGCTAGCAAGTTCCTCCTTTCCTTTTCTTTTATTGAATTCTTCAGTTTTCTGGGGAGATATGGTAAACGGGTGACGGGATGACTAGTTGTGATGGTTTAAAACTAAAATTATAAAAAGAAATTCTTAGAAGAAGAAAACATTTTGGTGGAGTCATTATTTGGAAAAAGAGGTATATCCAGGCGACTCTAAGTCTCTGATAGCATCTGTTGTTCAGAACTAGAATGATAGTTCTGTAAAGTGGAGCTGCCAGGGAAGATCGTGCCTCCCCACCAGGACAGTGTTGAGAGCAGGTCTACTGAGTTTTTCTAGAAATGCAGTTCGCAATGTAAAAACCAAACCAACCAACCAACCAACCAACCAACCAACCAAACAATAAAACCCTTTAAAAGAAATTTAGGACAATATCAGAGGAGTACTGCAGCAGTTGTATGCAGAGTTCTCTAAAAGTTCTTATTATTTTTTACGTGAAATGATTTCACATTTCAGATCTAAAACTCTTAGTCAGCTAGGAGATCTATTTACTGAAATGTGTTCCAACTTTTGGGGAACATCTTTGCACTGTCTTGACCTGAAAGATACTGTGGATATCCTTTCCAGTCCTACATCTGTAGAGTCTTCTTTATAACTTGTGTTTAGCTATTGTCATACTTGGAATTTCCTCTGATTGAGGCAAACTAAGGTTTTAATTGAGCTATTACTATGGAATTGGTTAATTTTATGTTACAGTGACTGAATACATAGCAAAAGCAGCTTAATGGGGGGAAATACATACACACACATACACACATAGACACTCACTCAGACACACACACACTCACACATACACATGCACCCACACTCGCACATACACATTCACACAACCACACTCACAGACACACACACACAGAGACACACACATACTTCTAATTTTGTTTCTGTTGTTTTGATAAATACCATGACCATTTCTAGGGGTAGATATAGATGTGTTTTGGTTTTCATAATTCAAGGCAGAAGCTGAGAGGCAGGAACTACAGCAGAATTCATGGAGGAACTGTTACTGCCAAGCTGCCTTTCATGTTCAGCCACCTTTCTTATACAAGTCAGGCCCATCTGCCTAGGGAATTGTACTGCTCCCAATGGCTTGGGCTGTCTTTCCAGTTAACAATTAAGATAATGCCCCATAGATGTAAATGTCATGTTTATTTCGTTGAATGAGGTGATGAGATGACAGCTGTGCTCAAGGTGTGTGATGAATACACAGCTTGAGCTGAACCCAGAATGCTTCTTCCTCTTTTGTTACTATCTCTAGGCTCAGGCCTGGAAGCTTTTTCTAGCCTCCACACAATCTAATCATCCAAGCTGACTGATTCAATTCAGCTTTTCTCGGCTCCTGACTGAATTGCTCTGCCTCAGCGCATACTAACTTGAATAATCATCCTCTTATCTTTTGGCTCCTCTTCATTCTCTGGCTTGTTCTGTCTTCACCTGTATCTAGCTTGTTCTCTCATTTATCATGTACACAACACACACACACACACACACACTCACATCACATCACATCACATCACATCACATCACATCACATCACATCACATATACCTCCATTTTTTTTTCTCTCTCCCTGCTCTGAAGTAGCCTCTTTTCCTATGCTGTCCTTGTATGAGGTGAGCATATCCTCTCTCTGACTCATTCTGTCAAATCTTTCTGATTCATCATTTCATCTATCTCTCAATTAGATATCATTTTAAAACATGGCTGCTTTCTTCTACAAACTAACCTTACCTTCATTGTAGGGAGTAAAGATGTGCACTAAGGGTACATCCGTATTCCAACCAGATCATACTGTAATCCAGGGCATGACTGCATTCTGGCCAGATCATATCTTTGGATGTGATCCCTTTGCCAGAGCAGCCATGTTGCTTGATTAAAATTTTTCTATCCATAGACCTACAAACAGGACAATATGATGGAGACAATTCTTCAGCTGAGATTCCCTCATCCCAGGTGTATGAAGTTGATAACCAAGGTTAACAACATGAGTTCATGCTGGTAGGAACTTGTACAGAGGCCATTCTGATCAGGATGGATCAGCAAGCAAAAAGATAGTGCCAAGCGTCAAGGTTGGGTATAGCCTTCAAAGGTCCACCCCCAGGGATTTACTTCTACCTCCCGATGTTCCATACCAGACCACCCAAATAATGCCCATAGCTGGGAAACAGGTGTTCAAACACACAAGTTGAGGGTGGATTTTAGATCCAAAGCACAGCAAACTGTATTTACTCACATCCTTGGTTTTATACAAGATGGAATTACAAGAGAAAAAAAAAACAAGAGTAAAGTTTTTTTCCAAACTGTGATCTGTGGATTATATGTATCAGAATCTCAAGATGCTTGCAAAGCAGATCCCAATGTATTACACCACATCCCCAAAGCGAATGTCCTGAGACATGCTCGCGGGCATATGCATTTAAAATATTTTTTTCAATACTTTATTTTATGTATGTACCTATTTTGCTTGCATGTATGTATCTACCATATGTGTCCCTGGTGCCCATGAAAACCAAAAGAGGAAATTGGATTCCTTTGAATTTGAGGCACACATGTGAGCCACCACTTAGATACTGGGGATGGAATCTGGGTCCTCTGGAGGATTAGCAAGTGTTCTTAAACACTGAATCATCTCTGCAGCCCCATATGCACAATTAAAAAAAAAACTTTCCACAAGAGTCTTTTGCATGCTAAAATTGAAGAAGCTCGGGGACAGAGGTCTCTTGATATCTGGTTCTGTTTGGAACCTGTGTTCTTTCTCTCTGAGGACACACTTCAGTGACTGAGTGGGTGTTAAGATCCATGGCATTCTTTTTCTTTCATGGAAGGACAATAGTGAATCTATGGGAAGAGCTCAAGAATCATAATGAGATTGATGCATTTAATTTCTTGTATTCCAAGCAAGGAAAAAAGATAACTAAGAGGTAGCTTTTCTTCCTTTATATGAGCAGGATATTTTTTCCCCTAGAACCAAAAAAACTTGTCTTCAAAAATAAACATCCATGTCAAACACATTCCAGGATGAGGAAATGAATGACTTAGTCACAGAGGAGGTGCTATCAATGTGAGAAAATCTGCAGAGACATTAACTAAAGGACAAGCATTGTTTAGAATAATTCTCATACATTACCTCATTCATTCCCAAGTGTAATTGCTCAGCAGAAAACCACCATCACACCACACAGAGACAGATGAGGCCACTGAGACTTGGAAGGACCAGATTACTTGTAAAAAGACATATTATTTGTTCCTGCTGGAATTGGATGCTGAACTCAGACCTGCTTGTCTCCAAAGTCTAGTTTTTTGATCAGAAAAAAAAAAAAAAAAAAAAACCCAAAGTGATACAGAATGTATTCCTAGTAGAAAAAAGAGATGGCCATGCCATGGTAGACCTGGAAACTTGTAAACTAAATGAAGATGTCAATCTTAGGAGCTTTGTTTGCTTGGTCCTGGGATGTACCTTAAATCCCCCTCCTGCCCTGTACTAAAGGTTAATTAGAGAGAAGCTCCCACTCCAAGATTCTAGCAGCAAAGAATGCACAGGTTTGTATTAGTTCTGCTCCACTGAGACTTTTGCAGTCATTCCATTGTGTGTCCATCAGCACAGATTATCTAGCCATCAGCATGGTGTCTTCTGGCCCTGCCTTGTCTTGGGAAGGGCTTTCCGTGGAGGACAAAGATCAGAAAAATGTCATTTCCAGTTCTGTGGAGGGAGTTAGATTCTGTAATGTGAATCTGGAGTGTAGGATATAAGATCCATTATGATACCTCTGTCTTAACCCCCAAGGTCTGATTCTGAACTGTGATTTAAAACCAAGTGAAGACTTAGAACCAATTTATAGTGTGAGATAGCAGGATCACAGAGTCCTTTGGGGGATGTTATTGATTACAAAGGGGGAACAGGGAACTTCTTGACTGATTGGTAACCTTCTTTTCCTTCAGGTGAGGGTTCCCTTTATGAAACTTACATAAGGGCTTGCAGCTATCATTTGTACATACATGCTTGTAATGCTATAAAAATATTTAAATCTTATTTAAAATTATTTTTAAAGGGTAGTGGTTTTTGGAAACATTCATAGGAGATATGTCTAAGTTAGTTAAAACAGGTAGGTGAGTTTATTTCCAAGAGCGAGTTAGCAGTGTCCTGAGGTTGACGGATGTGGAAGGAAGAATAAATCTGCTGTGGGATTCAGCCCGAGCCTCACTCTGTGTGGGTTCCTCTGACTAGTGAGAGCCCTCTGTGAATTCACAGTGTTTTGCCAATTCTTTCTCCAATATCCTTGAAAGGTTAGAGAAGGGAGTGAGTTGCAGGGAAGACTGGGTTGAAGACGGCTTTGCTTGATTCAAGTTAGAGCTGAAAACAGAAAGATGATTTTCCCGGCTAGCTTGCTTCAGGCCAGCTCTCCCATTGGAAACAAACTGTGTGTGGATTTGTCCGTCATGACCTGGCTTTTACTAACCAAGACAAGTTTAATACACAGACCACTAGGCCACCACAACGTGGCACTATATACACACACCCGTGTTTATGCTTTGGAAAAGCTTAACCTGAAAACACACCTACACTCCTCTTCACACCACTGGTGTGTTGAGGGAAAAATTAAAAAGAATGGCAAGTTCTCGCTCTATGCCCAGCACCAGCTGGCCACATGGCACCAGAGGGGTGTTCTCATCTTGGCAGAATCTCTGACAGAATGGCTTCAAAATCTCTCCACCCAGCTCGCTAGGTTCTCACTGGCAGGTCGCTATCATGCCAGCCCCATGCTGCAAACCCCCACGGCCTTTGGGGTACACATCAGGCAAATCCCCGCTTTGCTGTCATGTCTTTCTCTCTTGAACCCAGTCAAGTTGCAGCGAGAAGAAAAATAGCACACAAACTTAGTTCAGAAACAACGGTAATTCAATATCTGGGCCCAACAACTAGAATGCTAATCTTGTAAGCCATATTAAATCTAAATCATTGGTGGTGAATCTTGGTGGATTCGCCATAAACCGGGAGACACTAGTAGCTACATCTTGCTCTATCGATTACCCATCCAAAAAACGACCCCTCTCTCTCCTCTTTCTCTGGTCCCCTATGCAACCGGAAGTCCCTCCTACCTGCCCAGTGATTGGCTCCTTTATTCATTAGGGGATTGGTTCACAAGAAGTCACCTGAATACTTGATTCACTCCTTGTCTGCACCCCCTCTCAGGAGAGTGGAATTAACATTAAAATACAAACAGCACCAGGCCCATCCGCAGCACTTGTGTGCCATTTTCTCTCCTGTGTGTTCCCTTCTTCACGATCCCTGTACAGGGGTTCTTGCAGCAAGCTGCCCTACCTGTGCACTCATAGTCCTTCCTTGCCCTCCACTGTTCTCTGGAATCTCCTTCCAGCTTCTGTGAACTACTGAGATAGATTTCTCTGTGTGTGTTTGTAGGGATAACCCAGTGGAGGAATGAAGACGTAAAGAAGCTTTCAGGAAAACCTGTGGCTTCCAGCCCTTCCTGTCCATCTCGCTCACCGAATGTGCAGGCCCTCCAGTGGAGTTCTCATTGTTTCTTCTCCACCATTTGAACCAAAAATCTGAGTCTGAAGAGTTCCTGATTAGCCCTTGGTGGTTTTGTAATCGTTTCCTTGAGGGACATTAATATTTAGGTTGATAATAGCGCACAAATGACCACAGGGCCCAGGCTCTCTGAGGAGCCCTGGCCTTTTGCTTGATTTCTGTGGCTCAAATGAGTCTCATTAACAGCAGGCAGGCTTTCTTCTCTCTTGTTGGTCTCTGACTCACGGCAGAAATAGAACCAAATCTCCGTAATGCATGTAGTCTGTTTCCACGATCTTATTACAATTACTTGATTCTGTTCTCTGGGTCTCATCAGTGCTTCCTGTCACAGAAGTTCTTCTCAGACAAAGCTACTGAGAAAAGAGTGCCACATCTCCTAGGAAATGTCAGAAAACAAAAACAAATCTGAGGTTAAAAGTAAAATACCTTGCAGGTTACTTCTACACATTTTCTCTCACTTGATTCTCCAATGGCTTATAAAAGTAGTTGGCATTGCTGCCTCTTGCCGATGAGGAAGGGCACTGTGGCTCAAGGGTTTGAGCTATTCAAGGTCACATAGCTATTTTTCACAACTCAAGAGTAAAGAACTTTTATCTTTCTTTTATTCTTCATATGAGGATATTCGGAGGTTAGTAAAATAAGAAGCCCAATGGCGAGATTTGTGTTGAGATCTGGCTATATTATTGTCTACACTGATAGGTAGTAGAAGACAAATAGGTACACTCTTAGTTAGGGTTTCACGACCAAGGCAACTCTTATAAAAGAAAACATTTAACTGGGGCTGGCTTAGAGTTTCAGATGTTCAGTCCATTATCATCATGGCAGGAAACATGGCAGCATGCAGGCAGACATGGTGCTAGGGGAGCTGAGAACTCTACATCTTGATCCAAAGGCAACCAGGAGAGACTCTCTTCTGCAGGCATCCAGAAGCCTCCACTGGGTGGAGCTTGAGCATAGGAGGAAACTTCAAAACCTATCCCACAGTGATACATTTCCTCTCACAAGGCTATGTCTCCTCCAATAAGGCCACACCTCCTCATAAGGCAATTTCCTATGGGTAAAATATATTCAAACTACTGCATACCACTTCCTGGTAGCAGCTTTTTTGACAGGTATCCCATGACTCTGGCATCTCTAACATCTTGGGGTATCCAAGGCAACATGACCTTCACAGCTTCTTGTTCCAATATTTGGGATCCACATATTTATCTTTTAGGCTCTTTTGGGTCACTTTTTTGAGCTCTACCTTCTGTAGCACTCTAAGCTCAGGTTGATCCACTCCACTTTGCTGCTGTTCTTGGTGATCATCCCATGGTACTGGCATCTCTAATACACTGGTTTTTTCCACTGCAACTAGGTTTCACCAATAGCCAATCATAGGCTGTATTCATGGTGCCAAGCCTCAGTTTCTTTGCATGACCCCTTCAGTCATCAGCTGTCAACTACAACTGACCAATGGCTTTCCATAGCTTCTCAGAATGCTAAGCTTCATCTGCTCTCCATGACTCCTACAAGCCTTCAAAACCAGTACCACTTGGGTAACTCTTATGCATTACCTAATTCAGCTACCAGCACAAGGTACAACCTTGGCCACCTCTGGAACACAGTTTTTTCATGGTCTCAGAAAACATTTCCCAAAAGCTTTCATCTCAGTGATGATGCTCTCTTCTTAATCACTACTCATTTCTTAGGTCCAGCTAACCAGGATCAATTGTCCCAGTAACCCCTTCTACTCTTGGCTCTAAGCTACATGGCCCTGCAAGTTCTCCTGCTTGCTAGGGCTAGAACATGGACCCTGGTTCTTTCTGTTTTCAGTGATTTCCTTCACTGCCTAAGCTTGGCTTTCCTTGCTCTGTCGACTGACCTTGAACTCAAAGATTACATGCTTCTCTCTCCTGAGTGCTGAGATTAAAGGTGTGAATCACCACATCTGGACATAAGCTTTTCTTTCCCTTTTCACAAAAGAGCTTTATAAATTATGGATTGTAGCTCATTTCAGACATAGTCAAGTTGACAACTAAGAATAGCCATCACAGGTACATAGAAGGACACACAAATTGAGAAGAGCCTCCCATGCCTCCTGTTTTCCTAGACTGGTCAGCTAGTCTTATCTGTAGAGCTGAGTAGCATTAGGCTGAGATGTACAGAGAGAGGAACCTGGAAGTCTTTCCCAGTCTCCTTCAAGTACGAAGTATCCAGGTTTATATTGGGGAAATAATATTTAATGACCAGCCATCCTGATTCTGTGAATTCTGTGAAATGACACAGTCAGAAGTCTGGAAAGAGCTTAATGATAAGGCAACACTCTGAACTCCACCTTATCTAAAAGTCCTCTATAGACTCATCTGCCATTCATAATTACCAGTAATTATCCTTGTGTTTTAGATGAGATCTGAGAAACTGAGCAAGTCATTTACTGGAGATCAGAAGTGAGGAGCCACTTGGGTTTGACCTCATTTCATTCCAGAGTCTGGAGTTCTTGAATAGGTGGCTTAATATAAAACTTCAAACTGGTCACCCAGAGTGAACTCTTTGTCTCATGCATGATGGGATTGGAACCTTGAGTGTTTGTTTTGTAGCTCAGATGACATCAAACTCATAATTCTTCTGCATATGCCTTCAGAGTGCTAAGTATAACTGACATGTGTCACCGTGCCTGGCTGGCTAGGACTTTGCTAAGTACCTCAAATGGATACTTGGAAGTTTTCCATAGGGAACAAAGGAATAGAAAGATATATACTTTCATATCAACCCCTTGGATTGAATTCCTCATGGACCAGCATTCTCAGATATAGAACTGATCCCCATAGCCATGAGTAAGAATGCTCTCTTTGTCTGTAAAGTGATAGAGAACTATCCAATGAATCAGACAGTCTTATGTTTGTTTCCTGAATGAGGCATTGAACACATTCAGGAAAGCAACTGGGTGACTGTATGGTCATATTCTCACACAGAGACAAATGTTCTGTTATCAGTGGGTTGAGGGCTTAGGCAGGGACTCCATGGGTCAAGCTGAAGCAGGACCTTTATTTGTGATCTGTAAATGCCCCAGCAGTGGTGATAAGGAGGATCCAGGAGCCTGAACAACTACATATGACATTTTGGGTCTGTGTGAGCATGTGGATATATTTATTAGCATCTCAACATCTATGACCAATCATCTTATGATTACAAAGACATCCATAAGCCAAGTGTTTTCCAACACCCAATGGCAGAGTTTGAGAGAGCTGTTTCTTGGATTCCCAGAGATTACCAAGGTCTATATAATGTTTCACTTTAGTATTCTTCTTTGCAGACTTGATTCACATAAACTCTCTCATTGAATATATTTACAGACTGGATTTTTCCATCTACCACATGGAGACTTTTTCATTGAGCCTGTTAAAAAGCATCCACTGACGGAGGAAGGGTACCACCCTCATGTCGTATACAGGAGACAGATCTCCAGAGCTCCAGAGACAAAGGAGCCCACCTGCGGATTAAAGGGTATTGTGACTTCAACATCTTCCTAGATAAAGAGTTTTCTGTTTTGATTTTATATTTAAGCATGAGCTCTTTGGTCAGGTCTGATAGGTATGACTGAATGCATGATAATCATGAATTCAAAGTCAGCCTGAACAACACAGTCCTATCCTGCATTAAAGAAACAATACCAAAAAATCTTCTTTAGAATATCCCAGAAATAAGCAACTTAAAGAAGGAATGCTTTTTAAACAATGACAATATGATATTACATTAGTGTTAGTGTTAACTAGTAACAAATAGCCGGCAGATCATCAGGCCCATATATAGAAGGCAGATTCGAATGTTTGATAATGATGTGTGAAGAGAAACCGAAAAGCTTATCAACATGTTATTAACTCATATGATGAACTCAGTGCCGCTTCTGGCAACACTACGTTGTGTCTAATGTTGGTTGAGCCATGTTCTACACCCTCTGTTTGTTTGCCCCACCTGCCTTGCTGGGCCCCTGACATTCTGCCCCCTGGAATCCCGTCCCCCACCCTTCCCTCAATGCTCTCAGTTCCCTGTCCCACTGCTCTCCTCCCTCTGTGCCCTGTCCTTCTGCTCCCCTGTTTCCCTGCCCTCCTGCCATTCCCCTGTTCTGGACATGATCTCAGTTGCTCCTTTCTTTCCTGCCCTAGATAGTTAGGATGCTGGAGGAGTTAGGGGAAGGGAAAAACTGCTATCCAAATAATGCATGAAAAAAAATAATGAAAATAATGCATTTATCTTTCCCATTTTCAAAAACTAAAAATAAAAAATAAAATGGCTTTCACAGATAAACTAACCCCAGTAATTTCCTGCAACCTCACATTTTCTTTAATGTGTAGAAAATAAAAGCTATGTATAAGGGCAACTCAAAATTGGAGCATTTTCTTAAATATCATATTGTCCATTTCTTCAGAGGGAAAACTAACAATGCCATAAAGAAAAAAAAAAAGGAACAAAAGAACTAGTATTATTTTGTCTTAAATATCTGCAAGCCTCAAATGGGAAATGAATGGCAGAGTTAAAGCAGTGGCTCCTGGGCAGAGCCACTGAGGACTGCAGCTTTGTAGTCCGTGCATGGAAGGATGAGGACCAAGTGTGCATGCTTCACACAGTGTAGAATGATGAGGGGCTTGTGGGCCTGCCTCATAGTAGCCAGTGCATGGAAGGATGAGGGGCTTGTGTGTATGCTTCATAGAAACATTCCTGGGATTTCTCTCTATGGTCATGCCGTGAATGTAAGCAACAGGAAACTTGTAAATATGGAATGTTTTATGTGCATAAAATCAAATGGCGGCTTCAATTCCTTAACCCTTGTAAGTGCTTGCAGCTGGGTTCTACATTACGTAATTTACTGTGTGCATCTTGTAGCAAGCACGACAAGAAAGGAATACACCAATCATGTGGCTGATTGGATTGCCAAAAGTGTTAGTCCATGTAATCTCGATATGAAATTGAAGATACTGTTTTTCACAAACCCAATCACTGGGTAATTACCCTCTCCTATTATGGTTTGCATAAGGGAGAATGTGTTGCCTGTATGGATTTATAGATTTCAAATTGAATCTAAGGTCTAGGTTATCAGCATAACTAGAGAAATACTAGGACAATAGGTGAATTTGTCTGGATGGTTCTTAACTAGTGCAATAGGTGCATTTGTTTAGATAGCTGCTTGGTGCATGAATGAAAACTATCCCCTACCTACCCACCTTGAACACATGAACTCGCTGTTGAGAAATGGGCTAAATACAATGCACTGAAGGGCTAGAGAGGTGGCTCAATAGGGGAGGGTACTTGCTGCTCTTGCAGAGTACCCACATTCTGCCCCCAATACTCACATGGCAGCTTAAAACTGTCCATAACTCCAGTGCCAGGCGACATTGTATCTTCTTCTGGGCTCTAAATGTAATATACATACACACATGCATACATACATACATACATACTTTCATACATGACAAACACCCATATATAAACAACAAGCTAACTATAGGAAATGTTTAGTCATTAGTAGGCAGAAGGAAAGATAGGAAAGAGTGAGATTTACAAACATCACAGACAATAATACAATTATGAAACTGTCAAATAATTTCCCATGATGTTTCTAGGAAGACCCTAAGATGCTGCAATTGTAAGTCTTCCCTCAATAACTCCCTTCTTAGAATGATCGTCCTATTGTGAACTTTTCTAAGGATATTCTAAGACTACAAAGGACACTTATTTATTTTTATTTACTTATTTATTTTTTGCTTTAGGGTTCTTGACAGTGTCAGGATTGATCAGCTGTGCACACAGGGACTTTGACAGTGCCCAGTAAAGCCTCTTTCAACAAGGCAGCAGCTGTGGCTAAGAGAAGGGAGATGGTTTTCAAAAGCACTGGATTGGTTAGTACCAGAGCACAGTCAGGTTCACAAGCCACAGTTTTCTTATTCCCCTGGCTTTGGGCTACATTGGTACCCACCTTCAAGGTTTCTTTCAGTATTAATCTTGTTTCATCAGCTATTCTTGCAAGCCTTATTAGGGTACATACAGACTCTTTCCACCAAGTGTGTTAGGTGTGAACTAAGAGATCAGTAAACTGTTGAAATGAAACAGATACTGATAGCATTTCAGGGCAAGAAGAAACCAGAGTGTATCAGTTTATGCTCTAGGTAGCACTAATAGGAAGAAGAAAGCAAATGAGTCTTTTCTAGATATTGAAGATGTGTTTGTTGTCTTAACCATCTCCTTTCTTGAAACAGTACTGTTTAAATGATAGTTGAAGTGATTCAGGAATAGCTAATGAACTCATACACAGTCTCAAACTATATAGACAGTAGGACTCTTATAATCTTCATAGAATAAAATTTATTTGGTATTTGCTGAACTAGGCAATAGTAGTCTTCTTATTCCATGCTATCCTACAAAAATGATCGAGTTAACTGTAGGTAGTGGTGTCCTCAACTGATATTAAAATGCACTTTATGCTTAGGTTGACTGACACCACAAGGCTGAATAGTTGCCTTCTGAGTCTCTAATGTGATTCAGCAGAAAAACAGATGAACTCTTCTACACTGAACTCGGACCCTTTGCTTTTATTTTATTTCCCACATAGAAAGATGCAGGAGATTTTGCAGCCTGTGTCAGGATTTTAATGTGATGGTAGCCTGGTTTTGATTTGATCATGGTTAACTGCTTCCTCAATCTCTTGTGCTGGAGTTGTCTGATTATCTGAGTTCTTGCTGAGTCCTGCTGTATTTTATATTTTCTCCAAGCTCAACTTTCTGGAATCTATGCTAAATGATTGAAAATATGCAAGATTTATGCTTTCCTTTAATCAGTATAGATGAGCTCCTTTGTCTTCACATTGTTGGTGAGATGCGGTTACACCCAGGGCCTGAGTGACTGTTGGGTGAAAAGTCTGGGATGCTGGAGAAGCTCTTATTAAGCAGATGACAGTAGCTGCAGGGTTGTAGGCAGCATGAAGTCATCCTAGCAGATAAAACCAGAGTTTGATTTCACTCATCAGGGTTTCAGGCTGCAAATACCTAATCTTCTTCCTGGCATGCAAGCTTGTTTTCAAATGTGTGCAATTATCCCACAAATGTCTGCTGGTATCTCCTTTATGCCAGATGTTTTCCTGAGCTCTGTGCATATAGTTGTGAATAGTATACAGCTCCTGGTAGGAAGTTGGAAACTTGGATAAAGGATGTGAGTAAGGACGGGTCTAGTCCCAGCCTTACATCCATAACCTATGAAGAGATGTGGAAAATTAGGACACATATTAGGTTTTAGCTATGCTACATCATCATGCTTATACCAGAACAGTGAGGATCATTCATTTATTTTTTTTTCTGTAGCAGGATACTCATTTTGTAAGCCTTTTACACTCTGTCCAGTCTTGAGTGTTTCCAAACTGCTTTCAGTGTGTGTGTGCGTGTGTGTGTGTGTGGTGTGTGTGTACATGTGTGTGTGTATTATGTTGCATAGACCACTCTTGTTCATGTTTCCTAGTGTAGATTGATAGGGATTTCACTCCACCTGTAGATGTTCTGTGAGTTTGTCCTCCCATTAAGTAGAATAAAATTAATAACACACAGAATATCTAGATCTAAGCTTCCACCAGATGATGCATAATTTCATTCCAAAGTTAATGTTCAAGAACACAATCGAGATAGTCTAGTGTGCTGTATCCTATAAAATTCATGGTATTCTCTTTTGGATTGTGTCAGTCTGCTGGATAAGAAGTGCTTTGTGTTAAAGTTTTACACACACACACACACACACACACACACACGTATGTATATATTATAAAATACAACACACACACACACACACACACACACACACACACACACACACACATAATCTAGCTTCTCAATCTATGGGTCACAACCCCAAAGACCATTGGAAAACATAAATATTTGCATTATGATTCTTAACAGTGGCAAAATAACAGTTATGAAATAGTAACAAAAATAATTTTATGGCTTAGGGTCACCACAACATAAGGAACTATCAGATGGTCACAGCATTAGGAAGTTAACAACCACAGTACTGGAGCATCTTGATCGTTTTCTTCCATGTCCAACTATTACCCAGTTGGCCACATATTTATGTCTTTTAGATTAGTCTCTAATCTGACTTACTACCTCTGTTGGCTTAAACATGTCTCATTTCTCCAGAGTAGAAGTAGAGAGAAATAGACATCCCAGATTAGCTGCAAATGCCATGCAGTCAGGATTTAACCAGAGAAACAAAACCAGCAGGAAATGTATCTTGAGTTATTTGTTGCAAAGAAATGACTCGAGCAACAGTAGGCATGAGTCTTGTAAATGGCCAGTCTATGAACAAGCCAGCACAAAGGGCAAGCTGAGACTGCTGTGCCCAGGCTGAAGCAGCTGTCCACATGTAGAATGTCTCCTCAGAGAAGCCCTAACTCTATTTATAAGGCCCTTTAACTAGTTGAAGCAGATCGCTAGATTATTGAGGATCAATGCCTTTAGTTAGAGTTAATTGATTGTGAGTCTTAGTTATGTCTGCAAATGCCTTCACAGCAACCCAGAGAGTAATGGTGGATGACAGGGCTGAGGGAAGGGGGGACAATGCCTCATCATGGTGATATAAAAGATGATCATAATACTACATCTTTTGTGTCTCTCTCTGATTTTTTTTTTTTGTAAATTGATAGTTTTTCTTGTTCTCTGTATTTGACATCTGGAAATTCCCCATTTTCATGCTTTAAGGTTGTGATGCGCTTAATGAGGATTGTGGAAGATTTTTCAAAATAACCAGCCCACCTTATTGCAAGACATCAAAGTCTTAGGTAGTTACTTGAAAGGTTTTATGTGGTCTATTCAAAATAATATGTATAAAAACTATTCAATATTAAGTAACAAGTTATAACTAGTGGATATTAACAATAGCTCACTGTGTTATCTAGCTTATTGGATCACTAATTTGGTAAATCAGAGCAAAGCTTTAAACTTGGAAGTGTTTCTATCTTGTTCTGAGTTAATGATACGCAGTGAGCGGAAGACTTTAAATGACTTCTGCATTATGTGTTGAGTCTAAATGTTCTCAGTAGGTGCACAATTAGTTTACCTTGCATGACAGCAATTTTTTTTCACACAACTTTCCAGATTCTTGTCGTGGATTTCTTGAGGAGGAATCCTCCTGTTTCTGGAGGATTCATCCATTAGGAATGGATCCACAGTAGTTCATGTTCGGCTTTATTAAGGCAGCACAGTTAAAGGAGAGTTGCTGTAAGTGTTTTATTTATTTTTTATTTATTTATTTTAAGTCTGTAGAATAGCAGATGCATGTACAGCCTCACATGTGATCTGTTTTAAGAACTAGTAGGAGTTTTGGGAAAGTACTTGGGGTATTTACTAATAGAAGGAATGAGGAGACTGAGAAATACTTAATTCACGAGTTCCTAATAATAAGATTATTCATTTTATTTTACAGTAAGCAGATTAAATGACAACTTTGGTGGGTTTGTTTGGATAATAACTTCCATAACCAAGACTTTGGGAACTCAGAGAGCCAACGGCTGTGCCAGAGTTGCTTCAGACTGCTGATATATTGATTTCTGAAGTACAAGCTTTCTTCATTAACTAGATCCCACAGTGATAGTTCTCTCTTACATTTCCTCAGTGCTGGTCAGTCTATTGCCTTGTTCCTCCATCATTCCAGCTGTCAAGGATCTGGGCTCCACACAGGAAACAGCTCCTATAGATACTCTGCTTCTCTGCTCATTGTTCCTCCAGGATGCATTATGCTGGACACGTGCTATCAGAGAGGCTGAGACTGTATTCAAGGACTGATTTTGGAAAGGCTGGGAGCACAGAGGGTTCTGTGCATTCTGAGTTGGAAGGAGTCTCTCCTAGTCAGTGTAACAAAGACCATTTTGGCTGATGGATGGTCCTTTCTAAGGCTAAGCCATCCCAATTCTGAAGAAACACTACCTGAAAGACTAGCCATCTGACCAGTCTGGCACTTCCCTAATTATGATGAGAAATGAATCAGTGGCTTTTCTATTTGCAGCCAGTAGTGCTTGACATAAACAAATAGTAAAGATTTACTTGGTTCGTTTCAGAATTGTCAATGAGGAAGAGAAGGCAAGGTGGAACAGAGCGGCCCACATCATGTAGCCAGGAAGCATGATAGGGATACAGGAAGGAGTCAAGACAGGATATAGTCCTCACAGACATAGCCCTAGTGATCATATGCCTCCAATGAGGCCCCATTTCCTGTCTTTCTCTGCTTCCAACATCACAGCATGAATCCATCAGGGTGTCAATCATTAGGTCAGAGCCTCCGTCATCTCTGAAAATGCCTTCATAGTCACACCTAGAAGTATGCTCTTCTGTCGAGGATTATTCTCGACACAATCAGTTTGACAATTATGTTTAGCTCTCACATAGAATCTGGTTTTTCTACACTTCTCAAGTCTGCTCAATCATGAGGCCACCAGTGACCCTATTTGGAAAACAATATCATCCTAAACAACCAACCAACCAAACGAACAAACCAAATAGCTCAACTTCTAGCTTGAAATCAGTGTCTGATAGCCTTGGTGTGGTTTCCCTTGTAGAACTCACATGTTTGCTCAGCCAACCCACATTATTACCTGGTTCTATTAGTTTTACTACCTACTAGGTTTCTAAGCAACCCACCTTCCCCAGAGACTTACAATGTCCTTCAGCATCTTCTGGCTTTCATTTAGAATACCACCTCAGCCTTCTAACTAGTCATTCTGCTCTTGACTTCTCTCACTGGAAGCAAGTTTCTAAAACATGATTCAGATCATCTTCCCATTGCCAAAGAGGCCTCTCCACATGTCTGGGACAAGGGCTCTCTGAAATGTTTTAGGAAGTGCATCTTAGCAACGCCCTGTTTGTCTTTCTGGGTTCATCTCTTGGGTTATGTTGAACTTACTTTCCTTACTCAACCACCCAAGCTTCCACTTATCTGCCGTCCTTGCACTTACAGTTCCTCTGACTGAGCCTGGTTCTTTGTGTCACTTTTATCTATCCATTATAAAACCTTAGGCACACCAGATGACTCAACATCACCAGCACCATTGTGCCCACTACAGGCTCCATCATGTGGCGAGTCTGCCTGTCTGCTTCTGTATATAGTAAGCTCACTGAGTCAGGAATCACATTTGCTAATACCACACATGTTCCAAAGATCTAGCAGAATCCTTGTCTGGGAAGAGAACTGAAAAGTATTCACCTTGCAAGTATTTAACTTCCAGATTCCCTGTACTGTGTGACTCATACACATTTTCTCTTTGTGGAACTGATTTAACTCTGAAAAAGGCTTAAAGAAAGTGTCTATGATATCAGGAGCCTCCTGACAAGAAATAACACCCACCAATTTAAGAGTTTTTTTCAGTGTTGTGTGTGTGTGTGTGTGTGTGTGTGTGTGTGTGTGTGCATGCACATGTCTGCACATGCTCATGAAAGCCAACAACCTTAAGTGTCATTATTTACATGTCATATAGCTTTCTTTTCTGAGATGAAGTCACTTGTTGTCTGACTTAGTCACTGAGTATATTAGACTAGTCAACCACTGATCTACCTGTCTGTCTCTTCAGTGTTGAAATTATACATTTGTCACCACCCTACCTGACTTATGTTACATGGTTTTGGGAGATGGGATTCAGATCTCTCCTCTTGGAACACAAGCAATTTACCAATTGAACAATCCTAGAGACATTATGGTTTTTATTTTTTCAAGGAACAGTAAACGGGTGGAGAGATAGTCGGATGGCTGGGTGACCAGACAGATAAAAATGAGCAACTGCATGTACTTAACAAACTTTACTTATACCTAGCATGAGACATTCAGGCTGCTCCAGTGAGTGAAATCCTGGGCCAGGCAGAAGTATGGAAAGGGGACCTCATCTTCCAGCACGGAGGAGCAGATGTGTGTTGGGGGTGGGGGTGAAGGGGATTTAACTGGACTAAGGAAGAGCCTTGGAAGATGAACTAGAAGTAAGGTCCTGGTGGATCTGCTGCTGACCCCAGCAACCCTATAAAATAGTAATGACCTCTGAACCTAGACTATTCATAGCTGTCAGGTTCCTGTGGGCCGTAGAACAGATTCTCATCCAGAGCTAGCATTGCAATCAACATCTTGGCATGCTTCTAGTTCTGTTCAAATGCTGTCCCCCATGGTTTCCATTTCCTCACCCTGGATTGCCTAGGAGGACTGCTGCTGGTCCTGCTTCAACTCCTGCATTCTGGCCTTCTACCTCCTCTCATCACTTTCCTCTTCCTTCTTTGCCTTTCCAGGGTTCATCTTGCACTGGCTGCTTTTTCTGCTTGCAAAAATCCTTGCAGATGCCTATATACTCTTAGGCTATTTCACCCAATCAGAGAAGCCTTCCTTGATCACCACCTAAGACACCTTTGCCTCTACCACTTTGTAAACAAACCCTTTATACTGTTTAATATTTCTAGTGATTACCCACTAAATTGGTCTTTGTTCATGCGGCCTTCTAATATCTAGAATTTAGTTTTGTTTGGGAGAATACTTCTTTGCTTTTGTTCTCTGCAATGTTATCAGTTATGGGACAAAGCCTTCCATTCCGAGCACCCGGTAAATGCTACCGGGTGAAATGAGTAAGTAGTGAATAAATCATACTTTATTAATGATTATGCCTCTGAACTTGTATTTAATTTCCATCTTGAGAAACAGCATTGCATGGAATGTGGCCTTCTATTTAATGTTTGTGTCTTTGATACATGTTTGTTCACCAGATGGATCTGTGTTGCGCAGTGAGAGACTGCAGGTATGAATAGACAGAGGTCATGTCTGAGCTGGGGCCAAACATTACAAGACCACTATGAGTCCCCAAGTCAAAGCAAAAGTGGTCTCTTGGCAGTAATTAATGTTAACTGTGTGCTTGTCCCATGGTTTGATTAATGACAGTGTTTGAGAAAACAAGCATTTCCTCCCCCACAGAGTCCCGTTCTGTGGAGCAGCTGGAAATCTCATAAATCACCACGAAATTGTTTCTTTAGAGGAAGGAAAGTTTACTTGTTAGATTTGAGGTAAAATATTTAAGAAAATTATCAATTTGCTTTATGCTTCAAGCTCTCTGTACAAAACCAAAGGAATGGATTCTTAGGGAATGTTTTGAACCAACTTGCTAAAGCTTAGAAAGTTCTAAAATATTTTTACTTTGTTTCTATGTCGTTGCTTGACTATCCTTTCTTCAAGAAATGTTAATTTAGCTAGATACAAGAACCCCACCCATGTCCAGTTGGACCCTGCCCTCGTAGACTTACCAATGACTGAGAAAGAATGGAGAAAACATTATAAAAACCAAACATAAAATATTGTGACCTGCTATGAGTGGGTATTGGAAGGGCTAGATATAACCAATGGGGTCCTCTCACGACATGGACCTCGAATAAAAGAGAAAGTTTTCTCTTTTGGTTCTGAGGAAGTCATTTTGCTAAGATCACATCTGCAGAATTTCTCAGCATTTAGAGAATTGTGCTCTTTGTGAACCAAATAATAGGTTGCTATATGTCTCAACAGTCAGCTCACTATGTCTGGTCCCTGCTACCTCCTGCTTTCCCAAGTCAGATTCTCAAGCACTTTCTATGTGGCCTTTTGGCTCTTGGTGCATTTTGGCCTCTTCCTCTCTGCTCTGATTCTGATAACACTCTAGGACAATGATCATGTCTCACAAGGCAGTCTGTGTTGTATCACTGTGCTTCCAAGGCCCCAGGGCACATGTGTGGGGAGGATCAACATTGAACGCATGCTCTGCTATGTCTTAGAGCAGGGCATGGCAGGCGTTTCCACACATCCCAGACTGGGATGCAGCAGGTAATTAGGTGCACTTCTCTCCTGTATTCTGTCAATGTATGTTCCAGATCAGAGCAAGAATTTCTCTGAGTGTTGTCCCTCTGTTGGCTTGCAGTGGTAGCTCACTGCAGGAAGGTTGATTGACTTCCCTGTCGAGACCTTGTGTTTTATTCTGCACTGTGTTTTGAGTACTGTATGTTGGTTTCCCCCAGATAGTTTAGTTACAAAATTCTAAGTATATTTAATGCACATTAATGATATGCCTGAGATTGCTATATAATAGACAGTGATTCTTATTATATAGCCATATGTATAGTCAGAGATAGTCTTACATATGTATAGACACATGCATTTGGATTTTCCTATTTTAGATAAATGAACTGGAAATTGTGAGAGCTACATCTGGCGCCACCTCAGCCATTCTCTGGGTTAGACAAATGGCATAAAACCTGCCCTCCATTTCCTCATCAGTAATATGAAAGGGTAGAAAGGCAGATTCTCTTAAGTGTGATAAGTCATGACTTCTGCTTCTACTCTGCAGTATTGAGAAACAAAGTCATGGTACACTTTACTCAATCTGGTGCGGTATCAAGTGGATTTGTAACAGCCAATACTTTTTATACCTTTCAATACCTCTCCTAGAACCACATATCTGACTCCTAGGTCTGCTGCCAACTTAGCTTAAACCCTTAGCTCAACCCAAACATCCACACTGAAAACAGGAGTGCAGGCCATGCTTTCAGGCTCTTCCAGGGAGAGGAGTCTGAGCATGGCACTGCAGCCACAGAGCCCCACTTTCTTAGAGCATCTCTCCTCATCCCTGTTATACTATGTGCCCATTCCCCTTGACCTCCATATACATGCCAGATTTCTTTAGAAGTTTTAGTAGTACTGTTAGCGGACACCCAAGACCTGGTGTTTCATCTGAATTTTACCCCATTCTATACAACTTTCAGCACTGAGATAGAGATGTATCTTCTGGGATGCTCCATCACCTGAAGGACCTCTAGCTGTATGAGTATAGCTAGGTATGTGTACATGTGCTATGCTTCCATATGTGTGGTATGTATGCTTATATGTATGCTATATGCTTTTATGTATGTGGTATATATGTTTACCTACATGCTTATGAGGATGTCTTTATTTGAATGTGTTTTAAGGAATGCATACTTGCATGTGCATGTATGGGTGGAATGTGTGTTTCTGTGTTTATATTTGATGTGTACATCCATACATGGTATTTATGCATTTATGTTTAAATGTGTGTCATATATGTGTATGTATGTCTGTGTAGAGATGTGTTGGGTGTGCATATATTTAGAAACATAGCACATCCTAGCACATCATATCAGTGGCTTCAGGAGGCAAAGGTGGCTTGCTCAACTGTGATGATTCAGGGTTTTATGAAAAGTATTTTCATTCTGTTTTGAATGCATGATGTTGAAAGTCACATGTGGTCTCCCAGTTGACACAGGAGTTCTTGTTTAATCTAAGAGGGTAAAGAAAGAGAGAACAAATCCCTAAAACAGAAAGGCTTTCCCTGGCTGGAGGAGTGTGCTAAGACTAATGCCAATGTCAACCCTGCAGCAAATGTCAGTCCTGGCCTGCAGCTGTTCACGATTCACTGTTGCTGAACAGATAAGGAACAGGAGCAGAGCCTTTTGTCCTTCTTCCCACTCCATCCACTGTTACCAGATCCTCTAGAACTGTAACCCTTGCTTTTGAGTATCTTTTCCTAATTAGGTCTGCAACCCTTGGGTCCCTCTATTCTTCTTCAGCCAGGTGCACACCATGACTGAAGACATAAAAACTGATCACCTAGATGTTTCCTTGTTGTTAGATAGTATGGAGTGGACAGGCAGGGGTGTGGTGAATATAGCTGGAATCCAGGACAGGGCAGACAAAAGACTCAAGAGGTGAGAACCAAAAGTTCTCTTCTTAGCTCTCTAAAGATTTAACTCTCTTTTGCTCCCAAGTCTCAGGCATGTACAGCAGGCATCAAAGTCCCTTTTAAGTTGCATACTTGGATCTCTGGGACTAGCTCAAATGGAAGGTCACTATCAGCTTTGGAGAGAAGAGTGGCTAAAGCTTTCCCCGGCTCCTGGGCTCAAGATGTTTTAATCTTTAAATTATAATACCAAAAAGATCAAAGGACAGTTCTGCTAAAGACAGAGCAGGGTTTTTTTGTGTTTTTTTTTTTCTCCCTCATGATTCAGGGTCTGAGAATGTTGCTCAGAAGTAGCAGACCACAGTCTGCATCTTCCAAAGGGGCAGGACTCTTTCAACCCTGTATGTGATCCCATTCTACACAACTTTCACTAGCACTGAGACTGAGATGCGTCTTCTGGGATGCTTTCTCCAACACTTGGAGGATCACTAGCTGTCTTAGTATAGCTGAGTCCACAGTAGCTTGATGTGAAGGCTCAGCAGTGGAAACAAAGAGTTTCAGAGCCACACTAGCTGGAGGATCTTGGAACTAGACAACCTTCCTACTCCTCATTCTCCCTATAGTGATTTTTCCTGTCTATCCTGTGGCTAATGAACAGTTTACAGTTCTAGCATAGATAGACGAGGTGAGATGGAGTCAATGAAGGCCTTGGCCTCCCAGTTCCTGGGTTGTTGTTCCTAATTCTAGTACCCTATATAATCCGACAGTCTTCTTGTGCCTTCCTGATAAACTCCTTTGTTGGTGAGAGTAATATGAAGCTGTTTGTTGTTTTATCCATCCCAGCCAATAGAGCTTAGCTGGGAACGTTATTTTCCTTGCACTTGCAGAAACATGAGTTTGATTTCAGCAGCTTACTGGAGACATTACTGTGGGTATTCTGAAATGCAGATATGTAAGCAAAATGACTTTTAGATTTTTGTGATGAAAAAACTACACATATACACAAAACAGGTACATATATATCTTCTGATATCCGTATATGTAAATGTATATGTACATATACATGTACATATGTATATAGTTAGTCTTGATTTTTTTAAAGAGTGAATATTCATAACGGTGTGCATGCTTTCCAGAGTCCTTTCTGTTCTGCAAACCAGAAACTCTACATCCAGTAAACAACTTCCCATCTCTCCTTCCTCAACCCTGGCAACCACCCTTCTCTAATGGCAAGAATTTTAAAACACATACAGACCTTAAGGCTTTGCATATAACCAATGAAGGCTTAAGCTAGAGTAGGGTGGTTAATGTTTCACAGAGTGTCTTGCGAGTCAATCCAGGATAAGCAAGTTCTTCTGATGTTCTTTCTTCTGCTGCAGTTGTTTATCCACATCAGATACATATTTGTGTGAGACTACAAAGTGCTAAGAAGAAGGACCACTTGAGTTTGCCCTAGCAAAGAGATTGCCTTATTTTCAGTTGCTCTCTTGGTTTCCTAGCTCCCAGAGTGATACAACTTGGTAGCTGGTTATGAGACTGATTTTTCCATCTGCTGGAATATTACATAGAAGTCTTTTGTAATGAAAAAAAACACTGGACACATCTTACAGAATAAAGTGATGTGAAGATGCCAAGAGTCATGTAAGAGTTCTTGGAGGCTACTGACAGCTGAATAACTACAGGAATGTGGGCAGAGGCAATGAGAATTATGCTGCTGCTTCCCGGCAGATCCCTGTACAGAGGCTTGTGTGAGCAACGTTCTCCATGAATAGAATGACACAGGAAATTGTTTACAATGCCTGGTAGTATGGGATCTTGGACTCCGCTGGAAAAACCCAACCATGGTGAGCATCACTGGGAGAATGCCTTCCTCACACCTTTTATTTTCTAAGCATCCTGCACAGTCCACATTTGGGTTATCTCTACTATGCTAAGAGTTGCATGTTTCAAGCCCAAATTAGTTTGACTATCCTAACTTTTGACATGGCTATTTTTTTTTTAAAAGCCACAAGAATTAATTCTCAGAATAACACCAAGTAAAGAGCTTTCATTTTATCTCTTTACTTTTGAGTTGAAATTTTAAAATAATATTTTTATATTTTGAAAGTTTCAGGAATGCATTATCATTTATGGATTGTATACATATATGCTGGTATGTGTACATCACCCCACTATCACACCATTTGACCTTACTGGGTCCTCCAACGTGGCTTCCTCCCAGCTTAATGTTCTCTCTTTTCTATAATTAATAACCTCCTGAGTCCAATCAGTGCTGCTTATATACACATAGTGTGTGTCTCTCTCTGTCTCTTTGTGGGCGGCTTCACTCTCAAAGAAGAGTGATCCCCAGTCTCTTAATAATCATCTGCTGGCAATAAAAATCAACTAGAGGTGATGCCTCAAGTCTCTCCCAATTCATACTGGAATTTTGTTCAAGAGCCACAACTGCTGTGAATTCATATGTACAACAATCATTCTATTTCCTGAAGATAGAATTTGTTCTCCTCCCCATCCTCTGGCTCTTAATTCTTTCTGCTTCCTCTTTGATGGTTACTAAGCCTTGGAGAGCTTGATATAGAACACCTACCTACAGTTAAGCATCAGAATCGTGTATTCTATGTTCTTTTTTTCTATTATGAATGTCTGCATTAACAATTACCCACTATTTAAAACATAACAGAAACTTTAATTGGGTTAGAAGATATTGTTTCACTATGACTCTTTCATACATATTTAGATTTGCTTGACCATCTTTCCTCACCTTCTCCCATCCTGTGTCCCTTCATTCCATCCCTCCCACCACTTACACCTATCTACCCCTAAACTTCCCCTCTCCATTGCCATATTACCTGTGTTCTGTCTTTTCTACCTTAAAGTATTCTCTTCAGTGAATATGTATGAGGAAGGAACTCTAGTAGAACATAGATTCTTTAGGATATACGCCCAAGAATGTGATAGGTAGGTTGTGTAGTAGCTCTTTTCTACTTTTTAAGAAACATCAATATTGATTTCTATAACAGCTGTACCAGTCTGTACTTTATAAACATGGATGAGGATTCCTCTTCCCCAACATCCACATGAATATGTGTTATCATATCTTTATGATAGCCATTCTGACTAATATAAGATGGAATCTGAAAATAGCTATGATTTGTATTTTCCTGATTAATAACATCGATCACTTAAAAAATGTAGTACTGTAAAAAAATTATTTTTATCAACAATATTTTTATTTTAATTAAATTATAATTATATGACTTCCTGCATTTCCCCTTCTTTCTCCAGTTTCCCCGTGTCCTTTCCCTCCAATCTCTCCCATGCCCACTTTCCCAAGCTCCTTCTCAAACTGATGACCTATTTTTCTTGTATATGTTTTCTTTAAAGAATTCTCTCTTCAGATCTGTAAGCCAGATTTTCTTGATGTATTGGTCTTTTTAAAAGGATGTTCTTTATGAATATATGAATCTAAATAATAATCTTCTATTTATACATAGCTAGCAAAGATTTTTCTCCCAAGCAGTGGGCTGCCTTTACACTCAACTATTTAATTTGGTGTCCAGATGCTTTTTGGTTTTATGACAACTCATTTGTCAGTTGTTGATCTTGTTACTTTAAGGTTTTTCTCCATTTATGTTGAAAATGGCTATGGATGTGTCATAGTTTGCCTCTATTAAATTGATGTATATTCTCTTTAATTCTGTTCTCACTAGGACTTTTTTTTTTTTTAATCATGAAGGGATGTTGTATTTTGTTAAAGGCCTTTTCTGCATCTACTGAGATGATCAGGTGATTTCTGTCTTCATTTCTATGATTTATGCCACTGATGGATTTGCATCTGTTGAATCATTCCTGCATCTGTGAGGTAAAGTCAACTTGTATGGTGCCCAACCTTTTTGCTATGCTCCTGTATTCAGTTCACTAGTAACTTGTTGAGAAATTTTACACCTGTGTTCATCATATACTGGTCTACTACTCTCTTTTTCTGTTGTATTTTCTTCTGGCTTTGGTATTGGAGTGATGCTGGCTTTGTAGAAGGAGTTCGAGCTAAACCAATCATTTTTAATGCTCCTGGTTGGGAAGATGAAGCAAAGAATCAGTTTCCAACATCATCAGCCCTTATAGAACATGTCAAACTCATAGTGGCAAGGATGGCCATGGATGGCTGCAGTACAGCACCTGCTGTAGAAGAGGTTTCTTGTCCTTGGCAACATCTTTAGCTTCATTTTACTTCATTACCTGTGATTGACATTGGATGACCTCCCTAATATCAGGAAGCTAAGGTGACGAGATTGTTAGATACATTTGTCTTTCAAAGGAATAGAAAATTGGCTTAGGGCTGGGACTAGTTAGAACTAAGACTGAAAATATCTAGAGCCTGAATCAGGAACCTGCTGAATTCTCGTGTTACTTGTTTTATGCTGTCTTATATCAAAGAGTGGATTTTACATTTTAAAATGGCTCCTGTTTTGGTTTCAATAGAACTGGGTCCCATAGGCTCATATTTTTGAATGTTTGGTCATTAGGGAGTGCCACTACTTGACAGGGATTAGGAGATGTGGCTTTGTTGGAGTAGGAGTGGCCTTACTGGAAAAAGTATGTTTCTGGTGGGTGGGCTTTGGGGTTTCAAATGTTCAAGTCAGGCATAGCATCTCTCTCTTGCCTGCCATTCTGTAAGGAGAACTCTCAGCTACCTCTCCAGTACCATGTCTGCCTATGTGCTGCCATGTGTCCATGTGTTCCACCATGAATATCATGGACTAACCTCTGTACCTGTGAGCTAGCCCCAATTAAATGTTTTCCTTTATAAGAGTTGCCATGGTCTCTTTACAGCATTAGAACATTGAATAAGAGAATTCCATTTTAACTTGTTGCATAAGAATATATATATGAAATCTTTCCCCTCAGTCTGCAAACTCTGAAAGATAGCAAAACATGTTTACTCTTTCCTGATAACAAACGTTCTGACCCTAGTCTAAGTCACTGATTGTCCAAATGTGGTCCCTGGACCAGTGATGTCAGCAACCACTTGACAGCAAATTTTCAAGATACATCCACCCCCAGTGTACCCAATCAAATACTCTGCAAGTGAATACTAGTGTTTTGTTTTAAGTAGTTGTCTCTATAATTGTATTGCATGCTAAAGGTTTAAGAACCAGTGATCTAGACACATGGTCTTATCATTCTTTATTTCGTCCATTATTTGTTAACAAAAAAGGACCTTGGGAAAAGTAATTTCCTCTCTTGGTGCCTCAGTTTCTTATCAATAAATGTTTGTGAGAATTAAAGAACTAAAGTATGTAAAAAACACATTAAGGCAAATCTATAATATATAGTAGTTATTGTTATTTTGAATTTGTTATTGTTATTAAAAAAAACAGCTTGGGGAGCCATAGAAAGAGGATTGGCTAACTGCTACAAAAATAGAAAGGAAAATTATGTTTTAGTATAGTACTCAATAGAACACTCCGGCAACTCTAGTTAGTACTTTGTTGTATGTTTCAAAATGCCTAGCAGAGTAGATTTGACTGTTCTCCACAAGTGGGTAACAAGATGGTGGACGTGCAGGTCACCCTGATTTAACCACTGCACACTGTATACATGTGTTGAACTAGCTCACTGTAACATACCAATATTTAAAATTACTGTGTGTCAATGAAAGAACTTTCAATGAAGCCTCCAGTCGGCTAAAAATGAAAAGAAACCATTAGTAATGTTAAGTCTTAGCAGGAATTGAGACATTTAGCAGAAAGGTCCCAAGCCCAGGTAGATACTAGAAATCCTGCTACAGAAACTGTGGGTTGGATCATCTGGTGACCCTGGGGTCTTCCTTCAGTCAAATTTCAGGATGTTTCTCAAGACTGACAAGATCCCTCTACTTGTCACCGGGTGCCTTGCTTTCAGCTCTCTGTGGTTTCATCCCTTAGAGTGACTCTCCACATCCAGGCCACTCCTGAGGATAAGCAACAGACCTTATTCATGAATCAGGGAAACGGCTCATTAAAAGAAAATTCACACAGGTCTGAGTTTTTATATGAGATTCAAATTGCCACACATGTTTTAGTGCAATAAATCCAATCTGCAGATGTTAACAGTCTTTAAATATTTTAAAATTTATGACTATTATTCACAAAGTCAGGTAGCTGGGTCTCAATGCAGTTACAACAGAGAGAGTCTAAACATTTCCTAGGTTGGCTAGCATCTGGCTAACATTGTTGTTCTGCAGGGCTT
Organism: Mastomys natalensis; assembly: GCA_021653895.1. Lineage (NCBI taxonomy): Eukaryota > Metazoa > Chordata > Mammalia > Rodentia > Muridae > Mastomys > Mastomys natalensis. The sequence continues at coordinate 1,979,651 of JAJTUV010000015.1, read as the reverse complement.
AGGCTTCTGTCCTTAGTCTTTATAATTCCCACGAGTGGCTTTGCAGAGCAGTGTCTTCTCCCCTGACCCAGACAGATACCCTGTGTTCCAAAGCACTGGTGGTGGCAGAGGGATGGCTCTTTCTCTTGAAGCATTGAGAGGGTTTGCTTCTCAGATTCCTAACAGTAGTGAACACATTCTATGAATACAGGCAGGACAGAAAGGAGAGGAACCACAGCCTTCGCTACTGCTGGGCCTCAACTTATTGGGATCTCCTTCCCTATCTGCTCAATTCCTTTTGAGAGCTAAGAACTGTGTGATGTGATGTGATGTGTGTATGTGATGTGATGTGAGTGATGTGATGTGATGTGATGTGATGTGTGTGATGTGTGTGATGTGTGTGTGTACTACTGTGTAGCATGTGGGTGTATGTGTATGTGTCTGTCTGTCTGTCTATCTGTCTATGTCTGTGTTGATATCCAGGCTTTAGTATCCTGGATCTGGGCATGAATCCTGAGTGTAAATCATCAGCTCTGTTGCCTCAAGTGAACAAATGCACATGGCCTTGGCTCAGTGCTTTTATATGAAAGGAGGGAGATGGGAACGTTCAGTATAGTTCAGTATAAGATGACCTAAATTATTCATGCTTCTGGATAAACCTCTTGGCCTGGGTGATAATGGCTTACAAAACGTCATTAGCAGTCATTTTTGGGAACTCCCTCACAGGGATGCCTTCTCCAATACTGAAACCAATGGACTTGCACAGTGCATAGCTACCTTGGATTTTGCCTGGAGTAAAAGGACCTAATGGTGCTAAAGCCACACCCACTGGCCAAGTTGTGTCTATTTTAGGCTGATTGCAGGGTTTTGTTTTTTGTTTGTTTGTTTGTTTGTTTGTTTGTCTAGGTATTTATGAGGATCCAAATCCCTCTTATGCTCTTATTTAGGATGCATATCTACCTTACGGGAAGACACTATTTTTTATCACTTTACAGCTAATAAAACTAATGCTTCCAGAAGTTGAATAAATCACTCAAACTCACACTATTAAAAATGACAAAGGGCAGAATGACTACATATTCTGTGTCCCAGACCACAGCATTCTAGCATTTTCTTTCCTGTGTTGGGCCATCTTGCTTCATCAACACACATACCTTTCTGAGGCACTTGAGAAGGTGCTCTTCTGTTTTCCTACTCATATACACATGCATCAGATATACTTTTACTTATATATCTATGTATATGTGTATACATACAAGTACATACATATACTCGTACATGATAGCTTATAATGTGACATTTTATAAGGGAAACCATCATGAAGCTCTTATATGACGTTTTCAATCACACCTGATTCAGAAGCCTGATTCAGAAATCTTTCCAGTTTCTGTTTTGACTGGTCTTTTTTCCTGGTATACTGTCAGAGCCCTCCACAGGAGGGAACAAGCTTTTTACAGCCTGGGGTGAAAACAGGGTTTATGAAAGGGCTTTAGAGCTGAACCTAACAGCAGGGACATTGTCTCTCCCTCTGTGAGGAGGGAGATTTAAAGGGCAATAGACTTGACAGACAGGTTCCTGGACATGCTGACTCACTACACACTGTGACTAGAGATCAAAGGAGATATAAGGCCCACCGAGTTGGAGGTTTTGTAAATGTAAGCATCATAATCATGCAGACAGGGCAGGTCACAAGTCGGGGCTGAGAGACTGGAGGGGAGGCATATCTGTCACTGAAGCCTAGGGCCTCAGGTCTCATCCATCCCATAGCACACAGTTACCAGCAGGAGCCAGACTGCTTCTGAAGGCCCTTTCCACGTTGAGCACTTGGTTCTGCTTTAGGCCGCTCTGCCTTCTGCTTCTCTGTAAACCTGTGGGTTTTCAGCTAGACTGATGTGTAGGAAACCTGTCTTCAGAGATAAATTCTCTTGTCTCAGGGAATCTGAAGCACAAAAGACATCTAGTCTCTTTCTTGAGGACGGCACCATCTCAGAGCTGTCCCGGGAAAGAGATGAAATGTCCGCAACTCAACTGTTGCCTGTGAACTTCAGGAACACACCAGAACTTGGGGCTCATTTCCTTCAGCACACTTTTCTTTGCACACTGTAAGGAGAGCCTCAGTCTTGGTGCTGTGGCTTAGCTCACAGACATTTATTTAGTGCCTTCACTCGAGTCAAGGACTGACTGTGAATCTAGTGGACAGCATTCACCCAGAGACCATATCATCTCACCAGAAGACTGGAATAGAAACAAGATACTTAGTTCATTGACATTCAGTTTACAAAGCACACTTTCTTTGTCTCTAAATTTTAGAGAGTCGGTCTCCAAAGGAGCCCTTATCTGTAACCCAGTGTCCTAATCTCCTCCAGAAAAATCTACAGTGTGAGTAGCATGAAGTAGGGGGCGCATGGATTACATACATACATTCTAACTTCCTCTTCCTGCCTACTACTGCCTCAAAGGTGCTTGCCTATGGACACTTCCCATCTACCCCTTTTGAGCCAGTTCTCAGATCTAAGACTTGAAAGTCACCTACATTAAGATACAGGACTTAGGTTCAAAGTCTTCCCCTGTACTTAGAAGCTGTGTGGTCTGAACAAGTGGCCCAGCCTTCTGGGCTTGTTTTGTTTCCTCATCTGCATAGTAAGAGAGCTAAGGGTGTGTTGTCTAAAACAGCAGTAGTTGTTGATCTTGAGCGTTCACCAACATCCCACTGAGAGTTTGTTAAAATACGCATTGCCAGGTGCTTTCCTCCATCCCCATTACTGAGGTTTCTGGTTCAGTAGGTCTTGAGTGGAAGACAAGAGTTTGTATTTCTAATAAGGTCCCAGGGGAACGCTGCTGCCGTTGCTCCTGGAGCCCACTCTGTGAAAGGCTGTTCTTAAGAATGTGTTCAAAATGTGCTGGAACAGTATTGTCAAACGTGACAAAGCCAGGCTTGTTCAGTGATCCATGTGGTAAGGTCATTCATACATAGCTGCAGCTGTGAGCTTTCTTCCTTGGGGACTCCATCTTGCACCTGTCCCTTGACTCTGCTGTTTGGCTGATATGGGTACAATTACGTGGTTCCTCTCCTCAGCCACCTCTTCTTCCTCCTCCAGGTTGGTGAGCTTATGTAACAGAACTATATGTACTTCAGAGAGTTTTTCAGTTCCTGGGAAGGCAGCAGTTTGACATGGTACATGACATTTCCATATAATGAGAAAATCTCTTTGGAGATAAGACGGAGGAGAAAGGGCTGAATCTTGCGCAAAAGGATTTTAATAAATACTTGGCCTTAAACCATCAGAGAACAAGAAACTGTCTCTAAAGAACCAGGCCACAGAGAGGATGCATTAGAAAGACTTGAGGGTGGATTTTAAGGTTTAATGGTAAAGTGTAGCTTAGAGCAGTGGTTCCCAGTACCATGGCCCTTTAATACAGCTCCATATGTTGTGGTGAACCAACCATAAAGTTGTCTTTATTGCTATAACTGTAATTTGTTACTGTTTTGAATCATAACATAAATATCTGATACAGAATGTTTGATATATAACCCCTGTAAAAGGGTCATTGGACTCCCAAAGGAGTCTCAACCCACAGGTTGAAAACCACCTCTTTAGTTGCTTCTAACTCTGGATCTTATTAATTAACTAATTAATTAATTACATCCAAAACATTGCCACCTCATGGTCCTTGCCTCAAGAGTTCCTACTCCCATCCTCCCTTAGCCTCTGAGAGGGTGAGCCTTCCCCAATCGCCCTCCCCCACCCCCCATATTTCCTCACCCTGGCTCATCAAGTCTTTACAGGATTAGGTGCATTCTGTCCCACTGAGGTCAGTGAGTTTCAGGAGCATCACATCACAGGATAGTTGAAAAGTATTGATGGGGCTTTAGGGCCCTGGACTGGGTGGTACTGAGGTTGCTGTTCTAAGTGTGGAAATGGCTTGGGATGGGAAGAGGTTTTGATACTGTGGTAGTTCTATGCCAGTGAGCTCAGCAAGGTGAAGAGCTTGAAACAAATTCTGATGAGCAAGCATCCAGGTGTAAAAAATCAACTATTTATGAGATCCTCAGGCATGGCTTCTAGTGACATAATGTCTCGAAAGTTCAGCTGATATATTCCTGCTTAATCTGAGCAATAGAATAGTACATTCTTTTGCTAAAATAGCAATAAAAAAGTACATTTTCCCAGTTTTATTTGATATAAAGAGGTAGAAGAAGTTATGTTGACTTTAATTCTCAGCAACTAAAGGGAAGGGCTGGTCTTGTGGAGCTCCAGTGCTCCTCAACCTCCCCATTAGCTGGAACTTCATCAGATTTTTCCATTTTCTGTTCGGACCCTCTAATTCCAGTTTCATAATATGATAGACCTTGTATTTTAAAATGGGCTCAATAGGACTACAGAGAAGTAATGTTTCCTAGTATGACAGGGCTGTTGGAGCTGATCTGTGAATCACAGTGGCTATGACTACATTCATTAGACCTGCACAAAATCAAGCTAGGTAAAATCTCAGCATGAATGAGGAAGGGGTTCATGCCAATAGTTCACAGCTAAGAGAAGAGCTATTGGTTCCTGGGGGAGGGAGAGTATCAGTTTGTTTCCTGGATGCAACCCCTGCCCATGCTCCAGTGGATTCCCCTGAATTTTAATCAGGGTAGAGATGAAGAGACCTACACAAGTCGTGTGGGTTCAAACAGATGTGGCCACTGCTAGTACTAAAGATCATCTGACTTAAATCGGTTTTTGTCTCTTTGCTATCCTATTAGGTTAAGAGCAAGGTAGAAGGTCTTAAAGATAATCCAGATGATTATTGCATGTATTAAGAACTATGAACTCTCAGAAGCCTTTTTGGCTATAATAACATTTCTTTAGGTTCAAACATAAGAATATATTATTTAAGCCTAGTGGAAATGTGATTGAGTGTTAGCTGTGTTATAGCCTTGCACTCTTCCTCAGGGGAAAAAAATTGTAACCAGGGACATACTTTCATTTCATTATAAAGGAGAGTTTTATCAAAGCCAGGTCACAGGAGAAATAGTGTTCCATTGCCAGCAGAATGAAAAGAACAATATTCACCCACTGATCTTGCCGCTTGTTTATGTAATGAAATCTCAGGCTCGAATCCTGGTGAGCAGAGACCACAGCATTTGGCTTGAGACCTTTGGAGACTACAAAGATCACTGAAAGAAAGCCAGTTTAATGTAAGAGGCAAGCTGAGCTGCCAGAGTTCACTCTCAGGAGAGGCTATTCTTTGAAAATAAATAAGGGAAGAGGCAGGTGGTGATGGGAGAGGCTGTGGAATGGACCCAAAAAAGGGGAAATGCACCCAGCTCAGAATGCTGGATTAAAAGTCTCATTCTGCTTTGGACAGCAATGTCTGTGGATGAAGTTCTCTTTCATCAGTATTTTCATGTATTCTTCCACGGCTAAAGCCTTGGGAATGCCAACTTTTATATTCTAGCAGGTGGTAACCAGATTTAAGAAAAAGAGACCCACTAAGTTAAAAGACCATGGAGTGGCTTTCTGTATCTACATCAGAACTGCAGGGAAGGGAAAGGTAGAGTCCTCACCCATTGTTTGCCCTGTCTCCTCATCTGATCATACATTTCAGGTCACTGACTAGATGTGGACATTTGTTTGGTTGTGTAGTTTGGTGGTTAGTTGGTTGGTTGGGTGGCTAGCTGGTTGGTTGGTGTGTTATAAATAAATTACTATCACCAAAAGAAACTTGAAGAATTTATTTTGGCTTACAGTTTCAGTGTGCTAGATTGCAGTAATTGCTGGGAAGACAGGGGAAGAAAGATATCAAGTCTGCCTATACACAGGAAGCAGAGAGCAAACCAAAAGTGGTGCAAGGCTGTAAACTCTTAAGACTTGCCCTCGGTGATATACTTCCTCTAGCAAAGCCCCATATTCCAAATTTTCACAACCTTCCCAAATAGCAGAACCAATCAGAGACCACGTGTTCAAACACATAAGCCTATGGGAGTAGGGAATATTTCTTATTTCAACTACCATAGTTTTTTTTTTTTTTACTTTCTTTTTATTCAACTTAAAACTATTGCATCACAAGTGCAAAGTGCACAGCATATACTTTTCTTTAAAAAACTGAACTCACTCCTATAGCTAGTAACCTGGAAAAAAACAGAATATTTAACAAAACTCATGGATGAGTCATATGAATCTTCCTCTCAAATTGTTGGTTAGGGGCATTCAAGTTGCCCTTGGTTGCTTCCTGGAAATTGAAAGTAAGTCTCTATTCCTGAAGACACCACATAATTCAGACAAAGGATACACAGACATTGAGCTGGATCTGACCATAAAGACCCCTCCCAATGACTAGATTTTATGATACCAAGAGTTATGCAAGCTACTAAGTAAGGAAAACAATTAATAGTCTTACCCAACGATGATGCTCATGAACTACAAAAAGTGAAACGGATAACAAGATATTCCTAAAGGTACAATACTGGCACTTACATCCTAGAGGTAACCAATAGCTATACAGTTAGACTTAAGACATGATAACAGGAGGGAAATCATATCTGGGGGCATAAACCTAGACAAACATCTGTGGTCAGTGTGATAATAGATCTTAGAGGAGAACCTACTATGGCCACTTTCCTAAACCAGTATACTTCCTAACTGCATTCTAAATACCTATCTTTGTACCCATAGATAAGTGTAGCCCTTGCCTCTTATCAAACAAGCTTTTATTATTATTATTATTATTATTATTATCATTATCATTATTATCATCATTATTTTGTAGTGGAAAGAGACTATTACAGAAAGCCACACCTAGTCAAAATGCAATGAATAACTGAAGATGGAATGTCCAACCCCAGTTGATATATTTTGAACAAAATCCCTACACTTAAGGCTCAGGGAACTTGAGGGAAGGTGGGTTGTAAGATTCTAAGAGCCAGAGGACCAAGAAGTGTGCTGTAAGACTGATAAGACAGGGAACCTACACCCATGAAATCTCAGCAATATGGCTGCCTAAGCAAGACTTGAACAAGGACACCACCAGTTGACACATCGATGCAGATAGGGGACATTTCCAAGGAATTACAGAAAATGACTACTGAGAGAGAGAGAGAAAGTTATACTTTCCTGGAGATGTACCACCTAATTGTTTGCCCAATACCATATTGCCAGCCCTAAAATCATATATTCATAAGCAACACTAAACTGACTCATCATGTTGTATTTATGTATGTATTCACACATTTATGTAAGAATAATAATTAAAGAAAAAGAAGTTATAAATTTGAAAAAGAAGAAGGAATGGGAGGGCTTTTGGAGAGGAAGGGATCAGTATAATTATATCTTGATTACAAAATATCAATTAGGCCTACCCATTCCTTGAGGCCTTACAATGCCTCTTTCCTCTGGACATCCATCTTGTTAAAGCTAACCACCACCCTGACTTTTAACAGAATAGATTAGTTTTACCTAAACTAAGTGGAATAATTCAAAACACCTCTTCTGAGTCTGACACTTTTCTCTTGGTTATCTGTAATGTTGGACACTGTTTCAGATCATTCTTATAGTAAATTATACTGTATGAGGTCTCTCTATTTGATTTCTCTATCCTAACGTTAATGAGCCTTGAGCACTTGGGCTACATGGGTCATGTTATCTGTGTTTTATTACACATCTTTATGAGGCTACACACATACATTTTGGAGGATGAACATGCATACTTCTTGCAGTAGCTTCTGTTCAGCTTTTGTCAACTTTAGCAGTTCTGCAAATGGTCACATCAGTTTGTACCCTTACCAGCAATGTGTGAGGGTTCTACTTGCTTTCCATTTAAAAATCATCTCCCTTAATTCTGGAACCAGGATGAGAGACTGCATGTAGAATGTGCACACAGCAGGAGCATAGAAACTCCCTGAAAAGAGGTGATATAAGATGATTTTCAAAGCAGAGGCAAAATTGTTATTATCCATCTATTAACTCTCTCAGTCTGGCTGACAAGAATTACCTTGTTTTTTTTTTCTTTGAATATCCTCTGGTTTAAACAGAGAATTAGTTTTGATTTTTCTAAAACTATTTAGAAACATGTTCACGCTGTGTTAAGTCTCGAGCATTGAAAAAATACTCCACCTGCATTGTTATTGGTTGCCATCAAAGAGCTAAATCATGGTGACCTAGTTTTAGATAAACTTGGAATACATTTTGAAAACATAATTCTGATTCCAGAAACACTTAAAATGGAGTTGAATAATAAGTAAAATCAATTTAAAATTGAGAGTCTATATACTTATTTGCTTACTTCATTAATTAATTTATTTTTGATAGTGGTAGACAATGGGAAATATTAAGAGCCTATTCAGAAGACTCAATGATATTGATGCCAGAAAAATGTTTTCTATTCTCATCCATAAACAAAAACCTCTTCTCTTCTCCACAGTGAGGATAATTTATAATTATAGAAGCCTCTGGCCAGCTTCCACCTTGAATATGTACTTCCTTGTTGTTATAAGCAGCGTACTTCATTGTGAAATGTTTGGCAAATGTGTTTAATGAAGATATTAGGTTTGATGCTGTGGACACAGATGGCTAAGGTCACTATATTCACAGTAAACAAATAATATTTTAGCATTTGAAATAGATTTACATAAGGACTTTCACTCTCCTCTTTCCCCTACTCTTCACAAGTATTTCTCTTTGTTTATCAATTTCCAATGACTTTTAGTAGTTATTTTTATATGCCCACAGATAAAATGCCTTAAGTATTTATTTTATTTTATATGTGTGAGTGGTTACCCTGCATATGAGTATGTGCACCACATGAGTGCTTTGTGCCCTCAGAGACCAAAGAGGATGTTAGATCCACATAGTTAAAAGGCATTACATATGCTCTAGAAACTGATCCCAAATCCTCTACAGCAAGTGCTCTTAACTGCTAAGCCACCTCTCCTGCTCTTTAGACTTCTTTTAAGGTAACTGGAGATATTTCTACTTTCCACAAATGTCCAAAAGATCATACATTAATTTAGATTTCAGTAAGTAAAGGTAACAAAACTCAGTTGGGAAAGGTTTATCCTATGCAGAAATATGTTTAGGGATTTTGAAAGCCATTTTGCAAGATGAAGCCCCTTCCAGAATCTTAGACGTTGATGGGTCTGTGGTTCATAGAGCCTCCGCAGATGTCTGACCACTGACTTTATTGTTGGTATCAAACGAAGTTGATCATTTATATAGTGACTTTAAAAGTAAATTATAGAAAGGCAGTTACTAGCCCAAAAAACATCTGAAAAACTCTGAGTTCTAGAAAGGCTGCTCCTGTCTCACTCTATGCTGAGAGTCCAAGTGGATTATGCTCTCCTTAGGGTTCCCCAAACCTCTGAAGTTTGAAGACTGACAAAATTGTCTTTTCTACTGACTGTAAGTCTGGAGCCTGTTCGTCATTGACGAGGCACCTATTCACCAGCATGACTTTGAATACATCTCTTCCACAGTTAGGCCAACCTTTTCTTTTTAAGAAGTTTAATGATATCATACTGAATAAAAAGTGATTTAACTCAATAAGAACATTTCATGCTTGACCTAGCTTTGAAATCAATTTGTCCAATTATAACTCCATAAAGAGTCATCATTCTGAGCAAATGTAAGTAACTATGGTGCCAAGTAAAGTAAGAATACTCAGTAAAACTAGTTCTTTAAAATCCTGAGTTGCGATGACAATCTGCCACTTAACAAAAGCATCGTTTCAGTTTGCAAAAGCAGGAAGTACCAAAATGGATCAAAGACAAAGAGAAGAGGATTTTTAGAAGCTTCTCAGGAAGTATAATATTTAGAAAGCTTTATTCCCAAAGTATATATTTGCAAGTAACCAGAATCGATTGATTTTCTGATTTCATTTGGTCCTGTGTAGTTAATTTCTGAACTATTGAACTCAGGGGTCAGTCAACTTTCTAAGAGAGTTCTGATTCTGTAATAAGATTTGGTCCTTGACCCAGTCTGGGTTCTGCCAAATCAATGTCGTATGTGGTGAGAAGCCATGCATCTCACTGGAGTAGTGGTAAGCATACATGGTAGAGTGGTTGCTTCTCAAACTCCAAGACTTTTCCTGGCTAAAAATGCAGTTTTGTGGCTCTATACATCTCTCAGAAGCTTTAGCCAAGTGTGAAAGGAAATCAGAAACTACTATACAGGAAAGTTCAATCATATGATGACCAACAATGTAAGAGTGGAAAAGAATCAAATGCACTCCTAGTACATTATAATAACTTCACAAAAATAAACTGGAGAGTAAAGCCATAAAGCATTCCGGGGCCATATATAACACAATGCTCATCATCTCTCAAGCATTTGTATTGATAACAACAACTAACACACTAAATGACTTAATATAATGTACTACCATGGCATCGTCAGTAACATTTATTATAAAATCATTTCCATAAATATGTTAGCAACTACTAATACTAAAACCATCATGCTTGTGCAAAAGATGGATGACATCTTGGCATGATTTGATTTGACCCATAATGAGGGACTCTAACAACACCATTGGCCCAGTAAGTAATGCAGAATATGCAGAACTGGGCTAGCCATCCCAGCATCCTTCCTGTATGATAGCAATATAAAAGCACTGTCAAGATAAAGAAGTAATTTGTTGGTATTTTGTCTATAAATAGTAAGTACCAAAGATAATTTGATGTTTTTAAATGCCTTAGCAATGACATTTCTCTTAAGTTTAGGGTCTTATCTTGAAAAGACAACATAATGAATGTGAATAAACAACCCTTTTTGATGTTGTAACAAGTCTTTCCCACTCTTCAGACATAACATATTGCCAGCAGCAGCAGGCTATTTTGACTCCTGTCTATGGTTTTTCATTTATAAAGTTGTTTAAGGGAAACAAAAATATCCGGGAGACTAATGTTTTAATAAATCAAAGCTTAAATGTAAACATGCAGTTTCAACCCACTCCTGTTTTCTCTGCCTGGAGCACAGATAAAGAAACCTAATGGATTCTCATCTGAAGGGGAGGTATGACCAGGGTAGATGATGTAGGTGCTTCCCTGGAATGAGAATTGCCTAGGATGACTGACTCTTGCCTGCCTCCACCCTCGCTATCTTATGACTGCCTCACTAGTTCATGTCCATGAGACAATGATTTATGACTCTCATCCCCATCCTCTATCCCTGTCATTCTTCCTGCCCCATCTTCCAGGAGAGGTGGTAGATACCAGGTAAGGCAGAACACTTTTTCTCAGCACATTGATTAGTTAAGAGTCTCTGCGTTCACTGTTTCTTCCCAGAGGAGCTATAGCCAAATCGTATTTCTCAGCTTTTTGACTGAGCAATGCTCCATGGAACACACAATTTGAAGACGTCTTAAGTTGAGAAGGCTCCCAATGAACCAAACCTACTGAAGACTATAGCTTAGCCCTTCTGCCTGAAACATACTCTGTATATTTATGTTAGCAAAGCTATCTAGGAGAACATGGTGTTGACTTGCTCATTTAATTGATTGAACACTGAACTTAAAGCACAAAACAAATGGTTCTGCAGAGGAGTTTCTTTAATACACACTATTAAAGATAACGCATATATTTTAAATCTCTCATTAAAACTTGAGAACTAATGAAGACCTCAGTTGGTTTCTATTTATTGAGTTCTGCTTGTGTTTCTCTGGAATTTGAATTCCTCAGCAATGAGCTAATAGCGTTTGCTGCTATCGCTGACTGTACCCCATATACAATCAATCCTGATAAGACAATGTTCGTTAAAGGGTGTAAGTATAGCTCATGATTGGCTCTTTTGATAATGCTGACTGTTCCATCTGCAGCATTTCACATTAAATCCCAATCTGAGAACACTGGGAACCCAGTCCCTGGTTTCCAAAAGCACGATTACAGCACTTACAGCTTCAGATTTTTGTTTTAATTTTTTTCTTCTTCTTTTTTTAGAATGTTCCCCACTCTTCCCCTCACCCCACCCCACCAGACTTCCCCACCCATAGGACCTCAAGTCTCTCCAGGGTTAAATGTCTCTTTTCTTACTGAGACCAGACCAGGCAGTCATCTGTTGTATATGTGTCAGGGGCCTCAAACCAGCTAGTGTATGCTGCCAGGATGGTGGCTCAGTGTCTGAGAGATCTCAGGGATCTGGGTTAGTTGAGATTTCTGGTCTTCCTATGGGGTCACCCTCCTTAACTTCTTCCAACCTTTCCCTAATTCAACCACAGGGTTCCCCCGACTTAAGTCCATGGGTTGGGTGGGTGTAGATATCTGTGTCTGTTCTCTGTCAGCTGCTTGTTGGGCCTCTCAGAGGACAGCCATGGTAGGTTCCTGTCTGTGAGCATATCATAGCATTAGTAATGCTATACAACCTTGGAAGGTAAGAGGTAGGGGACCCTCTAGAATGTACCAGAGTCTCTGGAGCCTCCCCTTGATGTGGATCCCAAGTTGGGTCAGCACTGGATCTCCTTTCCCTCAGTCTCCTCTCCATTTTTGTTCCTGCAGTTCTTTTAGACAGGAACAATTTTGGGTCAGAGTTTTTGACTGTGGGATGGCAATCCCATCCCTCCACATGATGCTCTGTCTCTTTACTGGAGGTAGACTCTACAAGTTCCTTCTAACCAATGTTGGACATTTCATCCAAGGTCCCTCCCTTTGAGTCTTGAGAGTTTCTTACCTCCCAGGTCTCTGGTACATTCTAGAGGGTCCTCCAACCTCTCACTTCCTGTGGTTGAATATTTTCATTCATTCTTCTGGCCCTCAGGGCTTCACTTCTGCCACCCTCCTAGTATAGCTTCAGATATTGAGCCTTTGATTACATCTCTGGTTTGGAATTTGGATTATTTGGCTAGACATTGTTTACAACCAAGACATAAGTCGTTACCAAGCCTTCAGCTAAGTCATTCCTTAACTTTCCCATACCTTTTCATACCAATTCTTTCCCTTACCTTTCTTACCTTTCACATGTAAACTTGTTATTTCACACACAATCACATAACCAAGATCATCCCTCATCCCTCCATCCCAAGGGAGGCAAATTTGCCATTAAAGAGTTCATTCTTTTTCCCCCTCTGCATTGCTCAGATCTTCTTATCCCTAAGTTTACATTGTCTTCCTTGGTAGCCTCCATCCCAAGAGCATTTGAAGACACATTTGCTACCAGGACACTGTGTACATTCGGGTGACATATTGAGACCCGCTGTCCTCACTCAGAGCCAGGAGCTGCCTTTAGATTGTTGGAGCTTTTCTTTGTTCCAGCCAACTTTTGTGAGATCAGACCTTTTACATTTTCTCAATTTATTCTTATTCCTATTTTTAAATGTATGTGTCTGTGTGCTGTCACATGCATTCACATGTGTGCTTTTGTATGGAGAACCTGGAGTTGACATTAGATCTCTTCCTTGATCAGTCTTCACCTTACTTTTTGAAGCAGAGTCCTTCACGGAACCTGGCGCTCAGCAATTCAGATCAAAACACTTGTGAGCAAGCCCCACACGTTCTCCTGTTCCTGCCTCTGCATCGCTGGAATTGTGGGCCGTGCTTGGTTTTGTATGTGAGAACTTCTGTTTGTGCAACAAGCACTTCGCAGACAATACCACCTCTCCAGTCCTGTTAGATCAATGCTAATGGAGTGTTTGTAGTATACTTGATTCATTTCTATTCTTCAACTCATTTAATCCTTATAAAGCACCATAAGACTGATACACATATGAGCATAGAGATACTGTGATACCATAAATAAAACGTTACAGGCTCAAACCAGGCAAAACCTCAGCACTGAGAGAAGAAATGGACACAAAGTCCCACCACTAACCAAGAGGCTATTTTCGGCTAATGCCTGATGGGCAAGGGGAAATTAGTTTTAATCAATGGAGTGTCACCACACGTATCAACTATACTCTAGGTCAGACCCCATGTCCAGGAATAGTTGGCTAACACAAAATGGACTCCATTATTTTTGTGTCTACTTTTAGTTTTGTGTTGTTTTGGCATTTTTTTTTTTTTTGTCCTATTAGTGCTATGTTTGTTGTAAAGTTTTTGTTCTTGTTTCTTTTTGAGAGAGATGAGGGAAGAGGGGACATGAAAAATGGAGGTAGGGAGGAAGAGGAGTTGGTTGGATAGAATCTTGGAGGAGGTATCGAAGGGTAAAGAATATGATTGAAATCTATTGTTTGAAGACATTTTAAATTAAAAAAAAAAACAGATCTTGAAAAAAAAATTCCAGAAAAATGAATTCTGATATATCATCCTATCACAGATGAGGGCACTGAGACAGAGCAAAATAAGAGCCCAAGAAAATATCCAGAGTCATAAGTTTACTAGATAGTGCTAGTCAACAAAACATAGATGAAGACCTTGGCCGTTCAGCCCTCACCATGGTATTCTTTGTACCAAGCAGTAATTGTTTCTCTGGGAATCATGTTAATAAGAACAACAAACCTAAACCTGCAGACATTTTCAGAAAGGATGCCGGAAAGGCATTTGAGGAAATCACTGGTTGTATTTAATTATTGGCTTCTCATATACATATCTCAACTGTGGAAGGATGCGCTTGTGTATTTCTTGTCATGGTTCCATTTTTCAGGACAGTGACAGCAGGGAGTAGTGTTTGGAGCCTGCAGTGGATTTGGAAAGTACTGAGGTCTGTTTGTGCTGCACAGACCCTGAGGTCTAGAGTCCCCGCCGGGCTAGCTGGACCTCACCAAGACTTTAATTTGGAACATCTTGAGCCATTTGTGGATGCAAAATAGTTCACATGTGTTTGGAAAGGAAGCAAAAATAGCTAGTCAGCTAGAAATACTCCTATGATATCTAGCTGCAAGGTCAGGTCACTGAAGATACATCCCCTTGGGAAGAATTAGTTACGACTATCTTGGAAAGTTCCATGTTAATTTTGAAAAGGAAATTGGGGTGTTGGAAAAGGATCCGTTTCAATGTTCTGTAGACAAATCAAATGGGGCCATTTAGACCAGGCTAGGATGTGGGTGTGAAAATTAACATCTTGGTCCTATCTCTGAAGATGGTATTATTTGAAAGGGAGGGAGGTAATGGTTTTAATTGAATCTTTTTTGTTGTCGTTTGGCTCAAAACAGTGTTTCTCTGTGTAGTCCTGACTGTCTTAGAATTTGCTCTGTAGACCAGGTTGGCCTTGAACTGGTAGATCGGCTTGCCTCTGTCTCTTGAGTGCTGAGATTAAAGGTTCATGTAATTGAATCTTAAGGGCAAGAGAGAAGAGGTAGAAATGGCCACACTATCTCTAAAGTGCTGTTCTCCATTGCTTTCGCTCTAGCTGTGTCACCTGACTCTAGCTAGTCTAATCAAGGTAGGCTCTTAGGCTGCTTGTCGGAATTCACTACATGCAGGGCAATCTTCCCAATAGTTTCTAGAACAGATGGAGCTTTGTTCTACCTAAGACATTTCTTCCTGCAGTGAGAAGACTCTCTGTGTGTCTGTACACGGGCTCCTCCTCATATGGATCTCAACTTAAATGTCACTCTCTCAATAGTGAGATTTCCTGATCACCCTGCTTAAGACACATCCTTATACCATTATTTATTCAAGCAGTTACTTTCTGACTTTTATAGTACATATGTTAGCCTCTAATTTATGTTCTGTCTTTCTCACTTGTTTTTAGTGAGTATTTTTTTTTTTTTATGTGTGCAATGCATGCATGTAGGCCAGATGTCAATTTCAGGTAGCTTTTCTGTCACTCCCTACCTTATTTTTTGATATAATGTTTCTCAATAAACCTGTATCTCACTGATTCAGCTATACAGCCTGGCCAGCATACCCCAGGCTCTTGTCTGCAAGAAAGCAGAGTATAATCAATAATGTCAGGGATAAGTTCTTGCCTGTGGGATGGATCTCAATTTGGGCCAGTCATTCATTGGTTGGTCAACCCCTCTATCCCTGCTCTATCCTTGACTCTACGCATCATGTGGGTAGGACACTTTTGGGTTGAAGGCTTTGTGGGTGGGTTTCTATCCTTATTGTTCTTTTGGGAGTCCTGCCTGGCTATTGGAAGTGGTCACTCCAGGATCCATATCCCCCATTGTTAAACTAGTTTCAGCTAGAGTCACCTGCATAGGCACCCTGGGGCCTCTTCCCTCCCCCATTATGGTACATCCAAGAGATGCCCCCCATTGCTGATTTCTGTTTTCTCTCCTGCTCTCCCTACACCTGAACCCCTGCCCCTCCTCTCCTCATCCCCTCTCCCACCCAGTTCGCTCCCTCCATCTATTTCCTATTTTATTTCCCCTTCTGAGAAAGAGTCAACCATCCTCACTTGGGCCTTCCTTATTATTTGACTTCTTTGGGTCTGAAGGTTGTAGTGAGGATGAGTGGCTAATATCCAGTAATCAGTGAGTACATACCATCCATGCCCTTTGGGGTCTGGGTCACCTCACTCAGGATATGTTCCAGTTCCATCCATTTGCCTCCATCTCTTCCAGACAAGACAAAAACTTTTGTTGGTAGATTGGTGTCTTTATCTCTCCACTGGGGGTCCTGCCCGACTACAGACTACAGGAGGTAGCCACTTCAGGTTCCATATCCCCACTGCTAGGAGTCTCAGTTAGTCAACCCCATACACTCCTGGGAAAGATTGAGGTACCTGAAGAAGATAGGAACTCCATAGGAAAGACCAACAAAATCAACTAACCTGGACCCTTGGGGGCTCACAGAGACTGAACCACCAATCAAAGAGTGAGCATGGGCTGGACCTAGGAGTCCCACCCATATGTAACAGATGTGCATCTTGATCTTTATGTGATCCCCCAACAACTGGAGCAGGGGCTGTCCTTAAATCTGTTGCCTGCCTGTGGATCCCATTCCCCTAACTGGGATGCCTTGTCTGGCCACAGTGAGAGAGGATGTACCTAGTCCTGCAGTGACTTAATGTGCTAGGGGTAGGGGTGATACCCTGGGGGAGTTTCCCTTCTCAGAGAGGGGGAATGGAGGGAGGAGCTGTGAGAGCTATAAATCTATGCTATTACCTCTGATTCTAATCCACCACCAGATAGGTTATTCAAGACAAAGAAAAGGGGAAGTCTTGAATACACACACACCACCACACACACACACACACACACACACACACACACACGGGGGGAGAGAGAGAGGGGGGGGGGCTGGGGAGTTGGGTAGAAAGAAGACGGAGGTAGCCCAAAGGAGAGTGTAGGCTTTTGGGAAGCAAGGAGTTGACATTCATTTGGTGCTTATTATTTGCTGAGTTCTATGATAGACACACCTTGCTAACCTCACTCTACAGATAAGAACACTGACATCACATTTTATCATCATCTGAAACTCCTGCTTCCAGCTCACATGGTGCTAGATGAGTACTAATGACATGACATTCCATACACACACACACACACACACACACACACACACACACACACACACACATATTCCGTGGCTTTCTGCTGAGAGAGTAAAAACCTTGTTTTCATTCAGTACCATGAGAATATCAGCACACAGATCTTGGTTTCTAATGCCCTTCTTGTCAATTGTTGTAGCACACACTGGTTGGATAGGTTAAAGAGGCAAAGGCAGTAGGATCAAAGTTCTAATTCCATTCTCTGTAAAGAATCTCCTTTATAAAAGAAATGTCTGGCTCCAGGGCTAGCATAGCAAATACAAAAGTAATCTGGAACCAAGCAGCAAGAATGTGGACCATGTTGACAGTTTATAGGGTCAAACTCAGTGAGCCCCCAGTGGCTGGAGCTCAGGCCACTTAATCAGTGGAATAAAAACAAATGACAAGACGGAGTTATAATCTATCAGATAAAGTAAATGTAGAAATTAATGTCCATATTTTATAAATGCAGCACTTAAAGGATAATGGTGAGGAGACAGTTGTTCCTTACAGTAGGATTCCTGTTAATAAATACAAATAAAATGGTAAAAGAAAAAAAAAAACTATTTGGCAATGCCATAGTTTGGAAAGCAAGGATCACCCATTTTTGACTTAGACTACTGTGTAAAGGAAATAATGAGAAACAAGAACTCTTAACAATTTAATAATTTCAGTGTCTCCTCATGAAGTGTTCACTAATTATAATTTGACTAATAGCAACTTTACACCAGAGAAATCTGCCATGCATTGATTAATCACGTGACAAGAGGCCAGAAATTAATACAGTAAATGGAAAGGATGGGATATTTCAAGCAGGACAAGCAGCATCTAGAAATAGTCAAGAAATAAAAATAAACAGACAGGAGACTGAGGAAGAGAATGAAAGATAGGGCAGGGGAGTTGGGTAGGCAGAAGGTATGGTTAGTTTAACGGAGAGTTTAGGCTTTGGGGAAGCACAGGGTTGGCGTTTAGTTGGTATTTATTGTATGTGGGGTTCTATGTTACACACATCTTGCTAACCTCAGCTTACAGATAGGAAACTTAAGTCACATTTTAACATCTTCCAGAACTGCTGATTCCACCACACTTTGTGCTCCACAGGTACTAATGCCGTGGCATTACTAACTGTAGAGTTCCATGAGACAGTCCTTGGTGAACTATGTGGTTAAAATATGGAAAAGCCATGGAAAAAGAATGAATTGGAACTTCATCTCACATAATACGTGAACACAATGGAAACAAAAGTAAGGCAAGCAGAACAATGGTAGAGAATGTTTGCAAACACATATGCTCCACTATGTTCATAGCAGCTTTATTTATAATAGCCAGAAACTGGAAAGAATCCAGATGCCCTTCAACAGAGGAATGGATACAAAAAATGTGGTACATTTATACAATGGAATATTACTCAGCTATTAAAAACAATGAATTTGATAAATTCTTATATAAAAGGATGGAACTAGAAAATATCATCCTGAGTGAAGTAACCCAATCACAAAAGAACATACATGGTATTCACTCACTGATTATTGGATTTTAGCCCAGAAGCCTGAAATACCCAAGATTCAACTCACAGACCACATAAAGCTCATGAAGAATGATGACCAAGTAGGGGGGACTTCAGTCCTTCTTAGAAGGAGTAACAAAATACTCAAGGGAGCAAATATGGAGACACAGTGCAGGATAGAAACTGAAGGAGGGACCGTCTACAGACCATCTCACCTGGATATCCATCCTATGTGCAGTCACCAAAGGTAGAGGTTGATGTGGATGTCAGGATGTACATGCTCACAGGAGCCTGATATAGCTCTCTCCTTAGAAGTCTGAAAGAGTCTGACATACTCAGAGGCAGAAGCTCACAGCTAACCATCAAACTGATCATGGAGTTCCCAATGGAGAAGATAGAGTGAAGGCTGAAGGAGTTGAGAGGATTCGCGACACCATGAGGAAAGCAACAATCTCAACCAACCAGAGCCCCCAGGGTCTAAACCACCAGCCTGGGAGTGCTTAGGGAGGGACCCATGGCTCCAGCTATATATGCAAGGGAGCTATATATAAGTGGGAGAAGAGATCCTTGGTCCCATGAAGGCTGGACGTCGTGGGAGGGGGGGGATATTCGAGGGTGGGGAGGTGAGGTACAGGGGAGGGTGGGTGGGGGTACACCAACGTGGAGGCAGGAGGAGAGGGAAGGGATAGTGAGTTCCTGGGAGGGAGGGGGGAATGGGATAAGGAGAGAACATCTGAAATGTAAATAAAATTTCCAATAAAAAAAAAAATAAGGAACCACAACTCCCTAGCAAAAGAAAGAGGACAGAAAATCCCCAAATAGCATAATTTAAGAAACTGGGTAAACTGCTTTAATAGGCTTTTATCTAAAGACACAAAAGTGGCCAATACATATATTAAAAGAGCAGACAGCCTCAGGAATCAGGGGAATACAAGTCAAAGTCACACTAAAATACCACTTCACAAGCGTAGCAATGGCTTTTATCAAAAGAGAACCAGCCACTAAGTGCTGGAAAGAAAAGGGAGAAAATCAGAGACTTTTCACACAGCTGGTGGGGAAGTAAATCGGTGGCAGTCACTGCGGAAATCATACCGTAATTTCTTAAAAATATAAAAGTCGAATTGCAATTTGATTCAACAAACTGACTTCTGGGGACGCTGCCAGGGGAACTGAAATCTGTATCCCAAGATGTTCCCACATGTGCTGAACAGGCTGTAGGGATGTATTGAAGAAGGTACACCCTGCAACCAGCTGCTGGTGAGGACTTCGGGTGGATGAGTGCCCACTCCGAGGCACCAGAGTCTCACATCTGTATGAAGGGGATTTTCAGGAATCCATGAAACTCTGAGCTTTCTGTGAGGTGTTCTGGGTATGCATTTTAAAGTAGTGTTTGCTGAATGAAAAGCTTGTATTTGTAGCAGAAAAACCTCTGCATAGTTAGTGGAAAAGAAACTCCTCCTGCTTAGTAGAGTTTATCATGTTTGAGTTAAAAAATAGAAACAATACCTTTGGCTACTTATGTGTCTTTATAGTGTGGCTTTTTTATTGAGTGAGCTAATTCATTCAAGGAACAGTCCACTGGTGGACTCTTTCTTTATTCAGGAATTACCAGCTATTTAGGAGCCAGGGAGTATTCTGGGTGTTCTATTTAATTGACAACCATTTTTGTTTATGCCATCCTATACCCTCAGCATTTAAAACTCCAGAAGACTATGAAAATATCCAATAGGACAACTTAGAAAGATACAGGCTTCTTTGGTGGTTGAGAAGATATGAATCTTTACACACACACACACATACACACACACACACACACACACACACACACACCACACACACACACACACACACACACACATACACACACCAAAAAATTCTATGGCAAGCCAAAGACGTCGGGCTAATTCTAGACTAAAAGCTCAACATTGTTTTACATAAATCAATATCTTTATCACTTGGCCAGTTTTCTTTCTCCCCTAAAGGGTAATAGGTTGTTAACTACTTGGAACATCATACTTTTTAAGGTTCTATTTTCAGCCATGCAGTATTACATTAAAAACACTTCTTGTGTGGGATAGGTGGGGGAGGGGGGCGGTTTTTTCGGTATTTTAGCCTTCTGTGAGTACTCAGAAAATCCACTGGAGCCAATCCAAGCAAAAGAATCCCTGAAAGGTTGCTGTCAGTGGTTTTAAGTTGACATTTAATAGGAAACCTGGAAATGACAAGCTTTAGGACTTCTGGCTCAGAAGATTTCTCTGTCTTCATTTCAGATGGCTTAAGCTAGGCTGTGGGGAATTGTGTTGTCAGTCACGTGTACTTTGTGCCTTTCAGCTGAGTTCCTACAAGTCAGTTTCTAGTTTGCACAGGGCCGAGGTGAGTATGTTCAACTCTAACTCTGGTCATCTGAAAGGTCTAGATGTGGTAGTCACTCCCATGGTGTGTGGCAATCATAAAGTACCTTTGCCCTGGCCTACACTCCCATGGTGTGTGGCAATCATAAAGTACCTTTGCCCTGGCCTAGGTTGAATTATATATTATATATATATATTTGTGTGTGTGTGTGTGTGTGTGTGTGTGTGTGTGTGTGTGTGTGTGTGTATGTATATTATGTATGTATACACACACATATATTAGCTTTAAGCTATATGCAACATTAATATCTGAGGAGAGCCTTTCAGTAACTCTAAAATTAAGAATTGTTCTAGCCCAAGAGATTTAGATTCCTACCTGAAATTGCTTCTTTGTTCTAGCCTAATGTCAGAATTCTGCCTGAAGCTCACTTCCTTGTCCTGGGCCAATGTCAGATTCTTGCCAAGCAGCCCTAAAATCTCTCCACCTCTCCCCCTTTTTTATTTCATAAACAAGACTGAGCCTGTCGTAGGTAGTTCTGCCAAAAACTTCTTCATTACTAATTGTGGAATATGCATTATCAAAAGTAATGCACTTCTGTCTTAGGTTGGTAAGGCTCTGTGCAGAATCTTACCTGTCCTTGGCTTGCCAGCCTGTTAATTTAATAATTCTGTCTGGGGGTTCATTTTCAGTTTCAATCCATGTGCTTTGGCTGCCAACATGTTGATATTGTTAAAGTCAACCTTTAACAGAACGGGCAGGAATTAAAGTATTCCCAGGACAAAAAGGGCTAGCATGATCAAGCTATATCTGCCATTCTTAAAGTTTGACCAAAATAGAAATACTGACCTCAGGCCATGGGTAATTTTATCAGCAGTATCTGCCTCATCAACACTCAGCAGAGCAGCATTCTTTAAATTCATAAGCTCACTATGTACTGTTAAAACTTCCAGAGATGTGTTAGAATTATGCCAAATACACTGCAGGTGTCTTTAAACTTTTTCCTAATTTTAATGACTGCCACTGTAAATTTTAGAAGTAACACAAATCCAATGGTATTTGGCATAACACTCAAGATGGCTCCTTACTCTTAAACTCTGAACCACCTTCTAATAATTAGAATAGGATAAAGAACATCAATCTGTTGTTCCAAATGCCTAAGTTCTCTTGTATATTCAGCACATTAATAACAACTTTTGCTAAATGATTAACAAAAGTAACTGTCTTACTTCTTCTGTCAAAGCAATTGCAGAAGCAGTGGTGTGAACAGTTAATGTAATTAAAGCTGTTATACCAGCAGTAATCAAGTCCACTACCCTCTTGCTTCTGCTTAAAGCCTAACTCACTTCTTCCAGTACTTGCAAGCATTTTTCAGAATACCAAGGTTCTATGACACACAGGGCAATAAAACAAAAGGTGGTTGATAGACCTCCGTAACTGACATACTGGATTTCAACACACTAACACAATTAGAAAGTGTACAATCAATGCAACTTACATTAAGTACTATAGAAGAAACAAAAGTAATTTTAACTTGACAATTAAAGGAGCCTTAATACATGTACTAGCACTTGTTGGAAATCCAGATCCTGTCCCAACTTTATCTCTTGCTAACATCATAGAGAACTGCAGAAGTAATTTCAGGCAAGAATCTAAATCTTAGGCTAGAACAAGGAAGTAGGCTTCCGACATAAAAATGACTTTAGGTTAGGACAGCTAAGTAGGCTCAGATATTTTGGTCATCCTGATAAGCTCTTAGAAACAGTGATCATAGGAGTGTTCACAGAATTTTGTTTATTTCCTTGCTTGTTCTTTGATTATTTGTGTTTATTGCCTTGCTTGTTGCTTGACTATTTGCATCTATTGTATTGCTAGTTCCTTAGCCTAGAATTGACCTTAATACTTGCATGTAACTAAAATGGTATAAAAGCTAAAAGGAGGAGAAGAGATGGAATGGGGGTTTCTAGGGAGGGGAAATGGGGAAAGAGGAAGACATCTGAAATGTAAATAAATATCCAATAAAAAGATAAATAAATAAATAAATAAACAAATAAATAAAATTAAGAATCGAATGACTTACCAGAGTTGCTTCCAGGGTTAGTCTGTTTAGCCAGTTGTCAGTGTCCAGAGGATGTAATAACTGGTCTGTGTGACATATGCTGATGTGAAGGTGTGGAGGAACTCATCAGATTACATTTACTGAAAGCCCAAATTGGAGGGAAGGAAGATTGAGGTTTTGGAAAGGAACTGTAGCCTTCTCCCACTGGAATAACCAGAAGAGAACAAATCCTGTAAGAGCCAGATGTTGGGAAATAGATCCTGGAAAATCTTGTCTCATGCATGAAAATTCAGTCAAGATATTTGTAGCCAAATTGCATTTGATTAAATTTATCTTGTTTTAAATTATCAATATCACGCACACAATTTAACAGGCATGGGGTTATATTTTGCATAGTGGCTCTTTCATGATAATTTCTCCACCATGTCTTTAGTCCTGAGGTTGCTACTTTTGGTGCTCAGCCTATTCAAGCATGAAATACAGACCCAAGGTCAGGACTTTCTGGTATCAGCTGTAGTGCTGAGCCATTGGCTCCATGTTAGGTATTGAGATAGATTATTTAGGGATAGTTAAAATAGGAACAGGTTTTACTATCAATATATGAGCTTTGACATCTTTAATGAAAATTTTATTAAACTAACTATAGACTCAAAAACAGTAGTAACTATAATAAAAATTTTCATGAACCCACTATTCAGTTTACTCCAGTGGCAACATCTTATAAAACAATACAGTCTCCCAGTCAGGACACTGACCTCAACAGAATCCACTAGGATCATGTGTATAACTAATTCTTTTTTTTGTTTGTTTTTTTTTAATTGGATATTTTATTTACATTTCAGATGTGATCCCCTTTCCCCATTTCCCCCCACCCAGGAACCCCATCCCATACCCTCCCCCCTGCTTCTATGAGGGTGTGCCCCCACTCACCCTCCCACTTTTACCTTTCCATCCTCAAATTCCCTCACACTGGAGTATCCAGCTTTCACAGCACGAAGGACTTCCTCTCCCATCTATGTTCAACAAGGCCCTCCTCCCCTACATATACAACTGGAGCCATGGTTCCCTCCCTATGTGTTCCCAGGCTGGTGGTTTAGACCCTTGGAGCTCAGGTTGGTTTGTATTGTTCCTCTCCACATGAAGCCACAAACCCTTTCAACTCCTTCAGTCTTCTCTCTCACTCCTCCATTAGGAACCCCATGATCAGTTCAATGGTTAGCTGTGAGCATCAGCCTCTGTATATGTCAGGCTCTGGCAGACCTCTAAGGAGACAGTTATACCAGGCTCCTGTCAGCATGCACTTCCTGACATCCATATTAGTGTCTACCTTTGGTGACTGCACATGGGATGAATACCCAGGTGGAACAGTCTCCAGACGACCCCTCCAGTTTCTGTCCCACATTTTGACTCCATTTTTGTTCCCATGAGTATTTTGTTGTCCAATGTGTAGTTTTGTGCATACAACAGTCCAGTCACTAAGCCCTGATGAGACTCCTATTGAAAGCTATACCAATCTTCTTAACATAACTTCCTGTTTCTGTGTGCTCAGTTCTGAAAACCAATTTTATTGTATAATATTTTGTCATTAAAAGTATTGTATATAAAAGACAGGGACAAAAAATGGAACAGAGACTGAAAGAAAGGTCATTGAGAGACTGTTCCACCTAGAGATCCATCCCATCTGCAGACACCAAACCTTGACACTATTGCTGATGCCAAGAAGCGCTTGCTGACAGAAGCCTAGTATGGCTCTTTTCTGAGAGTTTCTGCCAGCACCTGACTAAGACAGATTCAGATACTCACAGTCAACCATCAGTCCTGGGGACCCGAATGGAAGAGCTAGGGGAAGGACTGAAGAAGCTAAAGGGGATTGCAACCCCATACAAAGAACAATATCAATTAACTGGACACTCCCCACCCAGTGCTTTCAGGGACTAAACCATCAACCAAATAGTATACATGGAGGGACCCATGGCTCCAGATACATCTGTAACAGAGGATGGCCTTATCTGACATCAATGGGAGTGGAGGCCCTTGGTCCTGTGGAGGCTTGATGCCCCAGTGTAAGGGGATGCTAGAGCAGTGAGGTGGGAGTGGGTGAGTGGGTAGAAGAGTACCCTCATAGAGGCAAAGGGGATGGGAGAGAAGGGGGATGGGATGAGGGGTGTGGAAGGGAAAACAGGAAGGGAATATCATTTGAAATGTAAACAAATAAAATGATTAATTAAAAAATAGATAAGCAGGGAATTTTCTCAAATAATATTACAATAATAAAATTGAAATATTGTATAAACAGACCCATAGCATATAATCATCTAGGGTTGGCTTGTTTTATTCATAATCATTTTCTGGACAGTCGTTTCCCTTTCTGTTGCCGAGTCTTCCATGCACTACAATGTTTTAGACTCCATCACAGGTTGGGTTTGGCTACCATGCTTGAAGTTGCTATGGTCATGCACTGTGGGTCCCCGGTTCTGGAGGGTGTCCCACGATGATCTCCCGGCTGAGGACAGAGTGAGAGCAGGGAAGGTCCTCTACCCACGTCTCCGCTGTCTGTCGGTCTTCAGCCCAGCCTGGTGTGAGAGGTCTGGGCCAAAAGGGTGCGAGTGCAAGCAGGGAGGAGAGATTGCCTGCCTCCGCTGCTGCCTCTGCTCGAGTCTCCGCTGTCACAGCTCGGTCACTCCCAGGTGCTGCACTTGTCTCTCCACGCTGAGCCGCCGGGCTGGGCCGATAGAAGCTGGCTAGCAGGCAAGGAAGCAGCTTGGTGCCCCAGGAAGGTTCCGGGAGAGCGGGTCTCTCCCCAAGTGTTACAGCTCTTGAGACAAAAACTCCCGGACACCAAGATGATTCTCGAACACACACCTTTACTTCTCCTGAATAGAGCCTTTATATACAGTTTCAGGGTGGGTTAGGGTCTGACAGCAGATAACGCCTATTGGCTTGGTCGGAGAGCTTGGAGATACCTCATCTGCATGTGGGTTAGGGTCTGGCAGATAATGCCTATTGGCTTGGTCGGAGAGCTTAGAGATACCTCATCTACATGTGGGAGGGCCTGAGGCACTGTTCCTCATGACTGATAGTCATAGACCTCTCTTTGGGAGAGGCTGTGGAGGGCCGAAGCTGAATGAAAAGAACCAGGGCCTGGGGGCAGCGCCGAACACCTGCCGTCCTGGTAAAGGTCCAGGGTTCAAGGCTTGCTCAACCAGGCACCCAGCTGCTTCCCACAGCCCACCGCCCCACAATGCACTATATTTTTTATGTTAATATACATTTTCATATCTCTGGAATAAATGTTCAAGGGTCTACTGGACCTATGGCAATTGAGTGTGTAGTTTTATATGATATTACCAAACTGTTTTCCAGAATAATTGTACCATTTTGCAGTATGTGAGAGTGTTAGAGACTCCAGTTTTCACATCCTCAGTAGCGTTTGATGTTGCGTCTTCTCTTTTGGTCTCTAGCCTTTCTGGTAGACCTATAGCAATACCTCATTGTGATTTTTTTCCCCCTTCATTATGTCTTAGTTGAAATAGAACTATATTGTAGAACTTTTTAATCCCAATCTTGGGTTTTTACCTAGCCTTGCTCATTCACTTCCTGAATAAGATGCACAATTTTTATTATTTATAAAAAGCTTTTTAAACAGCACGAGTTGGGCAGATATCTACCCTCTATGCTATTAGAATTTACTTTCCTATCAATAACCTTGAGTTATTACTTATTATGCTTCATCTAGGCTGCCTTAACTCCATTGGCCATTCCTCAAGGCCATGTTCTCTTGAACTCATCTAACCCATGTCAGCTTCTCCTCCACTCATCTTCTCTCCCTCAGGATTCTCCTTCGACCTCTAGCCTGGGAATTCTAAACCTTGCCTATGTCTCTTCTGTCCAGCTATTGGATGTTGGCATCTTTATTCACCAATCAGAAATAACTTGGGGCAAGGTGTTTTAGCATCACTTGAATCTACCTGTGGACTCTGTCATCTCTGGATCAATGAGATCTTGAGGAACCTGTATTAACATTAGAAACAAGCAGCATTATGCCAGTGGACTAGAAAACCATATCACTTTCCCCACCCTTTTCTACCCTCCCACTTCTCTCATGTTTCTTTGCACACTCTCAAGTTGATAGTCTCTTTTACATTGGTATTAATGCAACACACACACACACATTCCTGATGGTTGGATGTCAAATTGTCTTTTTTGCATGATTTTATTTTTGATGTGTTACATGTTCTCTTCATATCTTTTGATTATTTTCCACTGGATTGGTTCTTTGTTTTTACTTTCATTGCCAAGGTTTTATTCCTAAGTTTAGAGATTCTTTGTGTTGTTTTGATACTAATTTGTTCATCTATGCCAATCACCTCCAAAAGCACCCTTCTCCAGGAAAGTCTCTTCTAGAATAGGATTTCCTTTTGGACACAGAATCTGCCTGACTAGGACAGGTGGGAATGTTCCCTGTCAGCCTTCTCCTTTAGTACTGGTGCTCAGAGGTGGGGCATGTGTTGAGGAAAGCCTAGCTTTAAGCAGGAGAAGTAGTTGACTCATTAAGAAAACATTTAGCTCATTTAACCTAGGTGTCAAATAGATGCTCCTGAGTGAGTGAAGGATCTTTCAGGACGGTTAAGGATGGTGTCAGCTCAGTGTTTGTGAAATTTAGATGTCCATCAAAGCCAACCCTGACTATTAGCCTGTAGGTTTGGCAATTTTATATGGTTGTTCTGGTCAATATAATATGCCTAGGTCTCTCTGAGTTATTGTCTCCCGTACCAAGACATTTATGGGAGGACTGTTCAGATCACTACATTTTTCTGCCCACTGACAGAGAAATACACTCTTTATTCTGGCAGTAACTCCTCCCCAGAGGGAGATGGAAAGAAAAGGAGAAGGAAGTCTCAGGGCATGACAGTGCTGACATATTCTGTGACATTATTTCTGGGGTGTCCTGAACAATTGTTTCTTCTCCTCCTCCCTAATGGAGAATGGACACAGAACAAAGTGAGGATGCCATCAAAGTACTGCTTGGTGAGACAATGAATTTATTGGGGCTACTTACAGGAGCAAAAAATGATTCTAAAGCAGATACATCGCTGAAAGCCCACTCCAGCATGGATGACAGCTCATAAAAGCTGGAAACCTGGAATTCACTGCACAACTTTCAGGGAGCTAGACTATTTGGAGACCATCTCTTCCAGGCAGCTGAGTTGTTCTAAGCCTCTTCCAGGTAGCTTGGCTGATCTGCCTCTTCCGGGTAGCTCAAATGTTATGAGAGTATCTTCCTGTGGTTTTTTACTGCTTACATAACCTTGGGTTCAGAAAGATCCAGTGTAACTGGTGAGATTCAGGAACATCTTGAAGCTTTTGATTTGCTCACTTCCTGAAGTGTAAGGTGCTTCTGTGCAGGATGGAATGCTTCATCTCCCTTTAGAACACCCTGGGTCTTAAACAGCTTCCCTTCAAAGTGGAATGTTTTATCTCAGAGGAAATCGCTATAGGACAACACAGAGCTTTATCAGGTTCCAGTCCAAGTTGAGTTGACCTTTGTGAGGGAGACTCGGTCTCTTTAACACCAGTCATCAGAACTATGCTGTGTCCAATGTCCTGTCACCTTTGTTGTGGTCATGTCTTAAGACAGCTGTTTAACTAGCTGTTGAACTGTTTACCTGATGAGTCTTGTATCACTCAACTATGTCCCCCTGACTCCTATGAAGAACTAGTAAAATACCTCACGTACTTACTTATCAAATACCTATTGAAGATTTAAAGCTTCCTGTTTCTATGCTAAGTCTTGACTTACACAAATCACTGAGACATGATCCAGTTCTTGTAAAGTCTTTCCTCTCAGGAGGCTGCTCAGTTCAATCAATAGGCTGATCCAAGATGAAGAACTTTAAGTAAAGCACAGAGCTTTGAGGAAAAGAAATTTAACAGTGGCAAAGCCAATTATATTTACCACATTTAGTAGTAGATAAAAGCCTGCCTTTGGTTCACAGGAAGAGCCATACGTTATTTGATTGTAACATCATTTTGATCTTTTCTACATGGAAACAAACTGCAGAATTTCTTTTTTCCTGGGGGATGGAGAGGCTTTTATATCCTACAAAAATAAATGGCCCATGAATAATGAGGACATAAAGTCCCTGAGTGTTATAATTTATATTTTCTGTGTTCTCCTTGACCTGAGTTCCCTTGTCAGACTTATGGTATTCTTAACAAACTGCATTTAGTACTTCTAGATGACTTAGAAAACATGCCAGCAAACTATGTGGTATCCCGTATCATTCCTTATGCCACATAAATGTTTTGTAAGGAAAACTCACAATTTTGTAAATATGGTGAAGTTGAATTTCATTGTGAAAAATGACACACAGTATTACCAACTAGATATTTTGAAGTATCTAACAATCACTCTATGGGAAACTTAAAATTTCTAATTGAAGACTTTTTTGAAAGAAAGATAGTGCTTGAGGATGACGAGGTGGCTCAGCAGGTAAAGGTGCATTTTGACAAGACTATCAACCTGAGTTTGACTTCCAGTCCACATGGTAGAATTTATTCTCTAACCTCCAAAGAATGTCATGGAATACATGCATATATATGCTCTAATGTGAAGATGAAGGCACCTGACCTCTGGGAGTTTTGAAAGAGATAGCACACACAACGTGGAAAATAGGCAGCATGGCTAACATTTTCACTGTTCCATGGTTTCATTTTGTTGGCCTGAAGATGGGGATGGAGTTAACCCACCCTCAAATTGTGAAGCAAGGAGTTAAGAGACTCCATTCACAATTACCCAAGGAAGGAACTGGACTGAGAACCAACTGCATCTCAACCTTCTTGATCCAAACCATCCTGAACAATGACCTTGAAGTTCATTTGTCCTTAACAATGACCTTGAAGTTCATTTGTCCTTAACAATGACCTTGAAGTTCATTTGTCCAGGAGCAGCTCAGTGGGTAGCAAATTCCCCTTTAATTGTAAATTTCCAGAGACAACATCCTGGTCTTGGAAAGCCAAAACAAGCACTACTCAGAGAAGGTATCCTGGCCCCAGCTTTGGGAGCTATTCTGGGTAGAAGAAAGCTCTATATTCTTCATGTAAAAGAATAAGAGAAGGGCATTTAGGGTTGATGGGATCTGACTGACATCTTTCTATTCATACTGTTTATTGCTCCAAATCCCTATAGATGTAACCTGGAACATTGGTGAATTATGACACATAAGAGATCCTCTACCTTGACAAGTTTTCTCATTGCTTTCTCTGTGTAATAGGGCATGAAAGTTAACAACTGCTTTGAGCATTTATTTAAGTCCTTCCTTCAAACATAAACTATGTGAAAAAAATCCCCAAAGTGGCTATGAAAATGGGAGTGGTGGATAGCATCAAGGAGATCCACAGAGAGAGCATAATGTTAAACTACGATGATACCACCTGTGAGGCTGCTACCAGATCTAGTGTTGTTTGAATTGAGCAAACATACGTTTCTTCTGCCCATGTGTTCTTGCCCGCAGTGTGCTGTAGCACACACTTGCAGACCAACTTCTTGGAAGGAAGTGTATGTACCATTGCTTTTTGTAGCAGAGTTGGAACTGGTGCTATCCACCTCCATCCACTATGCAGCCAGGGGTATTGATCTCTTCAAGGTGGCTTTGGGCATACTTCCAGGTGCCTCAGCTAGGATGCTCATTTTGATTACATAGAAAGTTTGCCTCACTCACTGTGGCTCAATATGTGTGTGTGTGTGTGTGTGTGTGTATGTGTGTGTGTGTGTCCTTAGGTAATTGACTATCTGTCCTTGAATATGAGTCAACCTTGAAGTGAGTACAGCTGTCTGAAGATAAACAAATATGGCACCATAAGCCTAAATATTGGTAGCTTATGAACGTCCCAAACAAATATCCCCCAGGCTTAGAGGTGGAGAGACTGTATAAACAACAGGAAAAATAAAATGAAGTCTTTCAGAGCTCAGAAGTTTGGATGCTGTCCATGCTTCGTTGAGAATACATCTCAGAGGCAAAAGGAAATGATGGGCACTGGAAAACTTCATAAAATAGCAACTTTAAATAGAATGCAAACAAAAGAGACATTTTAAGATCCCTTCAAATCGTCAATAATCAGGAGATGAGAATATAGAACAATCGGATACATTATTTATAAATTGCCCATCTCATTCATCGCCAACTCTGGACACGAAAAGCAACTCAACTGATTTGATATCTCATCCCACACGTGTGTCCCCCTTTCTTACCCTCTTAGAGAAATGTGCTGACACAGTTCTCACAATGGAGACCAGATGTGAAGGAGGCAGCTGGGGCCAGAATAAAGACAAAAAGCTAGATAGGCAAGCAAGTGGGTAATGAATCCCACATGCTTAAACACTGAAAGAACCCTGTTGACACTGCCTTCAGCTCAGTGACTGAGGAACTGTTGCGTAACTCAGAGACTCACATTTCACCCATGACAGCATGCAAAGCTTCCTATGGTCTTCTCATCCTCACCAGTGAGTCAGTCTACTGCTGAATGCGATTGCAAAAAATAATTTCATCCTGCACAATTACCTTTCATGTGAAGTATGGAGTTGTCAATATATGAAAAACAACCTTGTTGCAAGTCTCAAGTAAGGAACTGAGTACATGGTTTATGAAGTTCTCTTGCCACTGAGACTTGCTTGGTTTCAGTGCTACCAGTGCTTGTGCTGAATGGCATATCACTGCCAGAAATGTGGCTTTCCAGACATAACAACCTGTGATGGGGTGGGGATTATTAAATCACTGCTGATATCTCTTAGACACGCCTGCTCTCTATGAGTGAGCTATATGGAAATGGAGAAAATGCCTTATTTATGGACTGGAGGGAGACACCTGTTACCTGTCTCTTCAAGGAGCTCAAGCTTTCTTCCAGGAGTTGTCTTCTCTTCCTTGTGGAGGTTACTACTGGGACTAAAATTCTTTCTAAGCGGATTCACTGAGGAAGTTGAAGAAACAAGGAATGGGCTACCAGAGTTTGTATATGGCACATCCCCCCGGAGAACCATGAAGATAATGGAGAAGAGCACTGATCAAAAATAATGCCCATCATTCTGGAAACACTTGAGGCCCCAGGGAAGGGGAAGGTCTGGTTGGGAATAACACCTTCTCTGAGGCAAAGGGGAGAAGGAATTGGATGAGGAACTGTGGGAGGGGGGATGGAGAGGAGAGGGCAACTACTGGAATGTAAATTAATAAAATAATAAAAAGGAAAGAAAAGAAAAGGAAAGGAAATAAAGGAAGAGGAGGGGAGGGAAGAGATATGAGGGAATGGGAGGGGAAAACGGGAGAAGGGACGAGAGAAGATGAGATGAAAGACCAGTTAGGAAGCAGAAGTAGATCAGTAGGGGTGAGAGGGACAAGAAATTTGGGTGGTAAATGCAATCAAATTAAACTATATAAATGTATGAAAAGTTCCTAATTGACTTCCTAATATGTATATTTAATTAATTCTAATAAAAATAGTAACAAAATAAATCTCCTCTGTCAGCCACTCCAATACTTGAGCTCAGTAGAAAAACTGTGCACTCTTGCAATTTAGGGGCGTGCTGCTTCAGGATGGGGAGGAACCAAGAAAAAGTGGTTCCATCTAATCCTTGTGGGTAGGATTGCTTTACTTAACCAACCATGCTACAGCTTCTTCCAAAAAAGAAGAGATAGAGACTGTGTGGCTGAATGCCTGGCTTACACAGATTTGAAAATAGCATTTTGCAACATTTTCATGAGCTTCCAAGAAGAGAAGAGAGGCGATCAGGGAATAAGCATGGGTATGAAAGGTTAGGAATCACTGGTTATCTCAAGACTTCTTCAGGAACCCATACTTCACCACGCAAAGTAGTGAGAGAAAGAAAATAGAAAATATAGGACTCTCCTCAATGTTTACATAACCTTGGATTGTTTTTCTAAGAGTATAGTTTTATCAGTTTTAAGCAAAACCCTAAATCACATAATTTGGGTTTACTTAGACCTGGTGGTGCTCCGTGTCTTTTATTAATATTGTTTAAATGTGTACCACCTTCACATACACAGTGAAGCCAAGAAACATAATGAGCACGGGGGAGAAAGATGAGAAGCCGGTTTTAGCTGTCTCAATTAAAAGTACGAGGCACAGCCTCAGGTGGCAGCTTATGCTAGATGCTTCCAAACACTAATGAGTAGAAATTGCAGAGAAGCAGGTCTTAGCTCATGGCAGAAGAGACTTTCCCAGCAGAGCAAGATACCCTGAACCTGTGAGCTCTCCTCATACACTGGGAGTGCTCTGGTCAAGCCTGCATGGATCACTCGAGATTAGGGTGGGAATATGAGGTTTACTCCTTGACTCTCATGTTCTGTTCCATCTGGTGTCCATAGGGACAGGCAAGAGATCGGTGAGAATGCCTTCCTAAGAGGAATCTTCAAAGACTTTTGTGCTGGATAGCTTTATGTCAACTTGACACAAACAACAGTCTTCCAAGAGGAGACAACCTCAATTAAGAAAATCCGTTCATAAGATTAATCCGTATCTAAGTCTGTATGACATTTTCCTAGTTAGTGATTGATGGGGGATGGTCTAGCCCGTTGTGGTTGGTCCTGTCCCTGGGCTGGTGATTCTGGGTTCTATAAGGAAGCAGACAGAGTAAGCTATGTTGACCAATCCAGTAAGCAGCACCCTCCATGGCCTCTGCATCAGCCCTTGCCACCAGGTTCCTGCCCTGTTTGAATTCCTGTCCTGGCTTCCTCAGTGATGGATTGCAACATGGATATGTAAGCCAAATAAACCCTTTCCTTCCCATGTTGCTGTGGTCATGGTGATTCACCATAGCAGTAGAAACCCAAACTAAGACAACTGAGTCTTTATCTCTCCCTCAGCCCAGCCCCTTTTGCACACATCCCCTATGAAGTCATCTTTCCTCAATTGCCTAACTCCACAGTCCATTTTAGTTTTTTAGACTTGACCATCACTTGGGTTGAACATTCAGTTCCCAGTGGGTGAAGCAGTGGTTTTATTCCATTTTGATTTTCTGTAGACCTCTCTCAAGTTACTGAGTGATCCTTGCATTATCCTGCCATTCAAGGCTTATTCATATAGCCTTTTCCTAATTTCCCTTATTAATCTACAGCTTCATGATCCTCCCATACCAAATGTTTCTCACATGGGAGCCTGAGTCACCTTGACAATGTCACTGTGCTTCTTTGGATCCTTTTTAGTTTCTTGGATCAGAGTGCCCTGAGCCTTGTGTACTTTTCTGGTATACATCTTCTCCAGTTTTATGTGAATTTATATCCATAGGGACACTGTATTAAATGTGAAAGTGCATTAAGGTGAGACATAAAATCCCAGGTCACTTACTGACTGAATGGGCACCGTAATTTTTGGAAATGTATTAACCAGCTGTTCTGTGCATCAGCCTTCTCACTTGTAAAATGGAAAGAGGAATGTATATGTCAAATATTCATGAGGCTAAAATTTGACATTTAAGTCCTAGTATACTTACTGCCTTGCCTGTGGTAAACACTGAATAATTTAAAGAAAAATAACAAGAAAGAGAAAGCTCCCATGAAGAGAGAGAGAGACAGAGACAGAGACAGAGACAGAGAGACAGAGAGAATGCATACACACACAGCCCAGAGCATCACACACACTAAGAAAGCATTTGACCATTGAATTATACCCCTAGTCTTTTAACACTTTATTTTGAAACAGGAACTCTCTTTGATAGCATGCTATAACCTTGAAAATGCCATTCTCCCACCTTAACTTCTGGGTTAACTGGGATAACAGATGTACCCACTATAACCAACTGTAATATGTTCTCATAGTGAAAGACTTATTCACTGAAATGCATCTTATTTTTAAAAGAAATACTTCTTGAACATCCTTATAAGATTCCAGTTTGAGTAATTTTGTTCAAGTTCATTTAAATTGATCTTATCTTCAGTTTCACGAACATACATGAGGACATTTCACTTGTTATTAAGCATAAATTAAACACACAGCCTTGGATCTTTACAAATATAAGTAAATGTTTTATATACAAAATAATTAGGCTTATACAATTAACTTTCTCACTGCATCTTCTGTTTAATGTTCAGACAGTCTTGACAATTCTGTGAAGCAAGAGCTACAGCGGGAGAAGTGGGAGAGGAAAAACTTGCCAAGAAGACGTCTCTCCCGACGCTCCATAAGCAAGGAGAGATGGGTGGAGACCCTTGTGGTGGCTGATACGAAGATGGTAGAGTACCACGGAAGTGAGAATGTGGAGTCGTACATCCTCACCATCATGAATATGGTATGACAGACTGCGTGAGGGGACAGCAACGGCCAAAGAGACATCCTTAAAATGTTCTTCATCCTCATCAAAAAGTATTTTTGCTAGGCATGGTGGTACCAACCTGCAATCCTCAAATCTGGCAAGCCAGTGTGGGAGAAGTCCAAGTCTGAGGGTAGCTTACACTAGGTAGTGATATTCTGTCTCAAAATGACAAAAGCAAACAACGTTTAAGAAGAAAGAGGATTTGTCATTGTTCTTTAACACACACATCCCACACCCCACACCCCACACCCCACACCCCACACCCACACCCCACACCCACACCCCACACCCACACCCCACACCCCACACCCCACACCCCACACCCCACACCCCACACCCACACCCCACCCACACCCCACAGGCATGCATGCACATGCACAAAGTCTATTACTTTTCCAAGTATATAATCATGGAAATTTGGGATGAATTATTCTGTTCCTTAAAAAAGGCGCACTCTTGGAAAATTTATAATTCATCATTTGCATTTATCTGTTAGTTAGTTGCCAAATGACTTGATACCCTTAGAATGATTTTGCTTCCTCTGTTTCTCCTACTCTAAGTCTATGAGAAAACTTGGGCAAGTGAAACAGCATGATTTCCTCAGACTAGCAAGAGCTCCAGTGGGAGTAAGCTTATGCCACGACCCCAAGTTCCACCTCCCTGGTCTCATTGTGGCTGCACTTTACGTTCCAAACAGGTCACTTATTCTGTTGAGATGGCAAAAATCAATTCCTTGATTGACTGATAAAGAAAAGAAGACCCAGGACTAGGGAAAGATTAAAGAAAAGAAAGGCTTTGTTTAGGGAGCTGTGTTGTTGGGATTTCATGGCTGTAACTTCCCTGTCAAGGTTAGAAGACACAATCTCACAGCAGACTTCCTGGTGCTCTGGTTCATAATCTTTTCCAAGATGTTTCCTGACGCTTGGGTACAGGAACTATGTTGTAGATTTATCAACTGGGGTTGGACAGTCGTGGCAGGTGGTTCCCTGCATTTTGACAAGTTATGGTATTATGTAAAGGTCTCTGCTGCAAAAAGAAGCTTCTTTGATGAGGATTGAGAGTCTCACTTCTCTGTGAGTATAAAGATAAGTAGTTAGTATAAAGAATGCAGTTAGGAATCACAGTAGTTTAGAGAAGTAACAGTAAAAGGATTTCACACTAGCCACGTGTGATTGGGGAGGTTGAAGTGCTAGTCATAAATAGGCAAATAACAGTTCCTAAATGAGGGACAATCCATCTTCCCGGGAATAAGACCCCACATTGGCTATCTAATATCAAGTCATCAACCCTAGAAACATATATGTGCAGACAGCACTAAATGGACTCATCGGGTTGTCGTTGTATGATGATTTGCTTGTATATACAAATAGCAGCAATGGTTAAACAAACAAAGAATGGTTAAAGAGGAGGAGACTAGGACTTTGGGGTTAGGAGGTCAAACATGGAAGGAGCATGAGAGAAGAGGGGTAGGGAGGAAATAATGTGATTAGATTTTAAATTTTAAAACAGAAAAGAAAAAATAAATGAAGGAAAAGCCAATTAGTTGCAATGCAAACTAATGCCACAGGTGAGGAGAATTAACAATTGTTATAAAAATAATCATGGAAAAGTTTTAAAAAAAGGTACTTGGTGTGTTTCTATTTATGTCATTATGTATATGTATGTGTATGTATATGTGTATGTATATGTATATATCACTGTCTCACTGTCTGTGTGTAGGCAAGTGTTTGTAACTAAAAAGAGATATAAACATTACTTAAAATAGGCTATCTTGGGTGAAAGAATAAATGACTTTTACTTTTATTTGACTATATATGAATACAAGCAGTTTTCTACTAGTCACAATTTTTTGAATATTCTACAATGTACTATAAATGAAAATTACATTTTATGTTTCTATTCATACCACCCTCATTTTGATTGCCGAAACTCTTATTTTATTACTTGAAAAAATACATTCTTTTATTCATTTGAATTTTTTATCTTTGTTAATAATAATATCACTATAACTGGGAATAAAATACTTGAATTTTTCGAACACACATCCAACCCATCACCCTGAAGGAGGCATTTTTAAATGTTACAGTGTGAACCGAGATTTAGTCTTCTCAGAATTGCACCAAGAATCCATATTCTATGGCATGGTATTTATGTACATGGTGTTCTGGAGCCATTCATGCCTCTGACAGGTATGCATTGTCTGCATGTGAAGCCAATGCTTTCTGTTTCTCACTCCAGGTCACAGGCTTGTTTCATAATCCAAGCATTGGAAATCTAGTCCACATTGTTGTGGTTCGACTCATTCTACTTGAAGAAGAGGAGGTAAGGAATGGTTTCCCTCTATTCTTGCCCATGCCTTCCCATTTCCTCCCTCTCTTTTAAGAAAGTATTTGATAAGCAAGAAAGAGGTCTCTACACAGGCTTTTTGAAATCCAAGTGGAAGAAAAATATTATTTCTAGGTTATTTTCTTCAGACTACAGCAATATTGAATGGCAGATGGGGAACATTTTCAAAAAAAATTGTATGTGGGTGTGTGGATGTGTGTATGTGGGGTGTGTGTGTGTGTGTATGTGTGTGTATGTAGGTGGGTGTATTCGTGTCTAAGTGTGTGTGAGTGTTGAAATAACCTGATTACAATTACATCTAATAAGATATAAACAGACATACAACAATAACTAAAACTGCAGTGTAAGTAGTGTAACTCATAACTTAGCTGGAGACTTTCAATGGAAGTTAGGAAATACGTGCAATGAATAACACATGTCTCTCATGCTGTTAATTTATCTGTGGTATACAATATGCATCTCTCAGATTTGAGACTTCAGGTTTGTCCATTTGTCTTTGGCTATTTCATAGAGTCTCATACTTACATACTGTCAACATGCTGGGACGGTATGCTTAGATCATAGTTCATTCCATATTGGAATGTGGTCAGTTCCAAAATGGATTTCATTACTTCTGCCCTTCATTCCTGGTACCATTGTCTTTCCCATCTCAGTCAAAACTGCTCTGGCTTACACTAGCAGCATATAACTGTGAGTTACTCTTCTTACTGTTGTTTTTGTTTTTGTTTTTGAGACAGGATATCATTATACATCTCTGGCTGGCCTATTACTATGAAAACAGGTTAGCCTCAAACTCACAGAAACTTGTCTCTTACGTGAGTGTGTTCTGACCTTATCTATAATCTATCTATCCATCAAACCATTTATCTGTCTGTCTATCTGACTGTCTCTCTGTCTATCTATCTAGACTTTATTTATTGTATCATCCAAATCTGCCAACATAGCCCATAGTGGTCCCATCTCTAAAGGCAATTCAAACATACCCAGGGTTCATTATTTCTGCAATCATTACATTGAATCAAGTCTTACAATATGCCTGAACTACTACAGTGAATTCTCAAATGTTTTCCCTACTTCCAACTTTTTCCATAGTATATTCTCTGGGAAGATCATTTCATATACAACTATAATGCATGGTTTTAAAACAGTAACTTCAAGAACCCATCGAAGACTCCATTGTTTAAAAGTGTACATTCTGATGCTTTTGGTCTACAGAACCCTTCACAATCTTGAGCCATTTGTCTCTTCAGTTTTTACAGATTCTTCCTTGTGACACTCACTCCTTTGTTTCCAGCCCTTACACTCTGGAGTCTGAATGAGTTCTAGAATACAGTGGGTGTTTTTCAGCATTATGGTCTCTATACTTATGGATCCCAAGCATTCCTACATTGGTTCTGCACATACTGACACCTTTTAAACACTTGAGCCTTTGCCTAAGTACTGGCTCTTAAAGAATTCTCAATGTCCATCCTACTCAAAACTAGCCCCTTTCCCTGTTTCTCCTTCATAGAATGGTAGCACTCTTGTAACTCACAATGATTCTTCATGCTTATTCATTCTTTTGTGTATCTCCATTATTATAACATGTGGACAACATGAGTACAGAATCAATGTTTCTTGATTCTGTGACACCTCCAGTATCTAACACAGTGCATGGAACATGAATAAAGGTACAAAGTGAAACTTAATGAATAAAGGAAACAAACAAGCACATGAAATGCCTTTCAAATTGTACAGCTTAATCACATCAGAAGGACCCTTGTCACATCGACTTCAGCAAGAGACCAGGCACCAAATGTCAGCTGACACACATCAGAAGGACCTTAGTCACATCTTACTTCAACAAGAGATCAGGAACCAAATGTCAGACAACCCCTATTATTTTCTTAACAGCACTGGTCTTCAGCATCAGTTAGAAGCTATTTTTACACTATCTTTGAAGCCTTGATTTCTCTTCTCTTTCTTCCCTTCTTGCCCCATTTTACTTCATTACTTGGGGCATGTTTGGGCATCATGGCATTCTACTTGATAAAATATTTCTTTTTCTGTGACCCTGTTGTTAACAATATCCATCCAAAACTTGGAAGGCCAGCAAAAATGTCTATTAGTGTCTATGTGTCCCTCTATGGGTAGAATTTTCATTATTCTCTGCTATTGATGGGGACTCAGAAGTGGTGAGATTAGATACTGGTTTATAGAAAGCTGATAGGATGCTACACAATACTATCTGTCCAGAAGAGATAAAGTACATTCATATCCAATAAAGAAAGCCACCTTAAGCACATGCTGGCTAGTGCAACATTAACTGACCTTATACCTAATTTAACAATTTCAATCTAATACTTGTCTCACTGGTTGTATCTGCATTAGTTTGCTTTCTTGCATCTCTCTTTGCACAAGATTTACCATCTTGTTTGTCTTTTCACCAGATAGTTAATAAGTCTTTCACATATGCTAACCATTGTAGTAGAAGGAATTATTTAAGCCACAAATTTTGTGGCTGTAAGATCTACTACCCGAGGGAGACCAGTAAAGGAAGACACAACTCAATAATTATGGTATAAATTGCATGCCTGGATTGGGCAGATTTACCACTATACTACTCTAATCCCCGGCTATGAGATCCCTTATAACTTGCAGTTTTATCCAGGCTGAGTGGTTGTCCAGCTCTGTCGTTGGCTTCCTTCTACCGCTGGCTTCCTTCTGCTTCAACTTCCTCCTGCTCTTTCTGCTTCTTCTTCTTCTCTCCAGTTGACTCCCTTCTCTTCTGCTCTGCTCTACCTTTTATATCGAATTCCTCTCACTCTCTCCTCCCCTAAGCCTTTTTCTCTGCCTCCCCTTCTACTGCCCAATCTCTGGCTCTAGTCTTTATTTTACAGGTTTTAATTGGACAGAAGGTTTACAAGATGTCCTCTGTGTACAGATTCAATCATCCTCTGCAGCCCCTCCCAGAAGGGTGGAACTAGGATCAAAATACAATCCTGGGGCTATCCACTGGAAACTAGGATCAAAATACAAGGCTGAGGCTATCCACAACATTGATTCAATCCTCCTCTGGAGCCCCTCTCAGGGGGGTGGAACTAGGATCAAAATACAAAGCTGGGGTTATCCACAACAAACCATGTATTCACAGAAGAATTATGTTTTATCCAGACACAGAATGTCATGCCATGAATCCTAGCACTTGTGCTGAGGAAGACAGATCACCATGGGTTCAGGGCTTAAGCTAGAAGTGAGATATTATCTCAACAAATAAACAGAAAAGAATTTTACTATTAACCTTTTGAAAATTATAGTTTGATATTCTAGAGTACCAATTTTCACTCCTTCATAGTAGTTGAATGTGTGGACATGCTTGGATACAGATATGTATCGTGGCCGGGGATTTTCAAATCAATAAAATGAAGATTTGTCTAGGTGTGAGAAGCAAAAATTTCACTATTTATATTGCCAGTAGAATTGCAGACAAGACTTTAAAAATGTGGCTTCAAAGATACAGGATCTCTCTCTCTCTCTCTCTCTCTCTCTCTCTCTCTCTCTCTCTCTCTCTTTCAAAAACAAGCCTCAAGATAAACAACAAAAAGCAAAAAGCAAAACGAAAACATAGTAAAAGAAAACCAGGAATACAAAAATATACCAAAACAGAACAAAAAGCACACAAACACACACCCAAACATGGGGTCTGTTTTGTATTATATTGGCCAACTACTCCTAGACATGGGGCCATACTCTGGGGTATGGTCAATATACCCAGTGACATTCTATTAGAGAAAACTAATTCTCCATTTCCTAGTGTATTAGTAATAAGTTGTAAATTAGTTGTAAATAGCTTCCTGGTTAGATATGAGGCTTTATATCTACCTCCTATTTTAACCTGTGCAGGTTTTGTGCATACTGTCATAATCTCTGTGAGTTCATATGTGTACCAGTCCTGTTGTGCCTGGAAAATATTGTATCTTTGGAGTCATCCACCACTTCTTGTTCTTACAATCTTTCTGTCTCCTCTTCCTCATAGAAGTATTTTACAATTTATGTTTTATAAAGACTTCAAAGTTTTTGAAAGACAAAAAATTGAGAAGATTATGGTTATAAGATGTTAGAGACTCAGTGGTAGGGGACATGCCTATTGTGTTTAAGGCTCTGTGTTCCATCTTTGGCTCTAGAAAGGAGAGACGTGTCATGGTAGAGAGGGCACAGAACAATGACAAAGTTGGAATAAATGTAAGGTGAATGAAGTCAAGTGGATCCCAGATCACTATCAAAACCAGGATTTAACCCTGCAGGTGTCAAATGGCCAAGCCAAATCACTCAGTCAATGGGTTCTCCAGGGAGGGAGCAAGGAGTAAAAAGAAAAAAAGACAATTAGACAACACTGTAGCATGACCCCAGCCAGTTCTCAGACTGAGACATGACCACAGTCAGTTCTCAGACTGAAACGTGTTTATTTTTTTTCAGTCTGCTTTTATACCATTTTAATTGCATGCAGATAATAATGTCAGTTCTAGGTTAAGGAACAAGCAAGGCAATAAACACAAATAGTCAAGGAACAAGCAAGGCAATAAGCAAAGTCCTGTGATCACTGTTTCTAGAGGCTTATCAAGATGACCAAGATATCTGAGCTTACTTCCCTATCCTAGCCCAAAATCAGATTCTTGCCTGAGCTTACTTCCTGGCCCAATGTCAAATTCCTGCCTGAAGCTTACTTCCTTGTACTGGCCCAATGTTAAATTCCTGCCAAGTTTCTAGAAGCCCCAAAAGCTCTCCATAATCAAGATTTGTGGCTAAGAAAGGGGCGAACCAATAAGCACAGTAGCACATGACTACTTTTCTAGAGAATTTTCTCTTGATCTACTCTATATTGGGTTCACTGTGACTTTAATAGCCTATTGACTTTTAGATATTTGAGTAGGTGGTTGGGTGGAGTTACAATAACCTATATACTTATTTTTTCCTTATAAGTGTCAAATGTATTGGCAAATAATTTTAGACCCATTTCTTTAGATCAATAGTTTCCTGCTGAAAGTAACATGATTTATTTCTTATATGAAGTTTTCAAATTTTTGTCCTCTGTCTCCTCTTTGTCCATCATCTTTTTTCTCAGCAGCCTAAACATCCTTAGCAGAGTGTGCTCAGAGTGCAACACACCAAAGCTGTGACCAGGAATTCCTAGGGAGATTAATACAAGATTGCCTGCCCCCCACCCAAGAGGATAGCTCACAAAGAAAGAGAACAATAGATAACAAAAGTTGTGCTATTGCAAAATCATTTCCTGTCTCCCACTTGGAGCCATTTTTGTGACCTTACCCTCCTGTAGGGCTCATGTGCTCAAAGGTATGAGAAGAGGAAGGTGGGAAGTGATTGGGGCCAGCTTGAGAAGGTGAGGTGCAAAGAAATGAGCAAAAGCAAAACCTATTTTTGCTTACAAAGGAAATAAGACATAAGATTGTCCATGAATGTTTGCTTTAAGTCAATATGTTTAAATAATAACCAAGTTGTTTTATGGAAATGTTTAACATGAATACTTCAATGTTAATGCACTTTAATCTTACCATATCTTATATATGCATAGGGCCATATGATATTTTTATAATATTTTTTTTCATTTATTTATTGTATAGATGTGAGTCAGAGGACAGCTTGTATGAGTAAATTTCTTCAGCTCACCATGTGGATTCCAGGGGCTGAACTCATGATATTAATCTTGATGGCAAATGCCTGGCTCATAACCACATGGTCTTAAATGCATAACAAATAACCTTTCCATAGAATCCTATGATGAAATGCATTCAAGAAATTAAATGACCAGGTGTTTCTTGGATTGAACCAAAGATTAAGAGACTGAAAAGACTAGAAAATAAATGTGCTCAATAGAAGTCTCTGGGAGACCTCTGACATGTGAAGAAAAGTGGGATGGTATCCTAAAGACCTTGTCACTAGAGACACAAAGTCCGTGTAGAAATTACCTGAGAGACCCTGCCTTAGTGAATAAGGTGGAGAGCAACCCAAGAAGGACCTTAGGTCTCCACACACATATATGCAAACACCCTGACACATAAATGTGCCCATACACATGCATACACATGTACACATATAATCATGCAAAATCCCCCCTCAGTGAAACCAGCAACAGTTTCTGTATAACCTCCTTGAGAAGAACAGAGCTTCTGGTGCCCTTGCTCAGGTGATGGGCAGAAGCAATGAAGTGGCCATTCAGAATCACCTCTTAGTAATTCCTAGTCCCCGAGAAGGGACTGTTATTGTAGATTTTCTGCTTTGTTTTCAAATGTCTGCTCCTTCCTTCCTCCTACTCAACAGAGCATGCTTCTTACCTACCTTACCACAGACCCCATTACCAACCAGTCTTCCTTTATTTCAGGCTCTACATTTTCTTCATTACTTAGTAGATGACATATATTCCTGATTTTTTTTTCCAATAAAATTGCTGTGACTTAGGATACACCAGATGGCTGAGAAATAAAGGGAGTGAGTCCCTAATTCTAGACATGATCAAAAGGAAAACAGGCTCAGAATCTGCTAAGTTTAACCTGACATAGCAGATGATTCAGACCATGTGTGGCTGAGCTGTATCTCCCGGAACCTCATTCTTATTAGCAGAGGAGGAACAGAAGGCCTTCTGGAAATGCTCTGCTTGAGTGTCAAAGGGTGGTTGGAGATTGGACAGGTTCACGAAGGATAGGAGGCTAGAGGAAAGCATTTTAGGAAGAGAAAACTTTTTAAAGAAAGGAAATTTTAAAAATTGCACAGTATGTATTAGAAGAGTGCTAACGGCATACAACTTACTCTTGGTGGAATGTAAGCTTCCAGGTCATAGACATAAAGTTTCCTGCAGGCTTTGAAGATCTTCTCCTTTTTGTTCTGTGCTTTGTTGCGAGCTTACTGTGTAAACATGGCTAACCTCAGACTCACAGAGATACTTTGTCTGGTGAGTGCTGAGATTAAAGGCATATGTTACCATGCCCAACACTG
This sequence comes from Mastomys natalensis, assembly GCA_021653895.1. Classification (NCBI taxonomy): domain Eukaryota; kingdom Metazoa; phylum Chordata; class Mammalia; order Rodentia; family Muridae; genus Mastomys; species Mastomys natalensis. The sequence continues at coordinate 1,934,778 of JAJTUV010000015.1, read as the reverse complement.
TTTTCTACATTTCATAACTTCACATTTTCCATTTACATATGGTTCTTTGAGGTGAATTTTTGCAGCAGATTTGAAGTTGAAAGAGAAAAGTACTTTACCCTTGGATGATTTTTGTTTCTTATTTTGTTTTGTTTTGTTTTCTGTTTTTGTTTCTTTGGGGGGGAGGGTTCTTATACCTATCCAGCTCTTTCTGTACTACTTATTATTTCCTAAATGCAAATAATGGTATAATAACTAGTTATAAATTTTTTACTCTAGGTTTATTTTTAATTAGTATTTTTATTAATTATTTGAGAATTCAAGACAATAGATTTTGATCACAGTTATCTCCATAACTGCTCCCAGATCTATCCTTTCCACCCTCACATCCCCAGCCAGCCAACTTTAAATTTTCTTCCTCTTTCTAAAAACACCCATCAAGTCCGGTGTGTGTGGCTCAACTGCCCCTGAATACTGCTTGATTTATGAGGGCCACACTATTAAAGAAAACTAACTCTCCTAGCTGTTTTTCTGCTATGGATGGGACTTCGTGCCCACCATTCCTCTCCCATCATGCCTCTTCCACTGTCCCTTGCACCAATATTGCAAATGAGATTAAAGGCATATGTTACCATGCCCAACACTGTTTTCTACATTTCATAACTTCACATTTTCCATTTACATATGGTTCTTTGAGGTGAATTTTTGTTTGCAGTTGCTGTGGGTTCTTATGATGAACTATCTTGTTGTGTCTGTCCCTTCTTGCTCTTAGTACCCCGTCTTCAGTGAAAATCCCTGAACTTTGGGGTGAGAGGGGTAATGTGTATATTCTGTTTAGGGTAGAGTGTTCCATAGACTCTTATTCTCTGCACATTGACCAGAGGAAGCTCTACGTATTAATTTCCATCTACTACAAGTAGAGGCATCTCTGATGATAGCTGAGAAATACACAATCTATGAATACTACAATATAAGTCATCAGAAGTCACTTTAATACTATGTCCATTTAGCTAACTAATAGTATTAGATTCCCTTTTGGGCCTACGGTCTATGTAGCCACTAGTTCTTGGCCCCTCTAACAATGCCAAGTATGAGTTACATTTTATGGGGAAGGCTTTAGATCCAATCAGAAAGTGTCTGATTACTCTCTGATTATATTTATGACACTAGTGTATTCATGGACAAATTTTTCAGGTTGGTTGTAGCCCACAGGGTTCCTTACTGGGTGATATTGATGACTGATTTTCTCCTTCAGTAGCATGCATAGCACCTCCTAGCACTATGAAAGATTAACAGTTAGAATGAAGCTTCCAAGTCAGTATCAGCTTGGCATCTCCCTGTTCTGTGATTCAAGTTATGCGATACCTTCAGGTGTAGGGTTTTACAGTCAAAGTCTGCAGGAGTAACTAAGAGTGCTGGTAATACCCTGTAATGTTGGTGGTCTATGGAGACCCATTAGCAAAAAATTTACAAAGAAGTAACCTATTCCTGGTACTGTTTCCTTCCTTCCTTCCTTTCTTCCTTCCTTCCTTCTTTCCTTCATTCCTTCTTTCTTTTTTCTTCTTTCTTTTGTTAACATGTAGTCTCTAGTTGGGGTATCATCTCTCCATTGTAGGATAATTCCATTAAAACTTATTAAATATGTCTTATATATAAATACACATATACACACACATTCACATACATATGCACACACATAGAACTTTTCCTCAGATCAAGTTATTTATCATAAGCATATCTAATATAATTGCACATCCATCGTGATGCCTGGACTTGATGGATCCAGTAGTATAGGGATGGCTATGGAAAGTGTCACTGGCTGAATTTGGCTAGGTAAGGGCAACCCATGGGCAATGCCAAACATTGTCAGAAGATTTTTGAAACTAGATGGTATGGTCACTACAGCTAATAAAAATAAAGACATTGTGACTGAATGCAGCCAAGTATGGTGGTACACAACTGTAATCCTATCACTCCAGAGGCTAAGACAAGAGGATCATGAGTCACTGCCAGCCCAGTCTACATGATGTGACCTTGTGTCCAAACTGAATAATATAGAGAGTCTGGAAGATGAAAGATTATTATTTTGGTGGAGAATTTCAGAAATGACCATAATAATATGGTAAGGACTGTAAAGCATTGTCATTATTTGAACACAGACCTATTCATTTTTACTTGTTCAAAGCACATGATACCAACTAATTATAGAAATTACCTTCAGATAATTGCTTTTCTATCACCAAACTAATATCAAAATCTATTTATTTGTTTACTTTATACTTATTAGAATCTACATTTCATTATTGGTTTAGCCTGACTAGATTTTATTTTGAGTTGGCCCAAATTTCTGTCTCTCAATGTAAAGTAAAGGAGACCTTGGATTGCTACTGAATTAAACTATTTGTCCTTGAACTTCTGTGTATAATCAATGGGAAAGCTACAAGTCTGATGAGTAGAGATTGATCGCCAGGGCAAGGAGGACAAAGCTTGCAGTTACTTGTTAGAATCCTCCAGGGCTCCTCTAACTCTGAAATAATCATGATCATCAAGGACTCTAAATATAAATAGATGCCAGGGCCACTTTCAAACATCACTACACAGATCACTAACTCCCCAAACTCGTTTCATTTATCTCATGGTCCCTGGACTGAGAGTCTGCCATGTGGCCTTCACTTCCTAACATCTTGAACACAGTACAACAAAAGCTAGTATGGAAAACTATTTGAGACCAGAGCAACAGCCTGGTGTTGATAAATTGCGAACTCTTTCAAAGGCCTTCTGCAAACTTAAAGATGTCTGAAGACTTCCCTTTGAACTACCTCTCTTGCCTTTAGGTGATAGAGTGTGACTTTTTGTTCCAGTTGCCAAGTGCCATTCCAGCTCAAATGATAGCTGCCAGGAGAATATGGTCTGGAGCTGGTGAGACTTTTCATTTTCTGTCTTTAGAAGAGAGTGCCATGGTTTAATGAGATCCGTGGTTTACAGGAAGCACAGGTGTTCAGAGCCATGCTAGACGCTCTTGGGGATCTGAAGAGACCTTAGTAACTTTCCAATCTGTTTGAGTATTTGCCCACTAAAGCAAAGTAAGCAGTTACAGAGAAAGTAGAGTTTTTCACTGGGATTATAAAATAATGGAAGATTCATAAAAGACAAAAAGCACACCAAACAATACTGTAGATACAATCATTATAATCAGTTGAATTATGCAGAAATACTCAGAGTAACGTCATTTGAATGCGATTTCTGCCGTGAGTGTTAGGGAATGAGATAACCTTCAGATCTATCTGTGGGTTTGCCATTTAAAAATTATTGGTACCAATTCTAATTGCTACAGTGAACATCCTTCTCAACTGTAGATCAGTCATTGTACTCCTAACATGTTAATTTACAAAAGCAGGTTGGATGACATATGGAGACATAGTCTACGATCACCTATATGCTATAATGTGAGTGGATTATTTTGTTTTATTTTTAACCATGTTTATGAGTTTCTGTCTGTAGGTAACTCTGTACATAGGAGGGAAGGTGCCACAGAGGCCAGAAATCAGCACCAGATTCCACCAAAGTTACAGACAGTTGTGAGCTATCTGACCTGGAAGCTGGAAACCAGCTTTGAGTTCTCTTGAAGAGAAATGTGGGCTTTTAGCCACTGTATCTCCAGTCTAAGGGGGATTTAAAAAAATTCAGTACTCAATGAAACTCATAGAAAAAGAGCACCTGAAATTTTCCTCTCAAATTTTGTGTACTGTCTTCTTGGCTTTTGACTATGGCTTTTTTCCCCATCCCACCCACCCCACCCCACCCCACCCCATCCCATCCCATCCATGTCTGTCTGTCTGTCTTCATTCTCTCTCTCCTCTCTCTCTCTCTCTCTCTCTCTCTCTCTCTCTCTCTCTCTCTCTCTCTCTCTCGTCTCTCCCTCTCTCCCACTCTTTCCACCTTGTGCACATGTGTGTGTGTAATTTTATTTATTAAACTTTAATCTGACAACCATTGTATATCTGCATTCTTCACAACATAAAATATATATAAGCATGTGGTGTGAATAAACAGGGTGAATTAAAATGTGTATCACCTCACATTTTACCCACAGTGAGAACACTTAAAATCTATTCTTCTGGTGAGTCTCACATATATAATATACTGTTATTGACCATGATGACAGTGTCATGTAATACAGCTCTAGAACTTACTCCTCCTACCCAAACTGAAGCATGAAGCTTTTCACCAGTGTATTCACATACCTCTACCCACAGCCCTTGTTGTTCAATTCTAAGTTCTATGTTTTCAGAGTCTTCATGTAAGTGAGGCCATGTGATATTTGTCTTTCTTGGCCTGGCTTATTTCACTTAACATGATGTCTTCCAGGTTCATCCATGCTTTTACAAATGACAGAATCTCAGTTATTTGTTAGTCTGAAAACCTCATGAAACTCAAGAAGAAGGGGGAAGACCAAAGTGAGGGTGCTTTTGTCCTTTTTAGAACGAGCATCAAAAGATTCAACCAGAGCTCCCAGGATCTAAACCTCCAGCCTGAGAACAGACAGAGGCAAGCTGTCCTCTGAGAGGCTCTAACCAGCAGCTGACTCAGACAGATACAGACATCCAGAGCCAAACAGTGGATGGAGCTTGAGGACTCTTATAGAAGAATAGGCGGAAGGATTGGGGCCCTAAGGAGATAGGAACTGCACAGGAAGATCAACAGAGTAAACCAACCTGAACCCTTGGAGCTCTCAGAGACTGAATCACCAACCGTGGAGCATACCTAGTCTACACAGATCTACCTCCATGGGCTGGACCTAGGCCTCCCTGCACATATGATGTAAATGTGCAGCTTGGTTTTCATGCAGGTCTCAAACATCTGGAGTGGGGGCTATCCCAAAACATGCAGCCTGTATATGGAGTATGGTCTTCTAGCTGGGTGCCTCATCTGGCCTCAATGGAGAGGAAGCACCTAGCCTCTCAGAGACTTAAAGTGGCAGGGTGGGGGATACAGGAGGAGGGGGTACTCAGAAAACAAGAGATGGGAAGGATTGTGGGAGGGGGTGACTGGGACGGGTTATAAAGTGAATAAGCAAAAAAATAAAATTAAAAAAAAATAAATGGCAAATTAAAAAAAAAAAAAGAAAAGTATTTTACTGTGCATATTAAGCTGATTCCATATCTTGGCTGTTAGAGAAAATGCCAACAATGAGCTTGGGGACAGGTATCTCTTCAGCATACAGAATTTATAACTTTGTATATTTGTCCACTAGACAGATTGCTAGGTCAAATAGCAGTTCTCTTTATTTGTTGAGAAACTTACATTCTGTTTTTAATCAAGACTATAGTAGTCCACATTTCTACAAACTGCCCAAGAGCTTCTACTTTTCATTCTTGCCAGTGCTTCGTGTCATTTGTCTTTTTGTCAATTACTGCCTAAGAGGTGCAGGGTGATAGAGCTTTATAGTTTTAATCAGTATCCCTTTTCTCCTTATCTCATTATATGGTTCAAACTTGTCTAGAACTCACCCCCCTATGTAGCATAGGCTTGCCTCAATTAAAGATTTTCCTTTTATCTCAGTTGTCCAGCTATGGATTATAAGTGAAAAATATTAAACCTTGAGTATTTTCAAAATGCTCATTGGTTATTTATGTGTCTTCTATTGACCTGTGACTATTCATGGCTTCTTTCCCATTTTTAATTGAGCTGTTTTCCTGGTATCCAGCACTATTAATTAAAAAGGTTATCTATCTTTGCTTCAGTGAATTGCATTTTTGCTTTTGCCAAACAAACAAACACAAACAAAACAAGTTAAATATGTTGGTGGGATTGCAAGCTGGTACAACCACTATGGAAAGCAGTCTGGCGATACCTCAGAAAATTGAACATAGTGTTACCTGAGGACCCAGCTATACCCCTCCTGGGTATATACCCAGAAGATATTTCAACATGCAACAGGGCCACATGCTCCACTATGTTTATAGCGGCCTTATTTATAATAGCCAGAAGCTGGAAAGAACCCAGATGTCCTTCAACAGAAGAATGGATACAGAAAATGTGGTACATTTACACAATGGAGTACTACTCAGCTATTAAAAATAATGAGCTCATGAAATTCCTAGACAAATGGATGGAGCTAGAAAATATCATCCTGAGTGAGATGACCCAATCACAAAAGAACACACAGGGTATGCACTCACTGATAAGCGGATATTAGCCCCAAAACACACAATACCTAAGATGCAACGCATAAACCTCATGAAACTCAAGAAGAAGGAGGAAGACCAAAGTGAGGGTGCTTTTGTCCTTTTTAGAACGAGTATCAAAAGATTCAACCAGAGCTCCCAGGATCTAAACCTCCAGCCTGAGAACAGACAGGGGCAAGCTGTCCTCTGAGAGGCTCTAACCAGCAGCTGACTCAGACAGATACAGACATCCAGAGCCAAACAGTGGATGGAGCTTGAGGACTCTTATAGAAGAATAGGGGGAAGGATTGTGGGCCCTAAGGAGATAGGAACTGCACAGGAAGATCAACAGAGTAAACCAACCTGAACCCTTGGAGCTCTCAGAGACTGAATCACCAACCGTGGAGCATACCTAGTCTACACAGATCTACCTCCATGGCTGGACCTAGGCCTCCCTGCATATATGTTGTAAATGTGCACTTGGTTTCATGCAGGTCAATCTGGAGTGGCCTATCCAAATGCAGCTTATTGGGTATGTCTTCTATGGTGCCTATTGGCTCAATGGAGGATACGTAGCTCTCATGCTAAAGTGAAGTGGGAGATCAGGGTACTCAACAACAATAGAGGGTAGAAGATTTGAAAGGGGTGAATTGGAGTTAAAAGTATCAGGCATAAATTTTAAAGAAGAAATTTATTTTTAGTGATCGTATTTGCCTTTATTGTATTTCTGTATTTTTCTGATGACTTAATATGTTGTATGACTAAAGTAAACCTTAAATGAATTACAATAAACTCAGATGTTTTGAATATGATGGAATTGCTTTCTTAATTGAACCTTTAGGGTCATATACTTAGTATATTTTATTAATTAAATATGTCTATAAAAGTCTAGCAGATCACTCAACATTTCCAATAAGGCATGATTACAGATTGAAACTGCATAGATGACTGGTCAAATCATCATTATTTCACCTTAATTTCTGAATATTTCATGTCTAAATAGATTCAGTACAGCTATGCATAGGAATTCTAATGCTCATGATCTGAGTGACCTTTCAGTATCTTCATCATCTAGATATAATCTCAATCATATGATGACTGAGATGTTTCAGTTTTCCGAAAATGCTGAGAGATTATTACCTTAATATAGGAATAACATGTGAGTTAGATCAGCCGAAAGCTATAGATATAATTATAATGAAAGGAGTTCTTGTGGAACCAGCATCCATTTACATTAGAATGAAAGGAAGCTTGTGTTTAATTATTCTTAGGAGATGAAGGAAACTGGATAGATGCTTCAAGTAGTGTGGATATGTGTACATTCCACTGAATGGGTAGGCTTCAGTATATGGATGACTTTTACATTTCCTAATCATGTTTCATTTAGGTATTTATGTGAAATTCGCCCTAGGGTTTCCCATTAGAGCAGTGGGTAAGTCAAAGGGTAATAGCTTTAACGCTGGTCATCCCAAATTAACTGAGCTCCACTGATCTTCAATACCCTGTGAAGTACTTTGGGGAACTTGCTGTTTATAATAAGCTGGATCCCAGAGAGCTCACTCATGCCAAGTCTCTTTCTCTTCCTTTTCCAGCAAGGATTGAAAATAGTTCACCAGCAGAGAAGACACTGTCCAGCTTCTGCAAGTGGCAAAAGAGCATCAACCCGAAGAGCGACCTCAATCCTGTCCATCATGACGTGGCTGTCCTTATCACCAGGTAGCTCAGAGGCTTTGTGGAAAGATGGGTAACTAGCCAATGAAGGCTAGTGGCTGAAAGTCTTGTCAGATGTTCACCCTCATGAGATCTTCATTATTTTCTGCTGTTCTCTGTCATTTGTGAAAGTAGCAACTATGATCTTTGAGCCCCTTGTGGGCTCATACCATGGAGAGGGCATGTTAGCAAGCTTGTTAATATGACAGAGCTCTCCTTTCTTTAAAAAAAAAATTGCATCTGTTGGCAAACAAATCTCTTTTACTATCATAACAAAGATTTTTGCCTTTTAAACTATCCTCTTTATAATAAGAAATCTATTTTCAAATCCTTGATTGAAGACTTCTATAACATTCAGCTGGTGAACTTTGCAATTCTTTTATTTCATTTCATCTCTCCCCTCTCCAACTTAAAAGACAAAACTCTACAGGAACTTAGCTATTCTAGCCCACTCCTGACTGATGCTTAGGATACAGTGCACACATTCTTCTCTGAGTAAGCAAAGTGATCTAACTATATTTATCTTCTTTCTACCTTCATAATTCTTGCTTAGTATTGGTGAGGCCCTCAGTTCAGTCTACAGCATTACATATGATTTTGTTGTGAGCACAGATGAATTTTATGGTGCTACAAAAATACCCAAACTTTCAAGATCCAGAACTATGAAAAGCTAATGAATTTTCCTAATCGATTCAAGATCTTTGAAATCTGTGATTACTCACTGGCTCAGTAAATATTTATTGACTTACTGCTATAGTTCTTTTTTTATTATAAGGGCTCATATAATAAGAGAGGCTAGTTCTTACTGAGCAGCTTATATGAAATTATAGAATTCAGAAATCTAAGAATGTGTAGTAAAAGAAGCCTGCTCTTCTGATAGGGAGAACAAGAACTTGTATAATTAATATTCTACATCTGCACAAACCTACTCCACATGGGACTACTGGTCAACCTGACATACAGTAGATCCTAGGAATACACTGCTATAGATTTATACCCAAAGCTTTTCTTGGAACAGATTTGCATATAACTAGGTTTTAGCACTTCCGTTCGAAAGCAGGATTCTGATAGTTGAAGTTTCAGTTAAGAGTAAGACAAACATATGTTCTACATATGATTTCTTATCATCCTTTACATTAGGATGATCCTGTCAAATATCCAGGGCTACCTTCTTCTGGGTGGCCTGTTTTTCACAGGACAACGCATACCCAGGGCTTTCTTAAGTTTTTGACCTTAAGACCTATCCTTTTGGCTTGACAATTCTTTGTTGTGGAGGCTTTTTCTGTGCATAATACCTAGTCTCTGATCTTTACTTATGAGAATAGTTATCTCCCACACACAGCTTGTATGAAACCAAACTATCTCCATACTTTACCAAAAGTTCCTTAGGAAAGAAGTAAAATCAAAATAATGTTCTACTCCTCACCCTATGCAAACCCAATCTGACAATTCTGGTCTGGAAACATTAGCTAAGAAGAGAGAGAAATGACTATGAGACTAAGTTTTGACTCTAGGGACCATTCTGAGACTCACTCTGGCAGTACACTATAGAATTGATTTAGTGCATGGTAGATTTGTAAGAATACACTTACATACATGTTCCACATATACAGCCTCCTGAAGCATAGTTTCTTGTATATTTCCACAGTACATGATAGAGATAAAGCCAAACTTTTTGCAATCCAAAATTTTTTGTCCCCAATGATCATGTTTTCACAATTCCCGGGTTTTCCCTTATTTCCCCTTTAATTTTAAGCACTTAGTAGGTACTCCATAAAAATTATGTGACAGATGCAGTCTCCTTTCATATCAAGCTGGAACTGTTAATGGATGAGCAATGAGTGTCATACACATTTTTCCCAACAGGTTCCCAAAGATCTGCACTTTTAGAAAACACAGTCAAAACTACACCCTGTAGCCAAGGTTGTAATTTATTTTGCTAGAGACCATGTGATCTCCAATAGCTGCTGACAATGAACAAATGGCTCATATCTAGGATGCCTATGAAAGGGGAATGCTTCCCTGCTCCCTAGTCCTACCCACTGCAATTTAGGGAACTACAATCTCACAGGTTCTCCAAGTGTGGATTTTTCTATTACCCAAAGGACATGAAAATCAGGGGATCATTTGTTGCTATTGATGATACTCACACAAAGCCCAAGAACGAATAGGCTTTGCAGCTAAAGTCTGGAAACATCACCAGCATTTGTGCTAATCAAAAGCTCTTCTTGTACTTGAAGAAGGTCTAAAGACTAATTAACGACTCTCTCAAAACTCTTGTCAGTGATTGAAATACCTGTTTAGGATCTGAGAGTGTGCTTTTATTTTTGAAAAGTTGTAGCCTTTTCTGACATCCTAGGAGTCTTTCCTTCCCCTTTTCTAGTCAATTCTTGGTAAAAGCGGGGGATTCAGGTGTCATTGTGTGCATGTAGTATGAACTTGCACACATACACATGTGCAAATGTGCAAGTCCTATTATAGAGTGTGACTAGATAGATAATTGATTTAATCTCGTTGTAGAATAGTGGGAGAAATTGCATTTTTCATAGAAAAGAAAAAAACCAAATGAGTTTTGAGAACAGACCTCAGAAAGACCAAAGGGGGTTTCAATTTGAAAAGAAAATTGCTAATTATCTCTTCTGTATTCAAAGTTCAAATTAACTTTTATTGTCAGTGTGATCTTTTGTTGGCCTAATCATATTAGTCTCCCAAGATGATGAGCAAAAACCACTCAAAATAAAATGCTTTACATTTCCCCAAAATGTTTGAAGTTTGAGAAATTCAGTTAATTAACAGATAAAACCAGAATAATTACAATGAACTCAAAGCTGATTCCTGTTTCCATATGGACTTTTTTCAGAGCATACTTTAAAGACACAAAGATAGCAATTTATACTGATATATTTTTACAGGAAGTTTTGTCAAACATTTCTTGGGGTTGTTTAAGTATCTCTGTTCTCTGCTTTCAGAAAGGACATCTGTGCTGGTGTTAATCGCCCTTGTGAAACTCTGGGGCTGTCCCAACTGTCAGGAATGTGCCAGCCTCACAGGAGTTGTAATATCAATGAAGATTCCGGCCTCCCCCTGGCTTTCACCATTGCACATGAACTTGGGCACAGGTAAAGAGTTAAAGCAGCAGAGATCCATTTTCCATGTATCAGTAGCACTGAAAGGAGTAGAAAGCAGTTTAAACTGAGTGTCACAAGATTGAGTTTGCATGTGGTACAAGCTTGCCCACCTGACCTCTATACCTCCGTCTGAGAAGTAGGGATAATGCTATATTTCACAGTCTTCATCTACTCCATTTTATCACTTATAACTATTACATATTAGAATCAGCTAGACTCCCTAAAAAAGGCAATGTTTATTCACTTTTTTGGAGGGGGTTGTTTAAGACACAGTCTCACTATGTAGCCCACACTGGCTTCAATCTCAAATCTGTGTAGCTCATGCTGGCCTCCAGTTCATTATAGTTCTCCTGTGTCTGCCTCTCAAGTGCTAGAATTATAGGCATGAGTCTCTGTGTCCATATTGAAATGATAATTTTTTTATTAGTTTATTTATTTACTTAATATCCCAATCCAAGCTTCCCCTCCCTTTCTTCCTTCTATCAGAGAAGTGGAGGCTACCCATGGATATCAATCTGTTTTGACATAATTGACCACAAGAAAACTGACAGAATCAACTAACCTGAGCCCATAGGAGTTCACAGGGATTAAACAACCAACCAGACTTAACCCTCTCACACATATGTAACAGACAAAATTATTTTTAAGTTTACTAATATCACTTTCCCTTTATTGGTTAAAGCCCCTTTTGGGGATAATGGAGACCCAAATTATCTCTAGTTCCTATATAATTTTATAATACCAGGCATGTTTGTTTCCAAAGTGTCAACATGATTCAGGGATGGCATGCTATGATAGTTAATCTTCCTTGTCAATATGGCTAGATTTAGAATCACCATGGAAATATCTCAGAGTGTATCTCTGAGGTGTTTCCAGAGAGGATTAATTCAAGAGCAAAGGCCCACTCTGAATGTGGGCAGCATCCTGTATAGTCTTTGTGACTCAATACGAAGGTTAAAGAGAGCTGAGCAACAGCATCCATTTATCTCCACTTCACGGTGCAGATGCAAGTGATCAGCTACCTCATGCTCCTGCCACCATGCCTTCCATGCCATGATCTTCAAACTATGACTCAAACTAATGCTTCCACCTCCACGTTGCCCCTCCCAGGTACTTGCCACAGCAATAAGTAAAGTACTACCACCACTACTACTACTACTAATAATAATAATAGTCAGACCTTCCTTGATATCCTTGTCATGAGGAACTGTAGCTTTGAACTGTTAAGCCAAAGTGAAACCTCTCTTCTTTGAGTTGTTTCTGTCAGGGCATTTATTACAACAGCAGAAAGAAAAAGGAAGACAGGCATATGTGCCCTACGGAGGGGTGGTTATTGTTAATAGTTCCTTCCATGTAAGATGAAGCTTCTAGCAAAACATTTTAAAAGATAACTTTAGAGTCTGAGCAACACATTCTATCTTTCCAGAGGATAGAGATCTCTGAAAGGAATGAGGAAACTATCTGATTTTCAGAGATTTAGCTACAGTGTGACCTGAAAAATAAAGAAAGGGTCATTATAGGGTTGAAGAGAGTTTTGTTGGAAGATCATCTTGAGGAATAATTTTACTGGCCAATAGTAGGGTATTACAGGGTAACTGGCAAGGAGTTACAGAGACTCTACTAAAGGAATTTACTGACTAGAGGTTGAAATTCTGCCTGGACTTTAAACCATAGAAAATATCGTTTGTAGTTAAGAAAAGCAACAACATCCTTTAATCTGATTAGAGTTGGTATGCCTGTGGAATGACAGTATTAATGTCACTAAAAAGATAGAAATTTAGGATTTTGAGCTCCTCTTTATACCATTGGACTTTTCATTGTGCTATGGGGGACTCTCAACAGCCATATGACCTAGATACTATTGTTAGCCCACTAGTTAGTTACACACCAGTTAGTAGAACATTCATGTTACTTTAAAAACATATTTTGACTAGATATATCACATGAAGTCTGGTTTGAGAATGTTTGAGTGAAGGCTTGATAAAGATTCTAGGTTTGCCAGGGAAAGATATTAGTTTATCGTGGCTTTGTTTATCAGTGTATGTGTTAACCACAAATGAAAGAGTATTGCCTAACAGGAGATGCAAAGTGAGATGTTCCATAAATAAACCATCCCTTCTGCTTCATGGTAGCCCACCCACACCACTATTTCAATGGGGATTTCCTCTCTGTAAAGGAAAACAATCACGGGGCATCTTCTGTGTACTACTAGTAAAGAGAATTGGAAAAAACCCTGAAGACTGTATTGCATCAGGTGAGACCTCTCCAGTCTGGGCTCACTCACCATTATCTCATAAAGCATATAACTTTGCAAACATAATTTTACCTGTACAACAAGACCAGAGCATTGGCCAATGATTGAAGAAAGTGAACGCTTGCTCTGACTTTTCCCTCAATCTATAGTATGGCCCCAGACAGTTCTGTCTTGCTACACTTAACTCCGTCTGTTAAATGAGTCGTCTGCACTAGGCAAATTCTTAGATGCTATGATTTATTGAATTCTCACATCACAGCCCCAATGACAAGTGTAGTATCTTTTAATATCTTTGGTTGTCAAAAATTCAGAGACTGAGAACATAGATGACTTCTTATAATTAAATGATGGTTGGGATCTGGAGGTGCTACAACAAAATGCTAATTGTGGAAGATCAAGCAACAGTCCTGGTCTTAGACAAATGAAAGTTATTCTCATATACAAGCACACAGGCCTCCTCAATCCTGCTATGTAAGGGGATGAGGCTCATGAAGCCTCCTGTGGAACCATTGGCATCAATAGTACCTTCTGGCAAGTGAATATAGAAGAGTCAAACTGAGAAGTAATTGCTTAAAGCCTTCTTAGCAACCATATATCCAATGTAAAGCAAAGTTGAGGAGACGTAGCTTGATAATAGACAAGTTCAAATGTTATTTATGCTTAGAGAAGGGATCCGTTGTCTTCTCAAGTTCAATATGGCATGTGAAGAGAAACGTAAGTCAGTTTTCCAACAGCAATTTTGCCCCAGCTCTGAGGTAGTCATTGGTTATGACTAGCTAGACATATGTCTATCACCTCTGTGAAGAAGGTTTCACATGCTTACTGCACTGCTCAGCAGAAATGGTGAACTGCTTAGCAGACTGAACTTGGTACTGTCTGAATTAGTTTGCCATTGTTCTAATTTGGATTAAACTGAACACTAGCTCTGAGCTGGTCAGTGCATGTGGAAATTGAACTATCTTAGGGATTCTATATCCAGTGCTGATATTGCTGATGGTGCTTTATTTCATATTCTACAGGGAAAATGAGAGTCATGCTCTAAAAACAAATCTTTGTAAGAAAAATAAAACCACTTGAGGGGGAGCTAGGTAGAGATGATGGTTTGAGATGAAGTTCTTGGAAAGCAAATACCAACAGAGAAAAATAGTGAAGGGAGAGGAAGTTGTAACAGATCAATCACCTTAGCTTTTCCTGGACCTTAATTCCACGGGGAAACTCTCAAAATAATTGTGTGTCGGAGTTATTCCACAAAAGGAGCAAAAGTATGAAACATTTTACATAAAAAAATCCTTAATTCATTTGTCAAAGATGGTTTCCAGGAGGGCTGTATTTCCTCTAATTACAGCATAGTAGGAAAAGGCAGGACAGTCTCATGAGGCCTTGAGGAAAGCTCCCAGAAAATCAGTGTAAGTACTGCCATTTGGAAGTCAGGGAGAGGAAGCGTGTTGAAAGGCACCAGTGACGTCTGTTCACCTAGGAGGCAAGTGTCGCCCCTCACAAAATTCAGAGCCAAGAAAAATGGACTCAGTACACTTTTCCTTACCTTTTAAGTATGCTTCCAAACCCTGAGCCTTCTATTCAAAACCTGTGAAGATTCTAAGAGATGCAAGCCAGGATTAGAACCACAAAGACCAAAGGACGACATAGTAAATTTTCTTTTTATCTCAAATTTCAGACTCGAGGGTAATAAAGTCAGCAACCTGAAAATAGATGCAATTTTTCCATACCAATAAACCTATTCTCTTTCTCCAAAGGACCCTGAAAGGCATTTTAAGTGAGACAGAAAACCGTTAGACAGTCATTCGTTTATTAAAGCCAAATATCTGGGGAAGGGGTGCTGTGCCTTACGCCTCCTTGTGCTGGCAAAATCTAAGTAGGACGCCTGGACTTTCATTCACTTTATAACATAAAAAACAGTCAATATCTATCATTTGGGTGGTGCCACAAAGGCCTCATAGATTCCTGGAGATTTGAATCCTGCAGGGCAGCTATGAAGTTCTCTCCTTCTCTGGCTCTGTGGTGGAAGTGCAGGCCTATGAATAACAGGAAATTCC
The DNA here is from genome assembly GCA_021653895.1 of Mastomys natalensis. Lineage (NCBI taxonomy): Eukaryota > Metazoa > Chordata > Mammalia > Rodentia > Muridae > Mastomys > Mastomys natalensis. The sequence continues at coordinate 1,919,486 of JAJTUV010000015.1, read as the reverse complement.
TCTTGCCCCAGGCCCTTAGCAAGGATTTTCCTTAGAGCTGAGGCATCCATTCCCATTCAGATTTTTTAAAAATTAATTTAATATTCTTTTTCACTTATTCACTTTACATCCCACTCACTGCCCCCCATCCTGGTTACCCTCTCCCATAATCTTTCCCCCATCCTTCTTCCCTTCTCCTCCTAGCAGGTGCCTCCTCCCTATATCTCCCTACCCTAGCACTTCAAGTCTCTGCAAGGCTAGGCACTTCCTCTCCCACTGAGACCAGACAAGGCAGCCCAGCTAGAGGAAAGCATCTAACTTCCAGGCAACTGCTTTTGGGATAGCCCTGCTCCAGTTATTTGGGACCCGCATGAAGACCAAGCTGCACATCTGCTACATATGTGCAGGGAGGCCTAGGTGCAGCCCATGTATGCTCTTTGGTTGGTGATTCAGTCTCTGAGAGCACCAATGGTCCAGCTTAGCTGACTCTGTTGGTCTTCCTGTCTAGGACAGGAGGATTCCTATCTCTTCTGCTCTCAATCCTCCCCACCAACTCTTACATAAAGTCCCCAACTCCATCCGGACGATTGGCTGTGGGTGTCTGAATCTGGGTGGAGTCTCTCAGAGGACAACATGCTCCTGTCTGCAACCGTAACAGAGTATCATTAATAATGTAGGGATTGGTGCTTGCCCATGGGATGGGTCTCAGTTGGGACGATTATTAGTTGGCCATTCCCTCAGTCTCTGCTCCATCTCCTGTACCTGCACTTCTTGTAGACAGGATAATTTGGGGATTGAAGGTTTTGTAGGTGGATTGGTGTCTCTATTGCTCCACTGGAGTTCCTGCCTTCAGGTTCCATATCCCTAATGTAGTGAGTCACAACTAAGGTCACCCCTGTCGATTCTGGGGTGCCTCTCTTATCCCAGGTGTCTGTCTTACAGCTTGATGGCCATGAAAATGAATGTAAATCATGATTTCTTTTAATTAAAAAGAAATTTTAATTTTTTTGTTTTATGTATATGGGTATTTTGTCTGCATGTATGTCTGTGACCACATGAATGCCTGGTCCCATAAAGTTCAGAAGAGGGCATCAAATCTACTTCAACTGAAATTATACATTGGGAGCTGCCTTGTGGGTACTGGAATCTAACCTGTGTTCTCTGGAGGAAAAGCCAGTTTTCTTAACTGCTGAGCCACATCTCTAGTCCCAATTTTTAAAACCCTTAGAAATGAAAATAAACTTAACTTGATAAAGTGTATCTACAAAACAATTTATTGTTAATATTGTATTTAATAATTAATGACTATATAAATTCCTTCTAATTTCAGAAAAAGGTAACTATGCCATTCTCAGTAGATTTATTCAAGAGAAATGATAGTATTCAAGATAATACATAGTAACAATTCAGTGGAAGGCAAGAAAAATGAGGAAGATACATATCTTAAAAATTAAATACAAACCATTATATTTAAATATAAGATTGTTTTATGAATAGAGAATACCAGGGAATGTACGCATGTATAAAGAGTAAAATACATGAGTTCATTAAAATGGTGAGATATAGCATGAACATTGGAAAGGAATCACATTACTACTTCCTAGAGCACCAAGACACCAAGATTGGAAGTTTAATCCCATTCCATAGTCATCTGACCTTTGATTCTAGGTTTCTGGACTTCAGAGCTTTGAGAGAATGGATTTCTCTTACGAGTTACTAAGGTTTCAGTAATTCTTTTTGGAATCCCCAAGAAAATAATACAGTGTGTGCTTTAAAAGGGGAAAATCTAGAATACATTTTTAAAAACTTTCAAAAACTGAATCATTCAACGATATGAGATGGAAGTCAAAGGATAATATGAAGGTGGAAGTTTTGAGTGTGTAGTGCAATGATATGTGGGAGAAGAAGAGACAGGGATAGGGGTCAAGGTGGGGATTAACCAAAACCCACAAGATATGAAAATGCCATATGAAAATCTGCTATTTCAAAGTAAAAAATAAATAAATAAGATAACAACTAAAAAGAATAACAAATACTCTGCCCCAAGCTTATTCACTGAGTCAAAACAAATTGTCTAGACAATTTGATGTCTGTAATGAGACAATTAAATTACAGGTATTACTTATAAAAGAAAGAAATGAAAATGACCAAAATAGATGAATTGACACTTCACCAAAAGAATACAGAGATGTGAAATAAACATTAGAATAACGTGGTTGATGTCATTCGTTACAGGATATGCAAATTAAATCAACAGCAGTGTGTTAATACACTACTATGAAAATAACTAATAAATATTAATGATAATAAATAACAAATATGAACAATGAACCTAATGCTAGTGAGGACGCAGTGATGTCTTATTTGCTGCCAGTAGAAATATGAAATAGATCAAACATTCTGCAGAACACTTGGGCAGGCTTTTTTAAACTAAGCCTGAAATTACCATATGACCCAGCAGTTATTTTCCTGGGTTTTCATCTGGAAAATAAAAATGAAAAATTGTGCTCACATAAAAGGTTGTGCATGAATGTTTATAAAAGCTTAAATTCAAATTGGAAATGAATCTGGTGGCATTTGAACCCACCAAGATGAATGGTTGAGAAACTCGGATGAATTCCTACAATTAGCAATAGAAGGAATGAATTACTAATTCGTGCAACAACCTCAGTACATCTCTAAAGAACAGTGATTAGTGAAAGAGCATGCATGTCATTCCATTTATGTAGCATTGTAGAAACAGAACTCTACGAGCAGAGAAACAAATTATAGGAAAGGAAGATAATTAAAAGGAGAGAAGAAGTAGGTGATTGGTTGTCCCATACCAGTGGTCAGCCCTGAAATCATGTATATACCAGTATTATTGTATTAAGTGACAAATTGTATTACACATTTAGGAATATATATATAACAACCATTAGAGGAAGAGAATCCAGAGAGAACATGATGGGCCCGTGGGTTGTGGGAGGAAAGGGAAGGAGGAAAATGAGGTAATAGCATTTTAGTTTCAAGAATAAAAATATTAATTTCAAAATTGCCACATGAAGGATTCTGTGGTAATAAAAATGTACTGCTTTGACTCTATTTGGCATCAGTAGTCTTATTTGATGTTATGCTATTATTGTCTTGAAAGATATGACCACTGAGAGAAAGTATGTGAAGCACATGAGCATCTCTCTGCACTGTTTTATATGAGATCACCAGAATCTAAAGAAAGTTATCCTAAAATCATATATATATATATATATATAATATATATATAAAATTTTTTAAAATTTTTTTCATATATATGTATATATATATATATGTATATATAACAATCTCAGTATAGTATAGTCCATTAACAAAAATACCTCACTGTTTTTTCAGAAACTTTCTGGTTTTATTTTTTGGCTATGTTTAATGTATAATGTGGGACATTAAAACAGTGTGGTAGACTCTTAGGACCTTAGAGTTTACTATTCATCTGTAGCTAATGCTTAACACTGCTTTGGTTAGGTCTGTAGGCAAGTTACCAAAACATAATTCTAGAAGGAAATTTAAAAACCCTCTTTAAAATCTAGCATCTCCATGGCTCTTCCTCCTCTTCCTCCTCTTCCTCTTGCTCCTCTTCCTTTTGCTCCTCTTGCTCCTCCTCCTCCTCTCCTCCTCCTCCTTCTCTTCTTCCTCCCTCTGTTTCTGGGTCTCTGTATTAATCCTGCTTGTATTTTTAAAGTTTAGGTCTATTATTTTTTTAAATTGAGATGTTATATTTGCATCCATATAAAGTGTTTTCATCAAATCCACCCTTTTCTCTCCCCTGCAGTTCTTCCCCTATTTGTGTGTCTCCTCCCACATTTCCATCCCAATGTCATGTGCTCTGCTTTTTTTTTTTTTTTTTTTTTTTTTAACTCATTGAGTCCATTCACTGCCGCCTAAATGTGCATGAATGCAGGACCATATCACTGGAACACAAGGAAACTTTCAGGGACCATATTTCTAAATACCAATGCTCCTTCCCTCAGCAGCCATCTATTGCCAAGAGCTACAGGTGTGTCTTCTTGACCCCCATCTTTCAATCCATGCAAATATTTTAGCTGGCTTAGTGTTATACAGGTCTTGTGCATGAGGTCAGAGCTGCTGAGAGTTCACATGTAAAATGGCCCTGTCCTGTCCAAGAAACAATGTTTCCACTATAGGCAACCATTACTTCTGGTTCTTATAATCTTTCCATTCTCTTTTCTGCAATGGTCCCTTAGCTTCAGAGAGAAGGCCTGTATTATAGATATTCCATTTCAAGCTGTGTACTCCACAGTCTTTTAGTCTATGCATATTGACCCATTGTGGATTTGTATACTAATTGCCATTCCATCTACTGCAAAAGGAAGTTTCTTTAATGGGAATTAGGAGATAGATTATGGATATAAAGATAAGAATTTAGATGAAAGCTAATACCATGTCCCTTAAACAGAAAATAGTATTAGGTTCTCCCCTAGGGCTTATGCTCCTAATCAGCCCAGTTAACAGTGCCAGGTATAAATTCTGTTTTATAGAGTGGGCTTTAATTCCAATCAGAAAGTCTTGGTTATGCCCAGAGCATCCACATCACTATTGCATCAGTGGGCATATCTTGCCAGTCCAGTTATTATTGTACCTTGCAGGGTCACAGCTAGGTCAATTGTTCAGTAATTTATTCTTTCAATTGTGTAATTAGAACCTTCTGACACCATGAAAGTTAGTTAGTAGGAATAAAGCTTTCAAGCTAGAACCAGTTTGATTTCTTTATGGCTTATGATTCCAATATGTGGCATCTTTACCAGAAGGGTCTTACCACTCAGTTCTGGGAGGTATTCTAGAATAGTGGTAATAGCCTATCACTTGGGGGGAGTCTGAAAGACTCATGAAGAAGTAACCCATATCTGGACTGGGCTTTTTATTTAATAGTCTGTAGTGTGGGGATAGGCATTATCCCTCTGTTATAGAATAATTCTGTTTAATTTCCTTTTGTATACATATATGTACATGTACATATTTTAGGAAGTTCCTACATTAATAAGTCTCCACATAGCATTTCAAAGGTTTTTCATGTTAGTTATCCCTCTTCATAGTCCCTCCTCTCCCCTGCCTTCCTACCCCCATCCCATTTAACCTTTCCTGTTCCATAATCTTTCTTTCCACCTGCATTATATCTCTGTTCCATCCACCTTCTCTTGAAATCCCCTATGCCTTCTTACTAGAACCTTGACTTCAGGGATATAAAGCCTAAATGTCTATGAACCATTATATAGATAATCAAAATATACATATACACAACAGATTATTATTCAGCTTCAAAGAAAATGAAATTTAGAGGTAAACAGATGCAGCTAGTAATAATCACTGGAGGCAACACAGACCCAGCAAGAGAAAAGTGCTGAGTGTTCTCTCTCACATGTAGGTGCAGTGTATGAAATTGGGTTTAATGTGTTTAAATTAGAATACCCATAAAATATTTCTCTCTCTCTCTCTCTCTCTCTCTCTCTCTTTGAGACATGGTTTCTCTGTGTAGCCCTGGCTGTCCTGGAACTCACTATGATCTCGAACTCAGAAACCCTGCCTCTGCCTTCCAGTGCTGGAATTACAGGTGTGCACCACCACCGCCCGGCAATATTATTTTTCTCTTAAGTAATTAAAACACTATGCTTATACACACACACACACACACATACATACACACACAAAATATTGGTTCAATGTCATCACCCCAGCTTCCAGATTGTGATGTATTTCATTTATAGAATGTTTTCCCCCATATGTTCAAAACTAGTATTTTCTGACTTGAAAAAGTTTATATTTTAACTTTCATGGCTCATGTTCTCTGTGAGCCCCACTGTATCATAAAATGAATAAACATGAGTTAAAGAGTAGATGTGCCTCACAAAGAACCAGTGAGACCCAGGTACTTCCAATGTTACTTCAGCCTATAATTTAGTCAATCCACTTTAAAGGCACTGAAGCAATGAAGACCCTCCCAAATAGGCTAGCCTAGTCAGCCTGGGGATTGTTCCCAAAGCACAGAGTGCCTACTCTAAACTACTGTTTGGACTCTACCCCGAAGACTAGAAGACAGCTTCTTGGAGATTAATCCCTCAGCTACTCTGATGTCACGTGTTATTACCCCTCAGTATTATTGACTGACTGCTCCCATAGGACGACTCCACCAGCTTTGAGATAGTAGACAGAGACCAGCTTTGTTTCATAGCACCTCTTTCATTTCATAAACAAGAATAGACATCAAGAGGAAGTTCTATAGTGCATAAACAATGTAGGAAAACTAAAATGAGATTTTGGTGAATATCTACATTTAAAGTGTAGAACAACCAGTATCTAGGATCATGTCAGTGGCTACCAACCAATAATGTCAAGGGGCTTAGAAGCAAGCGGATCAAGAGTTCCTGTTAGGCTGGGCTGCAATAGCAAGATTCTATTTAAAAATCAAATGGCTTAAGATGCATTTCTGTGGTTGAGTGCTTTCCTACCATGTGCAAGAATGTAGATTCAGTCCTCAGTACTAAAGTAAACTGCAGGCACACAGTTTTGTGCATTAGAAGACCCTCTGCTAAAAAGATCATCATTTGGAACAAGAGTGTTGCTCAGTTGGTAGAATACTTGATTAGTAGCATGAAGTCTTGAGTTTGACCCTAAGACTGTATGAACCAAGAATGCTGGCACACAACTGAATTCCAGCACCTAGAAGTAGAGGTATCTGAACCACAAGTTCAAGGGCATCTTTAGCTACATAGCAAGTTAGGGGACAGCCCAAACTGCATAAGACCCTGGCTCAAAACTATCTTCTTTGTGAACTTTTGAGAGTTTCTCATAGTGTAGTGTGTGCTTTAGCTACTGAGGACATAACCTGTACAGCAAGCTCTTCAAGAGCTGGGTGGGACTGCTGGGCAGCAGCCTGGGAGGTTTTTATAAGTTATCACTTTCTTCATTTCACTTAAAGCTTTGCTGACTACTTCTGTGGCTCCTTTGTGAGTTTTATATTCATAGAATGTGATTTAAGCGTGGCGGTACAATGTTAATACTATAATACATAAAACAGGAAAACCTCTTAAATCCCCCAGAGTCTCTTCTGTGCATGAGTTGCTAGCACTGATCATATTCTATTAAAGTTAAATGTGAAGTCTTCAGTCACATGGGCTTCGGATCAGAAATCTAAACCAATTATCTCTAGGCTCTAAGGGTTTCATGACCAGACTTTCATGAGAACAGAATTTTGTAAATAACCTAAGAAGGTGTCTTGGGATAATCCTAAGGACATTGGTTGTAAACAGATAACTTTGGGTCAATTTATTTCCTAGGTACCCTCTGGCATTGCAGGCAGGTCATTTTATGGTCCTTTGGAGCTGCCTTCCCGGTCAGTCATAATAGTAAGAGACCAGGGAACAGACAAATAAATGAGTTCAAAACACACAGATACCCATTCAAGACAATAAGATATATTCTTTTAACCTATAAAATTATTCTTTAAAAAAGGACATTAAACTGGAAAACTATTATTTGCATGTGTACACATTCATGCAAATGTGTGTATGTAAATGTGTGTGTGTGCATATATGCACATGTGTATAGAGGCCAGAGATCAACACTGGGTTAACTACATCTCTTCATTTGTTCACCATTTTATATTTTTAAGACAGGGTCTCTCACTGGTCTGGAGCTCAACTTGCAGGCCTGCCTTGTTGACCAGTAAACACCAGCAGTCTTCCCCAGCACTGGAACCATAGATGCTGGCTTTTTACATTGTTTCTAGGGGCGAGGGTAGAACTCATGTCGTCATGCTTGAGTTTACTACATTTGCTTTACTGAGACATATTCTCAGACCTAGGAAAGTTATTTTTAAAGGTTAAACTCCTGTCACTTATGAATCTCTTCTTATAGACCAGGCCTTGCTAAATGGCTTTCAAATCTTTCTTCATTCAGATCCTAACATTTTGATGACTATCAATTTTCTAAGAGAGAAAAAAAATGGGGCAAGTTGCAGCAACTCAAATGTCATCTAACTTCAGAGTTCAAGTTCAGTCCAGATTCTCTACCTTCAAAATCTCTGATCAACCACTGAGCTGTGAGGGCTCCCCACTGGGTTGGCCTTGGAAATTTGTTGAAATGGAATAAAGAAATCCATTCTTCCATGCCTGAGCCTGGGCCGAAGTCTCCCTGAGACTGCTTTCCTGCTTCCTCTTGAATGAAAGGGAGAAGGAAAACTGGATTTGTTGATTCTGGGATAGCTTCAGTAGAGAAGGAGAGTGTACTGGCGTTTGCTTTACCCTTCTGACTTCAAAGTATAGGGAGCCAGACTGAGAGCTTTCGACTTCCTGCCAAATACAAGTTTACTTTTAATTCTCCATATGGCTTTTGTGGCTATGTAGCTGAGGTTAACGGCATACCTCCCATCTTCCTTGAACTTCTGAGTTCAAAATTAGCTATGTCCTTCCAACTTCTAAGTCTCACTTTGTAAACAGCTCCTTTGGAACAAAAGAGGCTTCCTGTGTTTTTAATCACTTTGGTGGACCTGTGAGTTTCTCCTGTTTAATGCCTGTCTGCTTCTGTTCTTGTGTTTTGGGTCCAGTTTTGGCATCCAGCATGATGGAAAGGAAAATGACTGTGAACCTGTGGGCAGGCACCCATACATCATGTCCCAACAAATTCAGTATGATCCAACTCCACTGACATGGTCGAAATGCAGCAAGGAATACATCACTCGCTTCTTGGAGTAAGTGTAGTCCCTTTCATGATAGCCTCACTTGAGTCTGTAAGTCAGAAGTTTCAGTGAGTTTTCCACAGAGAAATTAATGCCTGGAAAAGACTCAGTTTCATTTTCTAGTCTATAGTATCATGTTGGCATCAAGGGAATGGATGTCCCTCTGCTTTCTGACTACTCTTCCTATCCACAGGCAAGTGCTTTTTATATACAATTGTCTGAGTCAAGGTTTTACTGCTGTGAACAGACACCATGACCAAGACAACTTTTATAAAGGACAACATTAATTGAGGCTGGCTTACAGGTTCAGAGGTTCAGTCTATTACCATCAAGGCAGGAACATAGCAGTGTCCAAGGAGGCATGATGTGGGAGGAGCCAAGAGTTCTTCATCTTGTTCCAAAAGCAAACAGAGGACTAGCTTCCAGGCAGCTAGGATAAAAGTCTTAAAGCCTATGCCCACAATGAGACACTTCCTCCAACAAGGCCACACCTCCTAATAGTGCCACTTATTGGGCCAAGCATATTCAAACCACCACAGTTGTAGATTAGGTTCTTGGAGACTGACAGGTCAGAAAAGTTCTACCAAACCTGTTAATAATATTATCACAATTGTCTGTTTCCCCACTGTCCTGTGTTTTGCTTTTATCACCTTGACACAAACTAGATTTATGTGGAAAGAAAAACCTCCATTGAGAACATGCCTTCATCAGATTTCCTTTAGGCAAGACTCTAGTATGTTTTCTTGACTACTAACCTATGTTCCAAGTTGTGTAAGAAAGCAAGCAGAGCAAGCCACGAAGAGCGAACCAGTAACAAGTATTTCTCCATGGCTTCTGCTTCAGTCTCTGCTTCCTGGTTTCTGCCTTGACTTCCCTCACTGATTGTCTGTTACCAGGAAGTATAAGAAGCAATAAGACCATTCCTTCCCAAGTTGCTTTTGGTCATGGTCTTTATCACAGCAATAGAAACCTAACTAGGACACCTACTATTTGTATTTCCTAGATAACAACTAAACTTTTTATGTTGGATATGATTTGCATTTCCTTTTATTAACTTTCTTCCAAGGTCCAGAGGATTCTCTTGTTTATAAGAATAGACTTTCTGGAAGGATGAAGAATAAATTACTATGATGAAAATGTCCATTGGATGATGGGAGAGAATTATATGCAACTGATCTTGTTTTGGTTAACTTGTTTGCAGCCGAGGCAGGGGGTTCTGTCTTGATGATATCCCCAGAAAGAAAGGCTTGAAGTCCAACGTCATTGCCCCTGGAGTAATTTATGATGTTCATCACCAGTGCCAGCTCCAATATGGCCCAAATGCTACATTCTGCCAGGAAGTGGAAGTGAGTGTTGGATTTCTTGGTGCCTTCAGTGGGTCTGTGCAGGGCATAAGGTCTGCAGTATGCTGAAGGAAGCACAGAAAACACTTGCAAAGTGGAGGATCAGCCCAGAACTGAAAGCTTTATTTTAAATTACTCATATTTATGCAAATCTTTGACCCAACTTTCTTTGGGTTGTGTAAAGCCACAAATTCTATATGACTTGGAGGCAGGTGATTTACAGACTACATAGTATTTAACACCTATAAACTCCATAGCAGTCAATTTAATCCCTAAAATTGTCCCTATTCTATATTTCCTATATTTGGTTGAAGAGTATCATTAGATCACCAGGTAGAAACAAGATTCAGCTTTAGTCATTTTTCTCCCTTATTTCCAATATCTAATCGATAAGTCAAGTTTTCGGCATTGTGCTCTACAGTAATTAACATCTCTGTCCTGCCTTCTTCATTACCACCACTGTGTTTGCTCTGCTTATCTTCTCTTGATATCCTAAGTACCTCCAGCCTATCTATTATTCAAATTGCTATTCTTATTATTTTAAAAGCATAAATATAATCATGTTACTATTCTGTTCTTATAATCACTGCTGTCCATTAGATGCAATCCTAACTCCTTATATCATATTCTTTTATAATCTGGACCCAGTGTACTCTACAGTACTTTATATATGGTAGATGATAGATGTATGGTTGGATAGATAGATAGATAGATAGATAGATAGATAGATAGATAGATAGATAATAGAAAGATAACAGACAGATAGATATGAACCACCAGTCTGAAGTATAGCTGGCAAAGTTTTTTCTTCCATTCTATATGTTTCTTCTTCACTTTACTCATAGTTTCTTTCGCTGTGGAGAAACTTTTTAACTTCCTGCAATCCTGTTGGTCAAATCTTGGTGCATGCTATCTTTATATCTTCTAAGTTACTGTGTCTTTTTCAGGTATGTTTCCACACAGGATTGGAAAATACAACTGAATGCAAGCCCTCATTTGTTTTTCAGAATGTTTGCCAGACACTGTGGTGCTCAGTGAAAGGCTTCTGTCGCTCTAAACTGGATGCTGCTGCAGATGGGACTCGTTGTGGTGAGAAGAAGGTGATGTGTTGTTGGTCTGAGGAAGAAAGGTGGGAGGGCAGTTGGCCTGGAGTTCTTGGAAAGAGGTAGGAAGAAGGCCCTGGGGGATATGAGGAGCATCCAATGGCACTGACAGAGTCAGATCAGACACTAGAAACAATCTCACATCTGCTGCTCTTTTCCAACCATTGCTGGGTCCAAGAGAAAGGACTCAGAACTGTGCTCAGTCCATGAGAAAGGACTTTATCTGTAAAGCATCAGGCCCGTCTTCCCCTGATGACTTCTATGGGGTTTCTGTTTTCTTTTGAACTTGCTATCAACTTTTGTTTTAGACATTTCTCCCTCAATATTAAAGATTGGAAGGCATAGGTGATTTGCATCCAAAACATCAGATTGAGTCCATTTATAATCCTCCTTCTTGCTGGCTGGCATAACTGAATATTTTAAAGTTCTGTCTATTTTCCTAAGTAGAAAAGTCACAGACATTAGATCTCCTCCAGACTGCCGGAGGGCATGCTGACTCATGCTGACCCACTAAGTGGATTTTGTTATTGTGAGTCTCTAGTTTAGGAGTTTGGCACCATCTGTCACTGAGTTTATAGTGCCTGATAAATCTAACTCTAGAAACCTAATTTATCTGAAGAGGCTCTCTAAACTCTTTTCTGTGTAGCCCCTGATGTATTGCTGTAGAAAGTCTTCTGGCTTGGAAAGAATTGGGATTAGACTTAGAAAGTCTTTGGTGCATCTTGCTACGGAATCTTCCTGACACACATCCTCCCTATCATATCTCTTTGCAGTGGTGTATGGCTGGAAAGTGTATCACAGTGGGGAAGAAACCAGAGAGCATCCCTGGAGGCTGGGGACGCTGGTCACCCTGGTCACATTGTTCCAGGACATGTGGGGCAGGAGCTCAGAGCGCAGAGAGGCTCTGCAACAACCCAGAGTAAGGCCTGGCATGAGTACTTGTTTTCTTCTCATCTCTAAGTGCTAGGGCACTATTCCTGAATGGCATGACACCATTCTTCGAGGTTTATGAGGAAAACTTGATCAAGACTTGATCTAAGACAAAAAGACCCAGAAAATTCTCACAGGGTAAAAAAATGTACTTCTTCTCTTTCAATATGTTTTAACTTGGCATTAGAGTCTTAATAACAGCTTAGTAAGTTTACTCCATCATTTGGGTACAACAAAGCAAACTGTTTTTAAATGTAGAAGCAAATTTCTTTGAAATATTCTATCTATGTAAAATTCTCCAGGAGCTTATGCAATTAAATCCTTCCAGATAACTGTGTTCTCTCAGTAAGAAGTAAATTAGTAAAACTCAGTTGATATGATTATATCTAGATTTCAATCACAATGAATATACAATTATATAAAACTATTCATCCCTTTTATAATTAGTAAAATGGCCAAGCATGTTTTTTTGGAATAAATTATCATTAATGTTCAAACAACACATCTTTATGAATCTAATCTTAGGGTTCCATATGTCCACATTTTTAAATGATAAATGTAGTTATAAGGCCTTTCAGTATCTAAGTTTCAAATTGTAACCTACTCCTTTTACTAATAAGCATAATACTATATGTAAATTATATATGTACATGTATTATATATGCATACAATTTGCTATATATAAATTTTGTTTTTTCCTGAGGATTTTAAAAGTATCTGCAGCTTAATATAGTACCTATTATATTATAAATTATAAATAAACATTATTTATAAGTAATACTACTCATAAGTAAACACTACTTATAAATATCATCACTTACACATGTAAGTAATTGCTTGAGGAAGGATGATGTAATTGTTTTAAAATTCTGCCCCTTGATAAAACTCCATTATTTAAAAAAAATTCAACAGCAGGAATGTCTTACACAGTACTTAATTTATAGAGAAGATACGTATCAGTTTGGACAGAAGTATGCTTTTAGAGATTAGGAAATATAGGCAATATGCTCTGAGACTTGTGGTATGTATTCAGACACCACTCCCTAAGCTTGGAAAGATGTTTAATAACCTACAGTCTTCAGAGAAGGGGCGGTCTCTCTGAGGAACTGAAGAATAAACCACTAGCTCACCATTAGAGAACAGAAAGTCCTAGTGCCCATCTCCAAGGCTGCAATTTCTCAGTCTCCTTGAGTGAGTGATGGCATCTAATTTCATAACTCATTTTCTTGATTTTATTGAGACCACAGTTAATGGTAATTTGTTGTATAAAGATCTCTGTGATTCCAGTCACAAAGTCAGAGCAGTATATGAGCCAACTACACTCACTTATGGTGAAGACTGTTTCTTTCTTCAGTCACACTTAATATGCAATTGTGTTTTTTTTTTTTAAATGTATTCTTCTCTGGGCACTTTTCCTGACCTTATCATTGACATTGGTCACATGAGACCAACTATAGGGATATGAAACATTGGCACATCTTGGCTCAGATGAGACTCCTGGTAATATTTGTTTGCTGAAAATGAGATGGACAGGTGCCAAGTCGTAAAGCCTCTGTCATTGAATGGAGACTAGCTTTCAGAAGTTAAGGGCAATTCTTAGTACCTCCTACATGGAAGAGACAAATGAAGAGCCTGCTATGTGAGCTTCCCTGAGCTCTCAAATTGCACTAAGAAAAATGGGGAAAGCGGGCAGAGTAAGTTTCACAAATATCAAAGAGAACAAACAAGAACACAACTAGACTGGCAAGATTATCTCTCAGGGATGCAAATCAGCTGAGACAGAACATGGATAAGAACTCAGGCAGTAGATTAGAACACATGGTTCAAACCTTGGCTTTGCCATTATTAGCTGGGAAATGCACTTCTTGTTTCCAGCACATGATTGCATCCATCCTGCTCATGTATCCTACCTTCAGCCTTTCCTCTGAGACTGTTCTCCACGTCTATCACTTCCAAGGACTCTTTCTGATCAACTTTGCTTCCACCGAGTGCTCTTAATTATCCAAAGTCCTGTTGTACTCATAGACACACCTGCTTAGTTGCTATCTTAAATTTTCTCACTTCTGTGTAGTTTATTAAGGGCTGGAGAGATGGCTAGGCTAGGTTCACAATCAAAAATTATGTTTAATAGTTTAACCAAATTGTAAAATTTAGGAAGCATAGGACTTGTGTTGACTTTGTACTGATGCTTTTTTCCTCAAAGCATGCTGTTGAGAACATTGTTGTATTTCAGTGTTGGTTGGTTTGTATTCATAATACCTAAAGAGTCTACTGTGTCATCAGTTCTTACCATGCACTAACTACTACTCTCTTAAATACTTATATGCATTATCTCATTGAGCCTTGAAAATTACTGTAAAAATGATTAGTATACTCATTTTACAATCACAATAATAAACAACTGGAGCTCAGAAAAATAAGATAACTTTATTAGATTCATCTAACTACTAGAAAGTCATGATGATGCAAGATCCAGTCTTTGGACCCATTATGCTACACTGCAGTGATAGTCATAGTATCTCTCTTGGGTACAACAAGGTACAAGTAAGAAGGTATAGTAACTCGAGAGCCTTCATGAGATCTATCAGCTACCCTCTGCTTCTCTGAGAGCAGATCTGATTGATATACTACTTTCTCATATACATGATACTGAGCAAGAGATTCTCACATCCTCACATTAATTTTTATCTCTATGCCTATAAGATATTGCTGTACTCACAGTACTACAGAGGCTCTCTGAGGGAATTAGAACTTGGACTTAGTCATTAAAGAACTATCTTCAGAAAAAGGCCAGTAAATGCAGTTAGAACATGAAGTGTCTTTTTTTAATTGGATATTTTATTTACATTTCAGACGTTATCTCCTTCCCCCCCCCCAGGAATCCCCTATTCCATCCCCCTCCTCCTGCTTCTATGAGGATGTGTCCCCACCTACCCCCCGACTCCCACCTCCCCACCCTCAAATTGTTCCCATACTCGACGTCCAGCCTTAACGGCACAAAGGATCTCCTCTCCCACCTATGCCCGACAAGCCCATCCTCCCCTACATATACAGCTGGAGCCATGGGTCCCTCCCTATGTGCACCCAGGCTGCTGGTCTAGACCTTGGGAGCTCTGGTTGGTTGATATTGTTGCTGTCCTCATGGGGCCACAAACCCTTTCAGCTCCTTCAGTCTTCTCTCTAATTCCTCCATTGGAAACCCCTTGATCAGTTCAATGGCTAGCTGTGAGCATTCGCCTCGAATAAGTCAGACTCTGGCAGACCTCTAGGGAAACAGCTATATCAGGCTCCTGTCAGTATGCACTTCCTGACATCCACATCAGTGTCTACACTTGGTGACTACACATGGGATGATACTTGGACATAGCATTCCCTGAGGACCCAGCTATACCACTCCTGGGCATATACCCAGAAGATGCTCCAACATATAATAAGGACATATACTCCTCTATGTTCATAGCAGCCTTATTTATAATAGCCAGAAGCTGGAAAGAACCCAGATGTCCTTCAACAGAGGAATGAATACAGAAAATGTGGTACATTTACACAATGGAGTACTACTCAGCTATTACAAACAATGAATTCAAGAAATTATTAGGTAAATGGTTGAAACTAGAACATATCATCCTGAGTGAGGTAACCCAATCACAAAAGAACACACATGGTATTCACTCACTGATAATTGAGTATTAGCCAGAAGCTTGAAATACCCAAGATTCAACTCACAGACCACATGAAGCTCATGAAGAAGGAAGACCAAGTGTGGGTGCTTCGGTCCTTCTTAGAAAAAGTAACAAAATACTCAAGGGAGCAAATATAGAGTCAAAGTGTGGGACAGAAACTGAAGGAGGGGCCATCTGGAGACCAAGAAGTGTCTTTTAAAGGGAGAAAGAGAACACTTGTGGTTGGTATCAAGAGGGGGTTTATGATGGAGATGGCATTTATTTGGTCCTCAAAGAATAGGCATCAGGTAGACATGGAAAGACCTAAGAATAAGGAAGTTCATGCAGAGGCAGAGAAAAACTCGAGGAAATAAGTATATAAAGGAAAATATGCAAAACTTGATAGAATCAATTACGACAGGATCCTGAAAGCCTGGAGTGCCAATCACAAGAACTTAGATTTGACTGACATATTTTAGCCACTGGGTGACATTAAAAAAAAATCTTTAAACAAGAAACTAATATACTTAAGATATTCTAATAGTGTACATTGTGCACAGGGGGTTGAATTTTGTTTTAGTTGGCAAAGGGAACATAAGAATGAAGATAATAGTCAGACTGGCTTTATAGCTTTGTACTTGAGAAAGAGAAAACACATATAAAAATACAACTGGATATGCTGGACATGGTAGTGCATGCCTTGAATCTTAGCATTCAGAAGGTGAAGGCAGAGAGATCGCTGTAAGATTGAGACTAGCCTGATCAACCTAGCAAGTTCTAGGCTAGCCAGGACCACATAACAAGATCTTCTCTCAAAAACAAACAATTAAATAAATGCAAACAGCTGGTAGCGAGATCCAAGATTGGCCAAGTATGAATGATTCTACAATCTGGCCATTGTTATTTGCTAAGAAGAAATCAGAGAAGGAAGACATGGTGAATGCAAATTTTTTCTATTTTCCTCATATATTTTTCCTGGCAATTTTGCCATTGGAAACATATATATTCCATAATAACTCTACAATTATATAATATTCTAGAATTCTATAGCAATGTATATAAAATTTAATAGAAATCCATATTCCTATTAAAATATAAATCATTTAAACAGGTATATGTTTAATTAAAGCAGGAATATTCATGTATATGTTAAAACAGGAAGCTTAGGAACAAAAGGCTGGTGAGAAACATACACACTCCCAAACAGTTATGAAATTGAAAGTATTTATCCATTTCTTTAGGTCAGAAACAGGCATGTTTTGACAAGGAACAGTCATGGCCACGTGTCAAGGGATTTTAAAAGGAAACTGTTGGCTTCTTGGGAAATGTAAAGAACAGCTTGTCTCTTTCATCTATAGACCAAAGTTTGGAGGGAAATACTGCACCGGAGAAAGAAAACGCTATCGCTTATGCAATGTCCACCCCTGCCGCTCAGACACTCCGACATTCCGGCAGATGCAGTGCAGTGAGTTTGACACAGTCCCCTACAAAAACCAATTCTACCGCTGGTTCCCAGTGTTTAATGCAGGTAAGGGACTATAAATGTACACCTTGGATCTGGAGTTTCTCAGAAGCCCTGCAAAGGTCAACAGAAAGAATAGTAGCATTGGGGTTTCTCGGTTGTAGAAGACAGTAACTCTGACTGGCTCAAGCTGACTATTAAATTTTGAAGTCTGGGTATGTGCAGTCTTTCCTGTGGGTGATGAACACGACATTCTTCAAATATGAGGGCTGGTTTTCAGTAAATAACTGGGACATGGGGGAATTTAGACACTCAGTAGATGTTCCAAATGGTGGGATGAGACTAACTTCAAAGGAGCCTTCCATGGAAGAAGCTGAGGAGTTTAAGTATAATAGATCTTTCTGTAAAGGAAAGAGAAAAGAAGACAGTCTAAAAGGTCATTCCATATGGAAGAGAACAGTTCAAAAAAGACAAGATAGTAAGCATGCCTTCTTCAGAAATTAATACTGAGCCTGAGATTAACATTTCGTATGTGCAATGTAGTATCAGAAGGTTATAAAGTAAAATCAAAGATCTAAGGGATGGGTGTCAAGGGACGGAGACATAACTGAGCTGGAGAATGTAATGGTAGCTGTTGTGGTAAATGTTATTGGGGGTTTCTACCCCACCTTAGATCATTTAATCACCAAATAAAAGATACAAACCTTTATGTTTATAATAGACCTTAAAAGCACATCAATCCTCTAGGCTCTTTTGTCTTCTTCTCTGTCACTAACCACAGATATAACTTGCCATGTTCTGTCTAGGCTTCTTCTACCCCAACCAGCCAACCCTCATGGCCATGGTCTCACAATCTACCTACCCCATGATGTCCTTCCCTATTCTCCTCTTTCCTCCTCCTCATGGTCTCTGTCTTAGACTGCAAGCCCAGGGAACAGAAATCCCACCTTTAGAAGTTAGTTTGATCATGTAATCAAACTGCACTAAATCTCCATTCATCCCATTAGAAAAAATGCCCTACAATAATACGTTGTGAGGGTTTCTGTAGTCAACAGATTTTTTGGCCACGTAAGTTGAAGATTTGGCTGGAGACCTTTCCATGTAGCAGCCAGTTTCCGAGCTGATCCCAAGGATCACCTGTTCTGTTACCTGTTTTGATCTTGATGTGTTTCCTGTCTGTAGCCCAGATCTTCAGGAGGTCTCCCTCTGTTGAATCTGTTTTCTATAATTTGAGATGAAATAAAAAACTTTTCTCCTTTTCCGTTGAGATAAACATAAACCCTCTCCTCCAACATAATATACTCTTTGCCCAGTAGTTTGAAGTCATTAAAAGTATAGACGGATGCAATCTAGCAGCCCCTTTTCTATCTGGGTAAGCTCCATTTTGACCTCTCTCAAAGAGAATGTATCATACTGCCATTACCATGAACATATAACAATTTTCACTTGATCATTTAAAGCATGATTGTGTGGAGTGCAAATATTCTCTACAATGACGTGTATTCATTATTATTTATTGAGACAGAATTTCTTTGTGTAGCCTGGGCTGTCCTGGATTTGCTCTGTAGATCAGGATAGCCTTAAACTTACAAGGATCCTATCTTCTCTGCCTTTGCCTCCCAAATATTGGGATCAAGTCATGAGTTTATTTATTTATATTCAGTATTTATATGCCTTTGAAAACATTTATACCATTTTTTGTCTTTTTTCCTTTCTTTTGAGATTATTATCTATGTGGATTTATTTACCCTACCTTTTTCGCTCTTAATTTAATATCCTTCTCTATATTCAACTTTTCCTTTCCATCTAGTGTACAGTAATATTCCTAAGCAGTACTGCATTTGGTCAGAGGTCTTGGCCAGAGCCATGTGCCACATGCCAGGCCAAGCTGTCACCAGTTCCCTCCTAGGAGTCCACATCCAAGGAGACTGACTGCTCAGAGCAGTGTGACACCCTATTTCATGTTAGGTTTCAATGTTGACCAAGGAATGAAAAAGAACAATTTGCCTAACTTAAGGGTATTTGAGGCAAGGCAGTAAAAAGAATAGCTAATCTAACTTTTATGTGATTATTAGATTCTTGAAATTCCAATGTGCTGAGACTGATGAGTCACAGATGCAAGAATCTCACAGTTGGCTGTTAGGATGATTATAATCAAAGCTGTTGAAAGAAAAGCGCTATAGAGATTTGCTAACTTTGAATCTCCAAAGCATCTCTATAGCTATCATTTTTTTCTTACCCCAGTTCTTCTTGAATGAGGGTGAGACTATTGATTATTGGTGCAACTGAGACATTTTATTATATAACTAATGACAAAGGTACATTTAATAAGTGCCATCTATATCTATGCTCTGTGTATTTTGTATTGTGTTGGAACTATTGGGGCTGCTGGTTTTATGGGCCTCCAGGAATAACATACCAAAACAGCTCCATTGCTGTAACAGGTATTCAATTTCCATCCCCTCACCCTCACCTGCCACCACTGTATACTACATACAAATATAGAATTGGACTTGTATGCAATATATGTGAATATATATACTGTATATGATACAGTATACATGTATGTAAGTATGTATGTGTATATGCATGTATGTAATGAATGCTGTTAGGTCAAATAACTTGAGTTGGAATAAAAAGAGTTGATTCAACTTGGATTTTCATAGATTTATAAGCAATTCTCATGTGCCTACTGTTTGCTTAGATGGCTGTAGGTACGAAATAAATGAGAGTCATTAAAGTAGACATAGCTTTGATATGCTTTGGACTGATTGGCTTTTATCACTGGAATTGAATATGACAATGGATGAACTAACTGGTTATCTGGGATCAAAGCATGTGACCTCTAGCCTAATGGTTTCTGCACTGCTTGTGATTTACCCTCTCATCTGAATAATTGCTATCTCCCCCAACCCACATAAAATGAATCAAAACTTTTCCTCATCTTGTTTCTATCCTTCATTTCAAGTTTGACTTTTCTACTTCTAATGTTCACTTCTTAAGATTATTTTCCCCAAACGTGGAACCATACTGTTTTAGCAGGATCAAAATTGCAACTTTTGATTCAATGATTACCCTCCATTACCTGAGTGTTTTCGGGAAAACAGATGAATCACACAGTGTGAAGATAAGTCCATCTATAAAAACAAGTTTATTTATTTTTTGTATAACAATCAATCTTAGGAACATTGGCAAAACATAGTGAGTGATTGCATTTCTGCAGAACTGAAAGTGCAAAATTTGGCTCAATAAATTCACTCAGTCACCTGAGCTTGCTGATAAGGTTAAACAGGCAGCAAGAGGGCCAGAAGTCACTTGTAACTTGGTTTTATTGCTTCGCTAAGCCCAACTATAAGTGCTCCTGAAAGCTGCAGGGAAACATCACATGACCCCAACAAACGGATGCAGCAGGTCAAGTGAATAAATGTGAGACAATGAAAGTATTCAACACTGGAGGTTTAGAATCTGTGAGGCTGACATCTGTGTTCTTGAATCTCTGCTACACATGTTCATCATGGAGAATGAAGACCATCTGTTGTCACCCTTGCCTCCTTATTTAGAATGGCATGTCACAGGATAATGATATCTATGAACTCCCTCAAATTACCATGAGAGAGAGGCTAGAAAAGATGGGGACAGGCACACAGAACTTTGACTCAGCATTGCAAATTGTTTAAGGGCACTAAGCCTTCCATTTATGCTTCCTTCTTCAATCAGGGTTCTCTCAAGTGTATATAAACTCCAAGTGTATAGAAGCAGTTGGCCTATCAAAGTGGAAAGACTAGAGTGGGGGAGGTTACAATGGGAAGCAGCAGAGGTAAAGAGGGTAGTGGAGAAAAAGGGAGAGGAAAATCTACTAAGACACACCTTGTTTGGAAATGCCCTAATGTTATCTAATACACTATATCCTAATTTAAAGATAAATAGGTTAAAAACAAACAAACAAACAAACAGTGGTTGGCCTACCTGCTACCTGCTATTATTTTTGCCACAAATATCAATGGATATTTTTGAGGTTTCACAAACCACACGCTTATATTCAACAAACATTTGTGTTTTATATGTGCAACATACTTCATGTATCTTCATATGGTCTAACTTTAAAAGATGTACCAATTCCATACTGGAAAAGCAGAATGCATGGAAATTTGGAACTAAGGACCTCTCATCATGGAGATACGTTGTGATTATCATTCAATAAAGGAAACTGTTCAAGTTCTATTGTTTCAGAGCTAAGACATTAGTTTGGAAAGGAATATATGTCTTTTATAAACTGTAAATGTTCCCAATCAAAGGAAAGAGAAACACATACTCATTATATCATCAAACGTAATCTATTTCTAAGAAGTAACCATTGTTAATAGTGCATTTCTGTCTGCACAACAATCGATCGTCCTTGTCAATTCTGCAACTTTCTTGATTCACTAAGCATTGATTGTATAATGAAAGTTCACATGTTCCTCTCAGATAAATGCACAGTATCTCATTATAGAAATGCAACTTTAATTTGTGCATTTCTCTATGAATAAACATTCCACTGCTCAATAAATGTTCTCGACTTCTCTCACTAAGGATAATATTTATTTTTGTGACCGCTTGCATTAATGTCTCATGATTAAAATGGCATTCTGTGTCGATCCATACAAAAGATTTTTCACTAACACTATTGATCATGCCATAGCATTTAATTGGCCAAGATGAATTAGAAGTCTTTTGGAGTAGTGATGTTCAGTAGTAATCACTCTCTGCAAGAAGTTAGTGTTTTAATGCTTACAATCACACAATCCTTTCAACAGCCCGCTCTGTGAAGACTAAACTCAATACTTTGAGTTGGGAATAAAATTTGAATCATAATGGTTCAAGTCCAGGGCTTTGTGAAGGAGTATCCCCAAGCCTGAACTTCTCTTTGCATCTTATTGAGCTTACATTTCTTCCTGCCCTCTACTGGCAGTAGCTGATCAGTAGCTGGCAGGACCTGAATGTCTCTAGGAGGACTGCTCCTGAGGACACTGTACAGCCTTAGAACTGTAACAGAAGGACTTCTGTAGTTAAGACACAACCAGAGGATCATCGAATGAAGGTCCACAGTAACAGTTAAAGAAAGTGTGGAGACACTTGCTGTCTGAGCAAGATCTATATTCCTTATGCTAAATGGATAAGACACCAGTTATTTAGAAACTATGAAAAAAAAAAAGTATGAACTTAATGCAAGCTTGATTGGTAATGAATAATCTAAAGAGAGATATTGTGTTTGTTTGTAGTAAGAACTGAGCAGCAGTTACAAGTCTCTTGACAATTTGAAGAAATTGAAATGAAAAGCATATGCTATATATATACAACAGGGGCCCAACAAATAATTATCATCATGTCCATAGCCTCATCATTAGCGTAAGGATTTCTGAAGTTCGTTAGAACTAGGTAGACTAGCCTGGTCTCTAGTTCACAGAGATCCATCTGCTTCTGCATCCTCAGTGCTGGGGTTACAGAGGTTTACCATCACACTCAGCAGTACATAATTGTTTTTAAAGGATATCTCTGTAATTATTCAGGAATGCTTCCCCTTTTTTGCATGCGTCCAAGTACAAAATACTGAATCTGATTTCTCAAGCTGAAATCAATGTCTTAGTAAGTGGTTCCCTAGATTGGACATAGGAATGGACAAGCTTGTCCCTTGGAAAGCATAACTACTCCCAGGTGGCTGCCCCTATGTGCTTCTCCAGTGTGGTCAACAGTAGTGCTAATCTCACTACCGTGAGAGGGAATTGACAATAATCTTGGTTTATGTTTTACCTCTATTTTCTGGCTCTGTTCACTGGACTTTTGAAAAATAATCTCTGACATATTCTGACTTTGTCCATCTTTTTAGACAACTATGAAGTCAGTTGGTATTCTTTATTTACATAACCCCCTCCTTTAAACTTTATATAGATGTATCTGATGTCTTTGTCCAGTTTATCCAAACTACTTAGTATTTAGTGTTCAGATGCTCAGCTTCAGATGTCTGTGCTTACTTGAGTTATGTGCTTTTATTTTTGTCACATAGATCACCACATCCATAAACCAACACACTTAGTGCCATTTCACATCTGAGGTTCACCCATCCATTCGTAGTAAGTCTGGTCTCCGTATCAAGAAGCTCATAACACACAGATCTAAGAGAGCTCTCAAAAAGATTTCTGAAGAAGACAGTCTCAAATTCTCACCTAAAGTAAATTATAAACTTGGAGAATAGCTTCATGATAGAATGTTTGCCTAGCATGTGGGAAACATTAAATTCAATTTCTAGCACTACAATAAAATATAGCGCTCAAAACATAACATTCAAAAAATACCATTTCACATATTAACCATTAAAACATTTGAGGTGGTTATGTTTTAAAAGTCATTTGTTTTTCTGAGTATCATGTATGCAGATATAGGTGGATGTATTTCATTACACATTGCTGCCTTCATTCCTGAACCTCAGAATGAACTTCTAAGTGGGACCCAAGGTAGAAGGATAGGCCTCCTGTGCTGATCAGATTGAGTTCCAATTTGGCAGTTCTCATAGTCTTTGCTTCTATGTGCTTCTGTGTAGCTGTCTATTTGTATCTAAGCACTTCTTGGAGTTGTGGAAAATAGGCCTACTCATTAGGGAATGTGTTAAGAGGGTGGTGGTGATGTTGGTGTTATGACAAGGGACTGTCTTCCCCTAGAAGTCAGCTTGCCTGCTACAGACAGCAAGCTTCATGCTTGCTTGGATCCTGAGTTACCTGTTATCATTATTGATGTGATAGGTTAATACCATGTGTTCTAGGCTGTATTATTTTTAGGTGCACAATTCAGTGTAGGATTAAAAGGTCTCCTCATTTACAACAGAAGGCATATATAGTATTTTCAACCAACCTCACAAATGTAATCAATTATAAAAGTTTTATTGACAATAAGAGGATCAAAACGTTCTACATTTCATCAAGTGTCTCAGAAAGGCAAAGAGGGGTTTGGAAATGGTATTCATAGGTCAGGAGTCCACGGGAATCTGGGGGAAGGGGCTAAACTACAGCGTTAACTCAAAGAGATGTATCTGTTTTCTCACTTCAGCACATCCCTGTGAGCTGTACTGCAGACCCATAGATGAACAGTTTTCTGAGAAAATGCTGGATGCCGTCATTGATGGCACCCCATGCTTTGAAGGTGGCAACAGCAGAAATGTCTGTATTAATGGCATATGTAAGGTATTGGGTATGTTTCCTTAATCTACAACTTTACAAAATGATAGGGTTTTTTTGTTAATTCATGAAGTCAAATGTTCTACATTTATACTTTTATGGCATTTACTTGAATCGGGTTGGTTTTTATTAATAAATACTCAGATACACAAGGAGATCAGGCCTCTCAGAACTCATTAAAGCCAAATTTAATCTGACTAATTTTTTTCAGCTGATTTCATTGATGTCCTAGTGATCACAATGATATTACTTTACACACTGAGCAGTGACAAACTGAAGAGCCCAGTTGAAGGAGGCATTATAGGAAAAGGCAGCCTCCACTATGTCACAATTTTATGTTTGAAAACCCTGATCCTAACAATGAATTCTATAGAGCTTCTTCATTGTCAATAGCAACTCAGGAGAGGGTGTGATTGGCAGTAATCCTAGTAGTCAACTCTATCTATTTAGACCTGATTTGTAAAGGCTGTTAAGACAAAAGCCATTTAAAAAATTACTTCTTGTTGCTTGTATTTTGCAAGGAATGGGGGAATATTAAGTCTTGTGATCTAATATCCAAGCATAAATCTGTTTAAAGAGAAGGTGCTTTTAGTCAGCTGAAGGAAAGTGGTACCAATGAGACCTAATGTATTTACTGTTAATAAAACAATGCCTTAGCCTTAGTCAAGACTATGAACTCATTCGACACCATCATTTACCATCTGTATCATCTTGGGCATCTTTCTGTTAACAGAAGTGCTGATACATATGGTAAACTCAATACATTTTTGTATTACAAATATTTATAACTATGTTTTCCACTAGGAAAATGAAAAGCTCTTGCATAAATGTTTAGTGTCCCAGAAGATATATTTCCCTTCGTGAAATTGTTTTTGTATTTACCTGAATGGAGACCAAAACACAAGAGGCAAGATAGTGATTTCCAGGTCCCAGTGAGCTAATAACAAGCCATGATTGGACTATAATTTTAAAAACATTCAACCAAAATTTTCTATTAAACCAATTAATTTTCATGGCAGCTACAAAGAACCCCAAACATGTATTTTGGCTTAGGTCAGTTTAGATAATTCAGGATCAAATCTAAAGAAAAAAAAAAAAAAAACCTAGTTAAAATAGATGTCCAGACTACATTTTGGAAGCATCAGGGCAGCTTTTAAAAATTACTGATTTCTGAGCTTTATATCAAGTCTCTTAATTCAGAAGCCTGTGATAGAGACACTGATATGTTAAAAAGCTCCCAGCTTCATTAGCATATGCAGCCAGAAGTGGGAACTCTACTCACTAGAAAGGTAATGCTAAATCTGACTTTTAGACCTGAGTAATTTTGCATGTATAAAAATATCACTTTATTTTGCATATGAAAACCAATGTTTTGAGCAAAATATGAGGAGTCTTGGTTGTCTCTACTGAAATCAACTAAATTAACATAAAAGAATAAGCCAATTTCTGTCAGTTGGTTTTCTCTTCCTAAATGTCAGTTAAGGCCTTTTGATGAACTATAACTGCCTACTTTCTGTAGATCCACACTAAGGTTTATGGTCAAAAGCTTAGGTCAAATAAAATATACACAATATCCTAGATACAATTGATCCTCCAAAGATCTATGTTGTAGGACTTTTTAAAGTATTATTAGTCTCCTTATTCTATTGTTATTACAGTCTCTGAATTAACTAAAAGTTCAGATACAGAATGTAAGCTCTTGATTCTTCTATAGCTATTGTGGGACTTTCTCGACTGCCACTTGAGGTTTAATTAAGACATAGAGCCATCTATATCATATAAGTCTGGTGGCCTTTTGCTAGGGCAGTCTCTCAGCTAGCTGTCTCAACTTATCCTGACTTCTCCTCCATCTTATCTCTCCACATGGTTCTCACTGCCTGTTTCCAGCTCCCTGGGTCTCCCTTCAACCTCCTTCTGTATCTCTCTGAATCTGCACAGTCTCCACCTACCTGGAAGTCCCAACCCGGTACTTCCTGCCCCAGCTCAGGATGTCAGCTGTTTATTATGCAAAAGCCACATTCCAGTCTGAACCAATCAGCAGCAGGAAATGTCCTGATCTAGCTCTTGTGGGTTGTCCTTTGCCACCTAGGGCTGCTTGACCTTTACCACAGCAGCTTGCTGTCTATTTTTAGTCTTATTTTAATTTTTATAATTCATTTTTTAATTCACATTACATCCCATTCGAAGCCCCACTTCCTCATCTCCTCTCAGTCCTACCCACAAATCCCTTTCCCAATAAGCCCTTCTCCTCAGAGAAGGGGAAGTCGCCCTTCTCATTCTCCCCACCTCAAGTACCACCCTGCTCCAGGACATCCAGTCCCAGTAAGACCAAGAACCTCCAAGCACCTCCTCTCTCACTGAGGCCCAGTGAGGCAGTCCAGGTAGAGGAAGGGGATCCAATGGCACTCAATAGAGTCAGAGACAGTCCAGTCCCACTCCCTCTGCCTCCAATTGTTAGAAGACCCAAGTGAAGACCAAAGTGCACATCTGCTACAAATGTGTGGGGGTGGGGGAGGAGGGGCACTAGGTCCAGCCCCTGCGTGCTCTTTGGTTGGTGGTTCAGTATCTGTGAGCACCCATGGGCCCAGGTCAGTTAAGTCTGTAGGTCTTCCTGTGGTATCCTTGACCTCTCGAGTTTGCTCAATCCTGTCTCCTACTCTTCCACAAGACTCCCCAAGCTTCACCTAATGTTTGGCTGTGGGTCTCTGCAACCGTTTCCATTTGCTGCTAGATGAAGCCACTCAGGAGACAGTTATGCCAGGTTTCTGTCTGCAAGCATATCTGAGTTTTATTAGTGTCAGGGATTGGCTCTCTCGAATGGGAGGGGTCTCAGGTTAAGCCAGTCATGGGCTGGTTGTTCCCTCCATCTTGGCTTGCTCTTTATCTGTGCATCTTGTAGGTAGGACGAATGTTTGGCTGAAGGTTTTGTGGGTAGGCTGATGTCCCCCTCCTTCCATGGGAAGTCCTGCCTGGCTACAGGAGATAGCCACTTTAGTCACTGTATTTCCTGCTGTGAGGAATCTCAGCTAGGGTCACTTCCATAAACTCCCCCATCCCAGGTCCCCAGCTAGTCCCAGAGATGGCTCCCACTGATTTGCATTCTCACTAGCCCTCTCCCATCCTCCCCTCTCCCCACACCTGATCACCACCCCCATTCCCTCCTCACTGCGTTTCCAAACACTTCCCTCTCTCCATCCCATCCACTTCTGATGACTATTTGTTTCCTCCCTGGGGCTCTCTTAATTACCCAGTTTCTTAAAAAGCAACCTGCTTTTTAATATGATAATCTCTCAGAATCACCATTTGGGTAGGTAAAGAAAAACAAACCATTTACATACAGAAAACTGGTGGATGGGCCATAGAAATAACAATACCAAAATCCTGACAGCACAGCACAACACAGCATGGGGCACAGCAGTTACCAATTGAAAATATACACCTTCATACAATGAGGGGGTGGGGGAGGGGCACGATAAGCCATTCCAATATAGAGCAGAAAACACCAAGTCCCGGTTTCAAAATTAGCTCTGCCACCAAGAAGTTCCAATTCAAGCTCTGGGAATGAAGTCATTCTTGAGCAGGTGATAACAATGAGGCTGAAGACTCTGACAAAGAGCCAGAAAGATTTTTCTGGAAGCTTTCAACCTGTCAGCATCCTCAAGGCAGGCCTTTCCCACTGACAGTGGAGGGGCCATCCCCGAGAGGTTTCCCCTGAGAGTGTCTTGAGAGAAAGTGTAAATTAACCTCCCAGAGAGTGGAAGAGGCACTGTGTGGTGCAGAAGGGTTAGATAGCACAGTAAGCCTGGAGGGGCAGCAATGGGAGGTGGGGGGCATGGATCCCACCATAAGGTTCTGGCTCTACAGTTACAGCACTGGTGAGCTATCGAAGCTAAGGTGAAAGATGCATACAAGCTTCAGCTATGACTGGAAAAACTACTTAGCCTCTTTGAACAATGTTCTACAACTAAAACACGAAAAATAAAACTATAGAGTAAAGCTATCATAAATTGCTTTCTGTAAGCTTGGTGACTTATGACAAAAGAAATATATTACCTCAGGATTGTAGAATCTAGAAGTCTGAAATAAAGTGTAGATATCGCCATAACATCAGATGATTACTGACAGTCCATATCAGTTCTAACTTGTAGCTCCGGCATTTGGCTTTCTGTCTCCACCTTCACTAGAACTGTCTTCACTCCATATGTCTGTGTCTGCAACACTCTTCACTAAGGCACCAGATTCTGTGTTTAGAGCCGGCATAATATTGAGTGATCGCTTTCTCTTCTGATATTACTGCAATATCCTCTCTCTCCCGTAAGGCCACATTCACAGTGACCAGAGATAAAGATTTCGACATATGTTAGGGAGACATTTAATCTTCAGCAAGAATCAACCCTGAGAACTTAAGGCAAGAAAAGCTTTATGCTGTTGTCACTTTCATTAAGTGAAGTATCACCTCTTTTCCACTAAGTATACTTCTGACCTACCTTCATACTTGCATTTTCATTGGCTGGGAAAAAAAAAACAAAACATCTTAGCATAAGCATCTTTCTGATCTCTACATTTTCCCAAGGATTTTGAAAAAAGAACGGTGACATTGATGGTGGCTTAGGTTGCTGTACAAGTTGGTATTTAAGTTATTGATTATTTGAATTTTTGCAAAGCAAAATAATATATTCATATTATTTTGTCATATAATAAAATAGTATTATGAAGAAAAAGAAAATGGGTGAATTACTATTAGTTGCTAGCATATGGAGGGCTAAACATCTGGCGAATTAGGAACCTATTCTCTCCGTTTAATAATCAGGATAATGCATCTGCTCAAGGCCTGATAGAAAGGGAGATTCAGGTGGTTCTGGTTGTTTTTGAAAGGACACTGCCCACCAAGGTGAATATCCATT
Source organism: Mastomys natalensis (assembly GCA_021653895.1). NCBI lineage: Eukaryota > Metazoa > Chordata > Mammalia > Rodentia > Muridae > Mastomys > Mastomys natalensis. The sequence continues at coordinate 1,890,170 of JAJTUV010000015.1, read as the reverse complement.
CCCCACTGATCGCATCAGAGAAAGGCCATCATGAAGTCACTATGCACATTTGCTAGTGACAACATAGCTACCTCTAATTCCACTGATGTCTAAAAAGGCCATACAACAGTGGACCCTGTTGGCAAAACACATGCCGTCACACTCAAGTTTATCTCTTTCTCTTCAGAGCCCCCTTTTACCTTACATGCAGCAGGCAGAACTGACCTCATGTTAGGCAGAGATTACCTTCAATTTCTAGCTCACAGGAGAAGCAAATTGGGCGGGGAGAGTTCTTGTCTGATCTCTGTTGCTGTGGTAAACATCATGACTAAACAGAACTTGGGGAGGAAAAGATTTATTTCAGCCTCGAGGTTACAATCGATCGCCAAAGGAAGCCAAAGAACTCAAGGCTTGCTCCCTCAATCTCATGCTTAGCTAACATTTTTCTACACCCTCCAGTAACACAAGGGATAACTCTTCCCTCACTGGCCTGGGCCCTCCTATATCAATTAGCAAACAAGAAAATGTCCCACAGATATGCCCAGAAGTCAATCTGATGGGGAGTCCCCAAAGGGATACTCCCTCAGATAACTCTGGGCTGGGTTGAGTAGACATCTGAAGCTAACTAAAAGAGTAAAGTTTCCTCAAGAATTTATTTAATGCTCTATGCCATGACATTGCATGACATGATATACAAAGAAAATATGCATGTCTCTTGACCACAACTCTTGTCCTCTAGTCTAGCTGGTATTTGTTGTATTTTATAGAAAGATAAGGGAAAAGCCAGGAATATGTTTGGTGGAGGTTCAGTAAGATGTGGGGAAGGGAGTGCCTCTGAGGGCCTATGCTGAGGCATCCCTTCCCCTGAGGGACCAGCCACAGGATGGTATAGTATAGAATACAGTTCATTCAGGACATGGTGAGGGGAGTTGAGAGGGTAGTAGAAACAGAAAGAGAGAGAGAGAGAGAGAGAGAGAGAGAGAGAGAGAGAGAGAGAGAGAGAGAGAGGAGAGAGGTTAGCCATGGCAAGATGGTGGAGGGGAATGGGGAGAGAGAGGGTAGGAAGAGCAAGAGAGCAAAAGAGTGAGGAGGGGGCAAGCAGCCCCTTTTATAGTGAGTCAGGCACCCCTGGCTGTTGCCAAGTAACTGTGGGGCAGAGCCTAGACTAAGTGCCAACAGTATTGATGGAGAAACATGACCACCCCTTCAAGTAGAAAGACCTGGACTTGAGGCATTTGTGTTTAATTTTTGACTTGCCTTACTTTATTATTATTTCTGCTGGTTGAAATTTTTTAAAAAATAATCATTAAAATTAACATGTCTCAGTATCTGTTTTCCTGGCTCACTCCAAATCGGTGGGAGAATGAAGGTCACCGGGAATATGTTTTATAAAGATCAGCTTATGAGAGAGATTGCACAAGGTTGACATAAGCATATCACTCGGGTGAGAGTTGGCATTTTATTTCCAGCTACTGCAAACATCTATCTCAAACACTCTTCTAGCCATTGCCACTTGTATAATTAAGTTTTGATTTTCCGAAAATCTCTTAGTGATTTTTGTTCCTCAGCTAAGTCAAGTTGCAAATAGTATCTGCACCAACCAGACACTCGGAGGTGGTTAACTTGAGGATTTGATGTCAGTGAATTTTCTCAAGGCTTAGCTGGCCAAGGGTACAAAGCCTCAAACCTTCCAGTAGATCTGAGGTGGATTTGAAAATTAGAAGGAAAACCACCTGTGAGAAGAAACATAGTCTACCTAGGCACAATCCTTATACCAACATGAAAGAAAATTAAGGACTACGGCATATGCTCATAGTGCTCCTCACACTTATGAGAGAAAGCCTGAAACAGAAGCTTATTTGAAGTTCACGTTTCATAAGTTTTCCAACTTAATGGCATGATTTTGGGTTTGGTGCTACTGAAATCCTCAGATTTCTTCATACCCTGTTTCCATCCTGGGGATTTTAAAACAAGAATGATTGACCACGTTAACAAAATAAATGAGAAGCAAAGGGAAGATGATTAAAAAGGATCACTGTGCAGACCCCAGAATGAACTGCATCCGAGTGCAGGAACAAAATCGGGTTAATCAAAAGGAGGAAGAGAGCCGGGCAGTGGTGGCGCACACTTTTAATCCCAGCACTTGGGAGGCAGAGGCAGGTGGATTTCTGAGTTCGAGACCAGCCTGGTCTACAGAGTGGGTTCCAGGACAGCCACGGCTACACAGAGAAACCCTGTCTCGAACCTACCCCCCCCCCCCGAAAAAAAAGGAGGAAGAGCTAGTCAACCCTCCCAAGCTGGATGGAGAGACACAAATGTGTCTTGTAGCAGATCCTCACCCACTCTGTCAGTCCATAGAGTCAATTCTATTTCCCCATCTTAGGGAGATACCTGCTTCCCTCCTAGAAACTTATCATTACCTAACTTGTGTGGGTTTATGGATTATATCATGATTATCATTTATTTAACAACTGATATTCCCTTATAAGTGAGTACATACCATATTTATCTTTCTGGGTCTGGGTTACCTCATTCAGGATGATTTTGTTTTTCTAGTTCCATCCATTTACCAGCAAATTTCATGTTGTCACAGTTTTTAACGGTTGAGTAATACTCCATTGTGTGAATGCAACACATTTTCTTTTCCATTTTTTTTTTTCTGTTGAGGGATATCTAGGTTGTTTCCAGTCTCTGGCTATTATGAATAAAGCTCCAGTGAACATGACTGAGCAAGTGTTCTTATGGTAGGATGGAGCATCCTTTGGATATATGCCCTAGAGTAGTATAGCTAGATCTTGAGGTAGGTTGATCCCCATCCTTCTGAGGAGCTACCATATTGATTTCCATAGTGGCTGTACAAGTTTGTACAGCAATGGAAGAGTGTTCTACTTGTTCCACATCCTTGCAGCATCAGGTGTAATTCTAATAGGCCTGCCTGTATATGTTACTTGCTTTTTTGCTCCTTGAACTTTTAATATTCTTTCTTTGTTCTACATATTTAGTGTTTTGATTATTATGTAGTGAGAGGACATGTATTTGATGTTCTATATGCTTCTAGTACTTTTATAGGCATCTTCTTTTTTATGTTAGAAAATTTTTCTTCTGTGATTTTACTGGAAACATTTGCTGGGCCTTTGATAGGAGTCTTCTCCTTCCTCTCTTATTATTACTATTGGGTTTAATCTTTCCTCAGTGTCCCAGATTTCCTGGATGTTTGGTGTGAGGAATTTTTTACATATAACATTTTTTGACCAATGTACCCATTCCTTCTGTTGCATCTTCAATGCCTGAGATTCTTTCTACCACTTCTTGTAATATGTGGTCAAGTTCACCTCTGGGGTTCCTGTTCAAATTTCCAAATTTTTCATTTCCAGAATCCCCTCGGTTTGTGTTTTCCTTCTAGATTCTATTTCCAATGTCAGGTCTTGAGCAGTTTTGTTTATTCTTACACTGTCTGTTTCTGTTTTCCTGGATTTCTTTAAGGTATTTTTTAAATACCTTTTTAAAATACATTTTTAAATACCTTTTAAAAAATACATTCCCTTTTTAAAGACATCCTCTCATAGTCACCAAGGCTATTTTAAGGTCTTTTTCTTTTGTTTCAAATGTTTGAGTAGTCACAGCCTGCTGTGGTAGGATCACTGGGCTCTAGCAGAGATAGATTGCCCTGACTGTTGTTAACTGTGTGTTTTTTTTTTTAATTAATTATTTAATTTGTTTACATCCCAAATGCTACCCTGCTCCTGGTCCTCCTTCCAGAGTTCTTCACCCCATCTTCCTTCCCTTTCACCTCTAAGAGTGTGTTTTCCCCTCCAGGGAATCCCCCTTCCCTAGGGCATCAATTCTCTACAGGATTAGGCACATCCTCTCCTACTGAGGCCAGACAAGAGGGTAGTCCTCTGCTGCATATGTGGGGTGGGGGCGGGGGCGGAGGTTCAGATCAGCCCATGTATGCTCTTTGGTTGCTGGCTTAGTCTTTGGGAGCTCCCAGGCATCCAGGTTAGTTAATACCGTTGGTCTTCCTTCAGGGTTGCCATCCCCTTCGGCTCCTTAAGTTCTTCTCATAACTCTTCCATAGGGGTCCCCAACCTCAGTCCAATTGTTTGCAGTTAAGTGTCTGAATCCGTCTCTGTTAGCTACTGGTAGAGCCTCTCAGAGGGCAGCCATGCTAGGCTCCTGTCTGCAAGCACAACATGACATCAATGATAGTGTCAGGGTTTGGTGCCTATCCATGAGATGGATTCCAAGTTTGGCCAGTCACTGGTCGACCATTCCTTCAGTCTCTGCTCCAGTTTTGTCCCTGCATTTCTTTAGTCAGAATCAATTCTGGGTCAAAAATTTTGAAGGTGTCTTGGGTATCTGGGTCTAGGTGCTGATTTCTGGATTTGGCTTTGTTTCATGGGTGTTTTGTTTTTTGGTCTCTGTCATCTATGGATTTTCAGAGAATATGATGACTGTATGTTGCCTGGTTTTCTGGCCTGTTCAGCTGGTGTATTCATAGAGAATCTCTGCTGGTGTTGGAGGCTGAGATACTGGGATGAATTCAGGAAAGGAAGGTTAGAAAACGCCTTTGGGATCAGAGAGGAAAGGGAGACCACAGAGCTAGAAATGAGGCTGGGGAGACTGGCTCTCAGGAGCAGTAGGAGAGGTGTGGGCCTACTTTCAGCTTCCTGGCTGTCCAGGGAGGAGCAGCTCTTAGGTATCCATTGACTTAGTGTCTGGAACAAAGCAACAAGTTGGGAAAGGAGGATGAGAATTGAATGGCTTATGGGATGCAAAGGAGTTGTGGGCAGGGGTGAAGACAGGCTGTAGCTATTGTTCTGTTGTAGTACCATGGCCTAGACTGGGAAATTGTCCCAGGAGACAGAGAGAGAAAGGAGAAAGTCTTTGGGCAGTCCACCTAGTTTGCTGGCAAGCAGGCATGCTGTATAGTTAGCAGGGCGTACCTGCTAGAGTTGGGGCTGGGATACAACAACAAGTGGGGAGAGGGAGGTTAGGAGGGAGTGCTCTGTGGGATATACAGGGGATGTGGGCAGAGGTGATTAAAGCCTACAGCTGGTGTTCTGTTGCAATCCTAGCGATGAGACTGTGGGATTGCATCTGAGGGGAAGGGAGAGGTGTTACAGAGGGAGCCTACCTGATTTTCTGGCAGATGTGTCCTGTGGGTATTATAATTATACTAGAGATGATGTAAAGAATATCAGGTGTGCATAGGCTATATGCAAACATTATGCCCTTTGTCTAAGGCATCTTAGTATCTGAAAAATGTTGATTGTCCTGAAGCTAATGCCCCATGACTGAGGAGGGATGTTTTTATTTCTTATACCAACAAGAGGGTGCTTTGGTTATCCCTATGCCTATCACCAAGACAAGGAAACAAGCATTCAGACTATGAATAATAAAGTGGGAAAGGAGAAGTCACAGATAGAGGCAGGCATGACTTCTCCTAGCTGTGTCATTCATCCCAGCCTTGTCTTCCTGCAGAGGGTTGGCTGTGACTATGAGATTGATTCTGATGCTACTGAGGATCGCTGCGGCGTGTGTCTTGGAGACGGCTCTGCCTGCCAGACTGTGAAGAAGCGTGTTCGACAGAAGGAAGGATCTGGTAAGAGATAACCCCAGGAACTGAATCATCAAGGGACATTGGAGAACCAAAAAACAGATTAATTTTCTTGTTTTAAAAATAGCTTGTAAAAATTCAAGGAATCAGCTCCCGTTGGTAGTTACAGGAACAACTGTTGCTAAGAAAATACAGGAAAGTGTCACACCCAAAACGGCTGGTGGCTGGCTGCTCAGGGGTAATGATAACAGTGTAATCCTTAGGAGGGCATTCTCCTTGAGAATATGCATCATAAGAGGAACAAGATAAAGACAATGAGATTGGAATACACCAAAAGCTAAGGAGAGATGAAGTCACACACAGAAAAGATGGGGGTTCTATACTGAGGACAGAGAAGCCACCAACATGGGAGAAGGCAGAAACACTGAGGTGTGCCTTTAAGGTCAAAGGATACTTCACATCCCCAGCCCATACATCCAACACAGTGGTCTTTTACGAGTCCCAGGAAGGCTCTTCTACCTTTACCCATGCGTCGCTATTCCTTTCCTGTATTCAGAGTTCTTTGTGCAGCCCTCTGAACTACCAGTGAGCTAGGAGAGTGTGGTGAGACTATGCTCATTTCACACCACAATAACCATGCAGGTTTTCCTTCATCAGCAGGAGTTCTCATGATACCTATATAACCAACCATGCTCTTCTTGTCGATAAAGTCTTAGGTTAAGATGAAGGTAACTCAGGGTTATTTAATTGAGCATCTCCAGCTAGCCTCTGGAACAAGAATTCAGATATAAATAATTATTTAGAGACTAGGACGAGCTGGAAACCTGAAGGAAGGGAAAGCCCTCCCAAGAAGGGACAGGTCACCAAGCTGTGCTCAGACATAGCAGTACACGTACATTTGCATTTCCCACCTGTAGAGTGTAGCAATAGATGATCCACTGACCAGGGTGTGGTGGTGGGAACTAATTCTCTGAGTTTGGGATCCAGATCCTGGATAAGAAGGAAACATTGCCAGCTGCCTAGAGGTAGTATCAGAATTGCAAATGATAGTCACCTTCAGATATAAAAGGGGACTGGTTTCTGATTCCTAAAAATATCAATCTCTCTCTCCTAGATAGGCCTACTACTCAGGATGAAGTGCTATGTGATCCCAAGAGAACTGAGTATTTTCTTCAATTGATTACACGACTAGGAGACAGTCCAAATTTACCTAAATTATACTCTTATTTTTTTTTCAATTTCGACTGTTGAGTGATTAATGTCAAATTGTGAAATGATTCTTACCTTCCCTTTAAGTATTACCATTGGCAGACTGCATTTGCTGTCTTCACTGATAGCTTTATTACGGATGAAATGTATCTTTTTAATTATTTGCTGGGGGTGCAAATGATAATCCAGTATGTGTTAAAGTTATAATTAAGCGTCGTGTGGTGGCAGTATATTTTTTTATCTAAACAATGGCATTTTGTAGATATTTTCTATTATTTAGATATGGTCATATTAACCTAAATTATAAAACCTCAGACTAAAATTGTGTGTTTCTTTTCTTTTTTTTTTTTTTAACTTCAGCTTTGTTTCTCCATAAAGATCTGGAGCTTTGGTGTCTGCTATACTGATAATCTTACATGTCTCACAGATGATGGCCCTGAGTTATCATTTCTAAATTTTCTCTATTTAACCTTCTAATGTCTTAGGGATTTGGACTTTATTTCTGCTGATACTTTATTCTATTGTTTGTTTTTCATCTTCCCTAGCCTCTTGGAGATGAGAAAAGGGGTGAGGAGGGCCTGTACTCCTGGCCACATGCTATTACTGACCGTTTGACATCTCTCTGAGACTATGTATTAAGTTCTCCCTCTTCCATTTTCTGCTTGAAATGCTTGGGTGGTCTTTAGCACTCCTGAATTGGTGGCAGCTTTACATTGCCCGTACCTACAGGTTTGTCATGGATCTCTCATCCTGTTCCTCCCTGTGCACTGAGTTTCACTCTGGACTGCAACATTCAGTTAGAAGGTCCATGTCTATAAACCTTAAGATGCTAAGGAGTCCGGCGAAGATCCCCTCTTTGCTACATGATTAATGAAGTATGACATGAGGCGGGGGGAACATTGCCTATCACTATTCCACCATGCACATGAAGTAGGGGCATGCTACAGAAGAATACTGAAATCGAAATTCATTTACATTGAATTGGTGTAGGGGATTCGTGTGAAGTTCAAAGTTAGAGAGGGAGCCATATTATTAGACAGCTCTCTGAATTTATTCTCCAGCTATCCTGTGCTGCTGCCACACCTCGCCTTATGTTTTTTTATCCTTTTAACTTAATGTAATTATTAAACTAGGAACAAAATTATCTTTTGGTTTTTGTATCTACCTGGCTCAACTCCAGATGACCACAGTCTCTATCTGGAGTGTGTATTTGGTAAGTGCTCATAGAAATTTAGGTAAAATGAGTTGTTTTTATTTTCTTAAGATTGATTCCAAACTCTTTTTCTAATAAAGAACAGTAGTTTTTTTGTTTTGTTTTTTTTGTTTTTGTTTTTTTGTTGTTTTTTTTTTTACCCTGATTCCTTTATTTTGATTTAACTGTTTTGAAAGAAAACTACTCTTTTTTGGTATTGGTCACTTCGATGTTTTTCTTTTACTCACAGTTCTTCTTACAAGAATTATTTTAAAAGTATTTCAATTAAAACATAGTCTCCAATTAAAATGTTTATGGTAGTCAGACCCAATCCTTCTTCCTCCCCACTCTTCCTCCTTACTGGGGAGTAGTTACTGCTACTACCTTCAGCTGTGGAGGCAGGAAATGTTGGCCAAATCCTTTTGCTTGTTGTTAAAGACAGAGAAAGGATGATGCAGAATTAAGATGGTTCCAGAGGCAAGAAATGAGGTTGGGATCTTGATCACCATTAGCCTCCAGGAAGCCATCCCCAAACCTCAACTTCTGAAGTCCTTACTGAACCTGAATGATATTTTTTTCTCTTTGTAGTCCTGATATCCTTAGGGCTGACTATGTGTGTGGATATCTTTGTGCTGAAGTTGCAGTAGTCTGTAAGAAAAAAATGTCCTTATCTGTTGCCTCCTTGGGATGACGCTCCAACAACTAAATTCCTGTCCTTCTCTGCGGAAAGAAATCTTATCCAGTAGATGTGATGATACCATGTGACCTCAACTTCATGCTAGACTTGGGGTACATAAAGTCCCTCTTTTTTAACACCTCATAGTACCTTCATTTTCCATTGTTCATGACAAAGGAAAAGCATTAACATGTCGAGGTAGCACTGTAATTCCCGTGATGAAAAGTATCTGGAATTAGAAGAACCTGGGGCAAAGTACATCCAGATATTAAAATTGCCTGACTTGTTCATTCATTTACTTATTACCTGAGAAACAATTGAGCATGTGTCGAAGAATAACGAATATAACAGTGACTCTCTCAGCTGTTGCCTCTGTTTTATATCAGTAAGGAATCAGAGAAAGAATGCCACTCTGGCATTTGATGCACAGATGCAAATTAAACAGAATTTCTGCTTCAAAAAGAAGTTGATGGACCATTAAGCTGGTTCCCCCTCCCCCGCAAAGGTGTTCCAGGCTAATATTCATCATAGAAATTTACAGCCTAATTTTTAAAAAGGATTTATTTTTAGCTTTTGGTTTTATATGTGTGTGTGTGTGTGTGTGTGTGTGTGTGTGTGTGTGTATGTGTGTAGGTTTGAGTGCCATGCCCAAAGAGGCTGGAGGAGGGTTTCAGGGAACCAAACTCAGGCCTTCGTGAAAGGCAGTATGCACTCTTAACTGCTGAACCATCTTGGCCAGTTTTCATTGATTTAGACCCTATGGAGCCCAGCTTCCTCAGCCTTGATGCGTTTCTACTGCTTAAGCTCCTCGATGTTGGGTTCCTTATCTACTTGGTCTTTGAACTCAGCTCTCTTTTCTAACACTGCTTAGTATCCTTGACTTCTTAAAATCACCATTCTGGATTGTTTCTTTCTCCTTCTTTTGCTTCTCTATACTTCTATTCCAAGCTGCAGCCACCATACTTAAGTTCTGGCCTTGCTCAAGGCCTTCTTTGCCTTGTTGCTGGGAATGAAGGACCACCATTGCTGAGCACCCCGAGACTTTCATATGGTTAAATGGATCACTTAACTCAATGCCTACAAGACCGACACCGACTTCTGCCTCTTTATTTAATCATAATCACTATGTTCTTAAATTTGCATCTTAAGGTTTTGAACTAAACAGGTTCCATAAAATGAATATTTAATTACACACACACACACACACTCAATATACAAGCTTAGTAGATTTGTTACATATAATAACATTGTTAAAACTCAAAGCACAATATTTAAATTAACTGAGTTGTCTCTGATCAATACATCCCACTTATAATTTCATTTGCATAAAAACATGGAAAATAAAAACAACATTCTGAAGTTTAGAAAACAGAAAAGGGACAAAGGAAGTCTCTGATCTATAATATAAACTCTTGATGCCAGCATTTAATATGTTTCGAGTGTTAGATCTTGGCATGTAATGGCAGATTCACAGCATCTTCCTGAAATGATATGTGTGCCTGGCAGTCCAGATCCCACCAGCTCCCACCAGCCCCACCAGACCCTGTCTACTAACAATCATAGACTTAGTTTTCACAGTAATGTCTCACTCATTTCTGTCACCCATTTATTGGTTGGAAGTCAAATGTACATTAGAGACTGACAATACCCACAGCTCATGCATGCTGTTGCTATCTGCCCAATTCCACAATAGTGTATATGCTGAAGATTTGAACGAAGGGAGCCCTCTAAGCACGTCCATTGTACAGGCATAAGGAGAAAGGATATAATAGTTTAGGAGTAAGTAACATGCCTATTGAGAGGTGGGTGGAAAAGAGATACTTTTAGAAGAAATCACATTGCTTTAAGGCTTAAAGTTGCTTGAATGCTACATCATAAAGTTCACTGTGTTTGCTTTGATATAGGAGAACAGAGACAGCTGTATGACCTTGGATGGGTAAAATATTACAAAGAGGTCAACATCTTAGCAAATCTATTTCTCTGAAAACTTAGAATTGTTTGCTGTAGATTAACTCAGTGCTGCCAGCCATAACAGTAATCCAAGTTAAGGGAATAATGGCCTGGAGAAGGGATGCCAAGTACATAAGAGAATCACAAAGAAAAACATTCCAAAGGGGATGAGAGGGAGTGGGACTGTCTTAGAACCAACGTTCCCAAGGAGACTGGGAACCCTATACTGTCGTTGTCCCCCAGGAAGCCTTAGGTTGGTTTGGAAGGGGAGAAAGGGAAGAGTAGTTAGACACTCTGAAATTTTCATATCCAGGCTAAAATCCTTCCAGGGCTGAAGACCACTCTCACCCTTTGTCCTAAAAGTAAGAACAAGAAGGCGATATGCATTTGTGACCCTCCCTCCCTCCTGGCTTCTAGTAAGGTAGCTGCGATGTCTCACTGTGTATTAGGAGAGTGTGACACTTTCGAAATAATGAAGACTAGAGCTCTAACTCTAGGGTAGAGTAAGCTTTTAGGAACATTGATTTTTCCGAAGTTCACCCTCACCCTGTGACTCGTGTTAAACACAGAACTGTATCTGAACCAGACTCCTGCATGCCACTGCTCTCAAGTTAGGCAAAAGAAGGTGCATTTAAAAACTTCATGTTTCCTCAGGAAGCTCCTCACATATATTGTGAGCATCAGGCCTCTACTGAGTGTTGTTCTACTTACCACTAGCAGACACCATCAATCTTATAAAAGACAAGCAAGCCCTTGTAGAGAGTTTACCCAGGCTCAGTCACGGGGCCTCTTTATGAGAACCTGTTTATTAGAAGTGATAATGATCAGGAACTAAGAATGCCAGTGGATCAACTTCTCTCCCTCTCCTTCTCCCCCGTCCTCCCCCCCCCGTGTGTGTGTATGCGTGTGTGTCTGTGTCTCTGTGTGTGTCTGTGTCTCTTGTGTGTCTGTGTGTGTGTGTGTGTGTGTGTGTGTGTGTGTGTGTGTGTGTGTGTGTGTATTGCAAAAAGAGTTCTGTAAGATGACATATTAGATAACAATGTCTTAGTAAGGCTGATTTTCTGTCCCGTCCTCAGCACTTGGTTGTAGACAGGGATGTGACGGGCAGTTTCTCTGGGTGGTCTCTCCGTGGACCCAGAAACTTCTTCTTTCAGGTCAGATTCTATTTTCCAGTTTTTTCTAAGTGGAGTATATTTACTATGGGGAAGATGCAAGAAGTTGTATCTCTACCAATTCCTCTTCTATCTCCAAGGATTCAGAAGTACAGATAATCACTACGTGTTTCTATCTCACATTTAGCATCCCTCCAGTTTTAGTTTGTCTGTGATAGTTATTTACCATTTTGAAAATTTCACTCATGTGGAAAAATCAAAGATCAAACTTACAAAATGATTTCTGTAGTTTCCTTTTTTATTTAAAGCCAGGAACAAGGTGGTAGACATAATATTTAATACCATGTTTCTTCCATGGTAAGTTCTGCAGTGTGAAGGCATGTACTATCCTAAATCTGACAATGGTTACAGAGAGCAATATTCCAAGGGTATTTTTCAATTTTCATTAGTTCTAATTGCATGTGATAATTTTTTTTCCTGGATTAGTGGTATGCGTGAGCTGTATTCGATGAATTTGTGAAAGCCAAAAGGAGTTGAACCAGCTATTTTAAGACTCACATAGGATTTGACTGCCAGGGTAGAGCCACGTAGGCATGTTCAGAGGAGAGATGGGAATTATATTAGTCACAACTTTACATGATTGTTACAAACACCCAAGAGAAAACACTTAAGGCAGGAAGCACTTGGTTTGGCTCATGGTTTTAGGGATTTCAGTCCATGCTTGTTCAGGCTCTCTTGTTTCTCAGCTCAGAGTAGCAGAATGTCATGACAACAGGAACATGCAACAGAGGTTGTTAATCATATGACAATCAGATCTTCAGAGTACACCCCCTGTAACCTACTAACTCTTGCAAGTCCCTACTTCCTACTTTTTACTACATCCTGATAATGCCATGGGATTAGGTCAGAATTCTTAGGATCCAGTAACTTCCCTGAGCTATGAGCTGAGACTCAAGCCCACAATACATGAGCCTGTACACACACACACACATACACACACACGAGAGAGAGAGAGAGAGAGAGAGAGAGAGAGAGAGAGAGAGAGACAGAGACAGAGAGACAGACAGACAGACAGACAGAGAGACAGACAGAGACAGAGAGAGAGACAGAGAGAAGAGAGATAGAAGAGAGACAAGAAACAGAGAGGCAGAGAGACAGAGAGAGTCACACATACATGAGCACCCATGGAGAGTCAACAGATTTATGTGTGCCTTAAAACCAACTTATAAAAAAGTGAACTCTTTGAATGGTGGATCTGAGAGACTCCTCACTCATCATTCTTCAGTTCCCATCATTGTGCAGATGAGACTCAAGGGAGTTAAAGGAACTGTTGAAATTCAGAGAGCCAGATCTGCACAATGCACAGCTGGAACCCAAGGCCATCTTAAAGCCCATTTTCCTCCCGTCTTATAAAGCCATGGTTCCTAGGAAGTGTGAGACATGGAAGCATAAGGAGCTGGTGAGCAGAGGCAACCAGTGCCAGCTTCTTCTCTCACCAGTGTGCCTCCCTACCATGGCAACCATTAAGCAGGAGAAGATTGCAGCTGGAGGCGATCAATGCTTTAAAATAGATATGGGTTCCTCAGAAGCCTGGAGGAGAGTCCTGAAAATAAGTTACAAATTTGTAATTTTGCAAAACGTAGGAGGAAAGGAGGAGGGAAGGCTTCCTGCTGGACAGAACTGAGCAATGGTATAGAAAGCAAGGCTCAGAACTAACGTTTTCATCCTGGGCTGATGGCAGCGAGCCAGGGGGCAATCAGTGGAACTGAGGTTCCTTCCAGAAGGTCTGAATGAATAGCAGCTTGGATTAAATTACATCTAAGAAGTTGTTTTTGACATGCTGTTGATGATGAGGAAGAAAAGTATGTAGTCTGTGCATTGCTTGGGAGAGGTAACCTGTTGGCAAGGATAAAAGGGGGCAGGGAGGGACGCCAGCTGGAAACTGGGTTGGAGCTCAGACATTCTGAACCATTCACATAGAATCACCTAAGAAAATCAATGCTGTGTGGGCCACAAATCTTCCAAGGCCCATCTGTATCTACCCATGTGTCCTCATAGAGCCCTTGACACACTCAGTTGTGAAGTGCCAGAGAATTCTACCGCTAGCTAGTCTCTTTCTAATTCTTCTAAGTTGGTGCTTCTTCCTGTTCCATCAGCCACCACCACGGACCCTGAAGAATGGAGATGCTGAGGTGAGGACAGCAGACTGTGTTAGCTGAGAAGCTAGCACGCCTCCTTCATTACTGTCTCTTCTGTCCTTAGGTTACATTGACATCGGACTTATTCCCAAAGGTGCAAGGGATATAAGGGTGATAGAAATCAAGGCAGCCGGCAATTTCCTGGCCATTAGGAGTGAAGACCCAGAAAAATATTACCTCAACGGAGGGTTTATTATCCAGTGGAATGGAAACTATAAGCTGGCAGGGACTGTCTTCCAGTATGACAGGAAAGGAGATCTGGAGAAACTTATGGCTCCCGGCCCCACCAACGAGTCAGTGTGGCTCCAGGTAATACTGAAGGGAGGGGAGCTGCTGGCCACTGTGCTTAGTACTCATACCAGACACTGATACTAGGACCGAGAGCCCGTGCTGTTTCTTCTGTGTTCTTTAGAACTGTCGGAGCCCCAGGAACAAAATTCAGGATCTCAAAACCATTCACTGGGAGGTTTGAATGTAGTCCTCAGGCTGATGTATTCCTTATGTATTTAAAGTGTCTTAGTGTGGCTTCCCAGCCATGGTGACAAACTGAGGTGATATCATGTAGTTGTCAGGAAACTAAGGCATTTACCCATATTCCCAAAGTTAGTAGGTACACAGGGCACCTTTTGGCCGAACCCCACAGTATAATGATCATGTGATTAAAATTTCCTATTTATTAAATGCATGATATTTTAGCCAATTAACAACAGAAGGAGACTGTAGAAATATAGAAAGCAGAAGCAGGTGTAGCTAGACAAAGACATAGGTGGAGAACCTTTTAGTGGCATCCACTGTAACAAATACTTCTAGAACTACTTCTAAGTGTGAGGCATTCTGTAATGTTTAGTGTACATGTGTTCATGAATTTACGTACATGTATGTGCCAGTGTGTGCAAATGTACAAAAGCTCAGTGGCAGTTGGGACATTTTTTTTTCTCAGCTGCTTGCCTTATTTTATTTAACTTTTTTTGGGACAAGTCTCTCAGTAAGCCTGGAGTTTGCTGATTCAGTTAGGCTGGCTGGCCAGTAAGCCCCAGGGATCTTCCTATCTCTGCTTCCCTAGTGCTAGGATTAGAGGTGCCTGCCTCCATGCCTGGCTTTTTACGTGGGTTCACAGTAAGCACTTTACCTTCTTATCCATCTCCCTAGCCCCGGGTATATTTTTTAAATGTCTGCTTTACAATCGCTATTCATGGCAGAGTTTGACATGACTCCTCTCTCGAATTTTAGCTATTATTCCAGGTGACTAACCCTGGCATCAAGTATGAGTACACAGTCCGGAAAGACGGCCTTGACAATGACATGGACAAGTTGCTGTACTTCTGGCAGTTTGGCCGCTGGACAGAATGCAGTGTAACATGTGGAACAGGTGAGAAACATCTGCTTCCAGTTGGAAACCCCACGAACTTTGGAGTAGGGGATAGAGGTGACCCTAAGCCAGTGTTTCCATTGTGTCTGCTAATCTTCAGTCTTTAGGAGGTATCCCAACAGATCCCTTTGAGCAGTGACTGTGTGGGTGTGGCTTAAAGGAATAGGTGGTGTTCTGCTTACATCTCATTGATCTGCTTTCATCACATGGGTACGATTCCACCTTAAAGGAAGACTGGGACATATGAAGGCAAGAGAAGATTCTCGGACAGCACAGGCATTGCCTGAGTGATGTATGAAGTTTGCCTAGGCCCTTGCAGGCAGAGAGCAGGCCTCTTGGTATGGGGGTGGGGCTCACTCATTTCAGTAGCTTTAGAAATAATGTCATACACAGAAGCTTGATTTCTGGTCCGGTCTTTGGAGCACACTTGAGTCTGTTCTAGAACTTCTTGGCTCCTTCCTGGATCGACTGGCTGTAACCCAGAGCACCTGCATAGCAGACAGCCAAGATGTATAATGTAGCCAGGGAATCAAAATGAAGGACAGAACGTGCCAGGAAGCCATTCTTCTCCACAAGGTTCCTTCTTACACTATTTAGTCTCTTCTCTTACTTCTGTACCTAGGTTCCAATCATAGAATACAGTCCAGAGTCAGAAATTGGGTCACACATAAGCTAGCTCACAAACAATCCTTCTTTTCCTCGGTTTAGCATGGAGAACTACCTATAGCTTTTAGAACTCATAAGAATAAAATGACTGTTTTTATCTTTAACTGTGTGTATGTAGGAATGGTGAATTTGTGAAAGTGCCTGATGAAGCCCGAGGTATTGGATCCCTGACACTAGAGCTCTAAAGCATCTGTGAGCTGCCTAATGTAGATGCAGAAAATTGAACTTGGGTTCTCTGCAAGAGCAGTACACAAGGCAGACCCATCTCCCTAGCCTCTAAAATGTTCACTTTTAATATGTTTTATTTTTATATATTTCATAGACATATATAATGTATTTTGATCATGCATGTGTATGTATATAAGTTTTTGAAACTGCTAAGGTTGAACTCAATCTAGGCCAGAGGCGCAGTCTGCTGATGTTACGTGGGAGTTCACGGACAATCCATCCTTGATTACTATGGCTGTCTCCAGCATTGCCCTGGCCTATGGCCCAGTATGGGCCAGGATCCCAGAGAAGAAAAGGCAATTTCAGCGGGAGATAAATGGGGGTATAAAATATTTTCCCTGAGGGTCATTCATGAGAAAAATGAAGTCACTGTGAATGTAGTCCTAAGGACATTTTCAACCTCTCTTGTCAGCTCTCAGGGAAATCTATGTTTAAACTTTACACTTAAATTACTTGTTCCGGACCACACATACCAAAACTTACCTAGTGCTAGTTGTCAGAGAATCTACTGAGAAGCAGAAAATCCTCCATCCTCTTGTGTTTCAAGATATAAAGAGCTTAGGTGTAGCATCTCAGAGCAACAGGGGACAGCAGAGCTAAGGCTGGGCTTTGCAATGACCATAAAGCTACATCTGAAGTTAGATAGGAAAGAGAATATGTTTAACTAATGTCAGTTAGACATTGATTTTTGTGACAGCTTGGTCCTTCAGTACCACCCCTGCCTTAATGGGATTTTCCTAGAGATGTTGAGAACTTCACCACATTGTCTCTTGCAGTTGAGGGAAGATCTCTGGCTCTGGCAGAGAAAATCATGGCTATCTATGTTACTACCCAAGAGACACAAAGGATAGATACTGGTGTTCACAACGTGCACACAATATAAAATGTAAAAAACAGAAGACAGGACACTGAACCATTCGGTGATGTCTGTTATTATATTTAAGTGAAAACTTTCTACATTATGAAAATATAGAGTAACTCAGAAAAAGGAGAGAAAACACAAGAGACCAAAAGGTGGGAGGGGAACTACAAAAACCAGGGTGAGGTGAGTATCCCCAAAACCAGGGTACCCTAGCAGCATCCCTGAGGTCCCTTAAGTCTGTGCCACCCAAGTGGAAACAATGGTTAGTCAACATTGGAAAAGTGTTTTATTTCATCATGTTCAAACAAAACCCTGAAGACACTCTTTAATGAAAGGTTTCATAAAGATAATAAAACTACTTATCAAGGCGGACTTAACATATGAGAGTGAGCGAAGATGATACATAGTTCACCACGTGCAGTGAAAGGAGGGAGCAGAGATCTCTCAGCCTCTCAGCTGTGGCCAGTGCGATGGTCTCCCGCTCTGCAGCTCTCCTAAGCCACGTTGCTTTTCTACCCTGTGCAGCTGCAGAGGTTAGGCCCTCTCCTATTTTTAGGCCTTTTGTTTGGTTCTCTAATGTTACAGTTGAGTTGCCTGCAGTTTCCCAGTTGGCGCCATACTTAGCGAGTGTGCTCCACGAAATGCTGAATGCCTGATGTACCTGGTAGCTGCTAAGTGCCGTGGGATTTTGCAGGCTTTTCTGATTATCCTTAATTGTGTGCATCTCCTGGCTTGCACACAATGGCTACAGGAAGGGAGTCACAGTTGGGTTGGAAAACTGATTTTGCTCAATTTTTTGAATAGTTCCTTCACAGGAAAGAAGCACTTACTTTCTTTAACACTGTTAAACATTCTTCAGGCATAGTTGGTTCTTTTATTTGTTACAAATTTTAACACCTTTCCCCCCCAAAGATAACATAATAATCAGTTTGTGAAATTACATTATCAGGTTCCTAGCATTCCAATGGGGGAAATGATATGGTTTTAGACTTACTGCTGGGATATATAAGGTGTTAGCAATGGCAAGTGATAAAGTCAAGCACATTCACACATAGCTAATCAATAGTTAGGGTCAGCAATAAATTCATGAAGTTTCTGAGCTGGAAAAGAAGAATTGTAGCATTGAGATTTCAATCGTCTAGAAGATTAAATTATACAGAGTATACAAACAAGTTTCAATGAGCTGGATGAATGGAATCGCCTCTATATTCCAATGTCAAAGTGTGTGTTCAGTCCTGTTCTCAAAACCTGCATTAAGCTGGGCGGTGGTGGCGCACGCCTTTAATCCCAGCACTTGGGAGGCAGAGGCAGGCGGATTTCTGAGTTTGAGGCCAGCCTGGTCTACAGAGTGAGTTCCAGGATAGCCAGGGCTATACAGAGAAAACCCTGTCTCAAAAACAAAAACAAAAAACCAAAAAATCCTGCA
This sequence comes from Mastomys natalensis, assembly GCA_021653895.1. Classification (NCBI taxonomy): domain Eukaryota; kingdom Metazoa; phylum Chordata; class Mammalia; order Rodentia; family Muridae; genus Mastomys; species Mastomys natalensis. The sequence goes on along the minus strand of JAJTUV010000015.1, from coordinate 1,871,743 downwards.
TTAATCAGAGTGTCTTCAGAGGGAGTTGATAACCTATAAATAAATAAATAAATAAATAAACAAATAAATAAGATATATAAATATATTTATAATTATTTATATATCAACATTATACATTATAAACTATAATATATATATATGTATATATATATACATATATAATATGTATATATATATATATATTTAGTGTGTTTCCCGCACGTCTGTGTGTGTAGTTATTATTCCAACACACTATTATAATCTTAGCACTGTTAAAGAGATAAGCATGAAGAAACAGGCTTGGGAGAATTACAAAGATTGTCAAAGAATACTCAGCAAATATGTGTTAAAAGTCAGACTCAAAGCCACTTGTGATTCTTATGGGATTGATGTGGTACCTGCTGTTGATACTCCTCTCTCTCTCTCTCTCTCTCTCTCTCTCTCTCTCTCTCTCTCTCTCTCTTTCTCTCTCTGTAACATAATGCAATCTTTCCTTGACTGAGTTACTGAGTTTGTATTGTGGCAGGTAGATATGAATTCACTAGTTGAAGAAAATAGAACCAAAGGAGCTAGGGAGCCAAGAAAATAATACTCCTTGGAAACTGAAGTTGAAAGTTGGTGAAATAGGTTGTACTTATCAACAATATTCAACCCTCACTCTCTCCTTCTTCCTGTGAAGTTAGTGTTATTTCTGTGTACTGGTATTTATGAAGGGATTTTACTGACAAAATCTATTGATTTGCAAACTTTCCATCATTTTACATTATTAAAATCATTTTTATGTGCAGTCTGAGGATGATAATTTCTCTGCTAATGTGAACTTGCCATGTATTGATATAATTGTCACATGAGTGGGTGTAAGGAAAGAGATCTCTTAGTCCTTCACAGACTGAGGTGAGAATCCTGGAGTCTTTTCAGACGATGTGGTTAGGCACTGCCTGGAGCCTCCTTGATCTTATAAGTTTTGACATTTCAGAAATGCTGCACTTTTGTTTGCAAAGCTGTCTTTGGTTGTTTTACCAAACAAATCCTAATGTGAATTTTAAATTGAAACCGTCTTAAACAAACTAACTGTATAACAGACTCTATTTTGAAAATCGAAATATTAAGTTGAGACTGCCATAGGTTGTCACTGTTCTTGAACTTGTTTTTACAAGGAACTTAACTGTCCCTTCTTTCAAGGCATGTTCTTCCACAGTGTTCCAAAGCACAGGTGAGAGGTTTAAAATCAAGATACTTAATTGACCCTGTACCACTAATATCCAGTGCAATTTATTAAGAATTTAAAAGGAACTTACAATCTTCTGGAAATTGCAGTGTGTGTGTGTGTGTGTGTGTGTGTGTGTGTGTGACGTGCACACACGCATATGCACATGTCTGTATGCATATCTGTGTGCAGGCACACAGATGTCACTGTGGGTATACGGTGGTCAGAAATCAACAGACAGAAATCGTTTTCTCCTTACTCTGTGTGGCCTCTGGAAACCAAACTCAAGTTGTCAGACTTGGCCGCAAGTGCTCAAAAATGGAGAGCCATCTCACATGTGTGATTTTCCATCTTAGGAGCAGAAGTTTTAAACTAATTGTTTTCAGATGACAAATAATTTAGTGTCATGACATCACATAGGTTTATTAGCACCTTATTTAGTGAAAGTTCTCTGTGGGCAGTGTCCAGTTTGAAAAAAGGAACAAAGGACAAGCCATAATTTTTTTCTTTTCACAGAAAATCACAGTCATTTAGTACGTCTAACCTCATACTTTCTGAATTTGCAGTGTTACATAATAGTATTATTCTTAAAAAGCATGACCTGATTCTAACTCCTCCACTAAAGCTTTTACAACAGCCAATATTAAAGAGAACTGCTGCCACTCTTCCAAAATTGGATTTCAGACTGACAAGGGTCCACTGAAGAGTAATAGTGTTTGGCTTTTACTCTAAATTGATTAAGTTCATTATTGTAAGGGAGATGATATCACTCGGAAGCCCCAGCAGGTAACAGTTGTCTGGCACTCCTGCCTTGGCTTTTATTTGACAGGTATGGGAGGGTTTAGAGAAATCAAGGAAGGTAAATACTGTCCATGAACACTGGACTGTAAGGGAAACAAGGCTTCTATCCCTAGACCAGAAGAATTAGAAGGAGTAGTTTAGACAAAAAAAAAAAAAATAGCAGTACAATTTCCAGACCTTGATGGAAACCACAGTCAACCTAGGGATCGTGTCCAAGAGTTTCAGAGGGAGTACGGGGAGGAACAGAGTAGATCTGGAGAGAAGAAACAACAACCCAGGAGAGGAGGAATGAACAAACGGCAGAGCCAATGCTCTGTAAATAAGGGGCTATTCTGGATTGGTCCTGACAGGCAAAGAGAAGAGAGCAGGCATTCATTCGTTCACACAGGTATTCTTCAGTATGAGAAAGCAAAACTCAGTTTAATGTAGTAAACATCACACTTCATCATGCTCATAGATCCTGTGAGACAGGCGTTTGTTAAACATATAAAAGGATGGAAAAATCTCTTTCCAATACGTTGGGTCTCTCAGCTAGGAACTCAGAGACTGCAGTCGAAGTCACTCAAAGACTCAGAGACTCGGTCGAAGTCATTCAAATGTCTTGGGACGGCACCATCTGAAGGTCCTCTTGGATGGAAACTGTCACCTCCATCTTTACCCAGGGCCTCTTGAGGACAACAGGTTCTTGTACAGTAGCATTCATTTGGGGGTTCGAATTCAACATGTTTTGGGTCCTTTCTCCAGGTATCCGCCGGCAGGCAGCTCAATTGTGTCAAAAAGGGCCCATGGGATAGTGAAAACTACCTTCTGTAACCCAGAAACCAAGCCCACGTGAGACAGAAGAAGTGCTACGAAAAGGACTGTCCCCCCAGTAACCCTTGATAACATGAAGGTTGACGTCTGGGTGTCCTGGCCAGACACCTGTTTTAATAGTGCCCAAAGCTCCATTGGTAATGGTGAGTTTGTGTTATTAGTTAATGCAGGAAACTTTGAGAGGTTTCGGTGACTATGCTGTCAGCCTGTGGCAAGCTGAGAGGACATTTTGTTTCCAGAGAGCAATTCTTCTTACAAAGTGGATACACTGTATGTTTCTACTTGCTTAAGACTCAGCCTCAAACTGTTGAAGATAAACCTCACAACATTCACCCAGAAGTTGTTTAACTACCTGGTGGTTTAGGTTCTCCGAGGGGCGTGTCTCCTGCTGAATCTAGAACTTTTCACATATTCGTACTCTGAACTGTCTGTGTCCACTCTTACATCAGGCTTCCTCCAAAGAGGGCCCAGTTAGAACTCAGTCGGGTGTCAGGGGGGGCTTGCAGTTAGGAGCTCCAGCCGGACTTGGTCCTCCAACTTCTGCACTCAGAATTCTTCCTATCCCTGAAGCTTTTGAGTGAACTGGCATCTCATCATCTCTTGGATCTGAAAGCAGCGTGTCGGAACACAGTAACGGATGCTCTTTGTTCTCCCAATGCTTCTTAAGATGTGCTTAGAGATGGAACTTTCTTTTAAAAAGTTAAAAATTTTTACATCCCAAATGTTACTCCCCCCCAGTCCCCCCCTTCACATGTTCCTTCTCCATCCCCTCCCCTTTGACTCTGAGAGAGCAACCTCCCCCAGGTAACCCCAGACTATGGTGATCAAGTCTCTGGTAGGAGTAAATACATCCTCTCCTACTGAGGCCAGACAAGGGCAGTCCCGGGCTACATGTGTCGGAAGCTTCAACCAGGGGGTTTGCTCCTTGGTTTTGTGGCTCAGTCTCTGGAATTCCCAGGGTTCCAGGTTTGTTGACTCTTTTTTTCTGTGGGGTTTGCCATCTCCTTAAGGGCCTTCAATCCTTCCCCTAACTCTTCCACAGGGTCCTGGCCTCCATCCAATGTTTTGGGTATCTGATCTTCTCTGTCTCAGTCATTGCCGGGTAAGCCTCTCAGGGGCTGCTATGGCTTCTTGATATACAAAAAAGTTAGAAGTGGCCAACTGCCCATTTCCCTTTATAATCATCGTCAGCTACCGTTTTCCCTTTTTTTTTAAAAGGGGGTTTTTTTTTGGGGTTTTTTGTTTTTTTTTTTTGGGGTTAATTGGGATTTTAGGCCCCCAAAAAAAATTTCCGGGCGTTTTTCCATTTTACTTTTTTTTTTAATTTTTCCCCCCTTCAAAGGGTTAAAAGGGGGGGCCGGGTTTGGGGGTTTTAAAATTTTTTTAAATTTTTTTTTTTTGGAAATTTTTTTTTATTTTTTTTGGTTTTTTTTTTTTGGGAAAAAAAAGGGGTTCCCCCCCGGGTAAAAAAAACCCCCTTTTGTTTTTTTTTAAAAGGGGGGGGGAATTTTTTTGGGGTTGGTGTTATAGGGTTTAAAGAGTTTTTAAACCCCTTTTTTAATTTTAAGATTTGATTTAGTTTTGGGGCCAAAAAAATTTGTTTTTTCCTTTTTTTTTTAAAAGATAAAATTTTATGTTTGAAAAAACCCCTTATTTTAATAAAGTTTTTTATTTTTTTTTAAATTGTTTTTTTTTTGCAATTTTTTTTTTTTTGGGGGGCCCCGGTTTTTTTTTGGGTTTTTTGGTTAGATTTTTTCCCAAAAACCAATTTTTTCCCCCTTTTTAAAAAAAAAAAAAAAATTTTCCTTAATCAAATTTTCAAAAACCTTTTTTTTTTCAAAGGGGGAAAAATTTTTTAATTTTTTAAAAATTTTTTTTTATTTAAAATTGTATTATTTTAAAAATTTTTTTTTTAAAAATTTTTTTAAAAGTTTTTTAGTTATTTTTTTTTTTCTTTTTTTTTTGGTTTTTTTTTTTTTTAAATTTTGGGTTTTTTTTTTTTAATTGTTTTTTAAAATTTTGTTTTTTAAAAAACTTGGTTTTTTTTTTTTTTTTTCCCCCTTTTTTTCCCCTTTTTTTTTGAAAACCCAATTTTTGGGTTCTTTTTGCGATTGGGGGGTTCTTTTTAGGGCCCCAAAAATTTTTGGGCAAAAAATTATTTTTTTTTTTTTAAAAAGCCCCCAAATTTCCCCCTTTTTTCCCTTTTTTTTAAAATTTTTTATTTTTTTACAAATTTTTGGAAAAAAAATTTTTTTTCCCTTTTTTTCTTTTTCATTTTAAAAACCCCTTTAGGGGGATTTTTTTAAAAATTTTTTTTTTTTTTTAAAGGGGGGGTTTAATTTTTTTGGGGAAAAAGGGGGGGAAAAAATGTTTTTAACTTTGGAGAAATTTTAGTCCTTTTAAATATTTGGGCCTTTCCTTTTTTCATTTTTTTTTTTTTCTTTTCCCTTGTTTTTAAAAAAAATAATTTTTTTTGGGGGAATTTTTTAATAAATTTTTTTTTTAGGGGGCCCTGCTTTTGGGGTTTTTTAAAGGGGTTTTTCCGGGAATTTTTTTTTTAAAGGTTTCCCCCCCTTTTTAAATTTTTTTAAAGTTTTTTTTTTTTGGATTTAAAAATTTTGGGGGAATTTTAAAATTTTTTTTAAATTGGGAATGTTGTTTTTGGGGGGTTTTTTTAGAAAAAAATTTGGGGGTTTTTTATGATCCCTTGGAAATTTTTTTGGGGGAAAATTAATTTTTTTAATTTAAAAAAAGATTGTTTTCTTTATTTTTTTTTGGTAAAATTTTTTGTATCCCTTTTTTTTTTTTTTTTTTTTGTTCTTTTATGTTTTTCTATTTGCCCCCTTTTTTTTTTTCCATTTTTTTTGGCTTTTGGGGGGAAAATTTGGAAATTTTTTTGAAAAGGCCCATTTTTTTCCAAAAAATCAAAAAAAATTTTTAACCATACTTTTTAAATTTTTAAGGTTAATAATAGAAATTATTTTTAAAAAGCATGCCTGATTCAACCCCCCCCCCAAAAAAATTTAAAAAACTCCCCTTTTTAAAAAGGGCCCCCAATTGGAAAGGAAAGGTTTTTTTTAAAAAAATTTTTAATTAATTTTGAAAAATTTAAAAGGGGCCCGAGGGAAATTTTTTTTTCCCCCTTTTTTTTATTGACGGGGGGGGTTTAGAAAAATCAGGAAGGTAAATCCCAGCATACGAGGGAAAAATTTTTCCCCAAAAAAAAAAATAAAAGAGAAAAAAAAAAAAAAAAATCCAATTAAACCGGGAAACCAAAGAACCCGGGGGATCGGAGACGGGAGACGGGGAGGGAGAGTTTGGAAAAAAAAAAAAAGGGGAAAGGGGAAGAAAAAAAAACCAAAAAGTTTTTTAAAAGGTTTTAAAAAGGCCAAAAAAAAAGGGAAAAGGGGCCCATTTTTTCCCAAAATGAGAAAGAAACCTTTAATGTAGTAAAAAACCACTTCATCATCCTCATAATCCGGGGGGGGGTTTGTTAAACTATAAAAGGGTGGAAAAACTCTATTCCAATACGTTGGGGCTCTCAGCTAGGGAAAAGACTCAGGAGCATCAAAAACTCAAAAATCGGAGGTCCCAATTTTAAAGTCTTGGGACTGGGGCCCCTGAAAGGGTCCTCTTATAAACATTTACCAGTCTTTACCCACCCCCTTTGGGCAGAAATTCTGTGTCCTTCTTGGGTTCGCCCAGGGGGCCTTTTCAGACCCCCGGAGGCCCCCTTGTTCCCCAAAAAGCCAGGGAAGGAAAATCCCCTGAAAGAAACCCCCCCGCTAACAGAAAATTAAAAAGGTTTTCCCCCGGTAAAACCTTTTAAAAATGGGTTTTTGGGGGGCCCTCCAACCCTTTTTTTTGGTAAAGTATAGTAATGGGTTGGGTTTGTTTTAAAGCGGGAAACTTTGGGGGAAAATGAGGGCCCTTTTGGAACGAGAGATTTTTTCAAGGCAATTTTTTTACGGGTTTCCCCAGTTTTTTTTTTTGTAAGTACCTCAAACAAAAGTTTTTTAAACCTAAAAACCCAGGGGGGGTTGCGGAAGGTTTTCCATCGTACCAAACCGGTGTCACCTCCAGCCCCCAAAAGGGGCAGAAAAAATGGGGTCCCCGCGTTTTTTTGATAGAAAAAGCGTCTTTTTTGGGGGTTCACTTCTGCCAAGAATCCAAACTGGAAAAAAGTGAAACCCACATCCTGTTGGTGGGAAAAATTTTTCCTTTTCTCAATTGGGTTTTTAATTGGTTTGGGAAAAAAAAAATTCTTTAAAGTTTTTAAATCCCAGTTTATCTATTTTTCCTTTTTTAAATTTTTTTTAAACCCCTTTTTTTTTGAGGACTTTCATCCCCCGCTATGCCCAAACCCGTTGGTATTTAAATCCAAAAAACAGGGGCCCGTCGGTTTAACCAAAAAGGTCCTCGTTTTTCGCAGCCAAAATTCATTTTGTTACCTTTTAAAATCCCTTTTTTAGGGCCCCTTATCCCCCAATTTTTTATTTTTTAAAAAAAAAATTTTTTTGGTGCTTCTTTTCCTATCCCTTTTTTTAGCATTTTTTTATTTTTATATAAAAAAATTTTGAGGGAACAAAACCATATGGGCCCCAGGGGGGCCCATTAATCCCGGTCGGGGCAGTGGGAAGGAGGAAATTGTGGGGGCAATAAAAACACCCCCCCAAAGGGGAAAAAAAAGAAAAAAGAGAAAAAAAAGAAAGAAAAAAGGGGAAATTTAAAAAAAAGAAAGAAAGAAAAGAAAGAGGGAAAAAAGGGGGGGGAAAAAAAAAACAAAAAATTAAAAGATTTTAAAAATTTATGAAAAGAAAAGGCTTTAAAAAGGTTTTAGGGAAATTAAAAGGGGTTAAAAAGGGAAATTTTTTTTTTTAAAAAATTTAAGTGCCTTTTAAAAAAAAAATTTAATAACCCCTTTTTTTTTAGTATATTTTATTGCAAAAAACCCGACAAAATTAATTATTAAAACGCTTAACGCAAGGGTTGATAAACAATAGGACCAAAAAATACAGCCCTCATCAATCCCCCACTTTTAGGCTCCACTAAAAAACAGTGATTAATAAAGATTTTCTTGATTTTCCCGCTATTTTTTTATTTTTTTTAAAATTTTTTGGCTTTTTTATAATTTAACTTTCTTCTATTTTTTTAATAAGAGGGGGAAATTTGGGGGAACCGGGCCCTAGGCAGAGTGCCCCGAAGCCGGGAACAGGGCGGGGAGGAAAGTTTAGGTAAAAGAGGGGGGGGTTCCCCACTGCCCCCCCCCCTTTTAAAAAGGGGGGGAAAAAAAAAGAAAAAAAAAGGGAAAAGGGAAAGAAAAACCTCTCTCTCTCTCTCTCTCTCTCTCTCTCTCTCTCTCTCTCTTCTCTCACACACACACACACACGTAGAATGCACATCTATATAACTTATGGCTCATACTAAAACAATAAAGTCCATTTATTGGGTAAAAATTTAGATATACAAAGTCAAAATTCTATCCATTTATTTGGTATCAAGAACATCAGTAGTTTCCAGTCCTGACTTGAGATTATTCACCGGGTAGTTCTTACAAGCCATTGATATCTTGGCCCTCCCTACAAAAGATTCTGAGTTTAGTCAGAGAGGGACCTTCTTTTAAAGTTCCACTAATGTTGATATAATGATAATTTGTGATATAAATCCAGTTCTAAGAATTTTTACATCATAATGGGTGAGAGATCCACTAATCTTTAGTGATTCAAGAACACTATACACAATGGATGCTTGATTGGCCAGTTGTGTGTTAAGTGTTATGAAAGAAAACATTATTCAATTGTTAAAAAACATTATTCATATTTGTTAGAGCGAACACTCCTTTATTCAACATCGTGGGTATAGGGATCACTATAATAGAAATTTACTGTGGAGAAGATACTGGCCTCCATACCAACTACAGCATGGACCAGTGGGAGTCTGTATTTGAGTATCATGGTATAGGTCAATGGAAAGTTAAATATTAAAAGATAAAAGGGACTAAGAAAATATGGAGCAAAGCTGACCTTTTAATATCCTTTCTCAAGATATATCAGGGTGATCATGGAGGGGGGGGAATGGAGTCCAAGGAACCCAAGCAGATATCAAGGATAATCATTTACTTGAGTGGACATTCTTAACTTGACTATGCAGAAGTCTCTGTTAAAAATGGATGTCACAAGGCAGTGTACAGCATTTGGTCAAGCGTTGTCTTGTCCTTATCTGTACTATTGAGAAGGAAATGATGTATTTCATTTTACACTTTCACAACACAGTGCATTGTTAAGGAAGCCAAGTCAGAAACCTAGAGGCAGGAACTGAGGCAGAGACCATGGAGGAATGCTATTGACTGGATTCCTTACCATGATGCTTTATTATACAGCACCACTCATCCAGAGGTTGGGGAGCATTCCTTTCTGTGCCCTCCCCCATCAATCATTAATCAAGAAAATGTCCCCACAACCTTGCTTGCTTACAGGCCAATGTGGTGAAGGTTCTGTTTTCTCAGGTGACTATAGTTTGTGTCAAGCTAACAAGAAGTAACCAGCATGGGAGGACTAAGGGCCAGTGGTGGAGCTTGAACCTGGAAGACCTTGGCAGGAAAAATGAAAAATTGATAGGTCTCATTTCAAGCTGACAAGATGTGTTAGTCTGGCTTGTGCTGCTGGAACAGAATACCATAGACCGGGTACTTTATAAAGACCAGAATTTTATTTCTTGTGATTTTAGAAACTGGAACTCTAGACTTACGGCACCAGCACTAGTGAAGTCCCTCCTGTTTCATCTTCACACAACACCTGAAAGGACCGAGAGCTAAAGTGTGTTCCCATTCAGCAGAAGAGTAAAGGAGAGCCAGTCCACTCCCACAGGCAGCAGTTTATAGTAGCATTAATCCATTCGTAAGGCCTCTGTCCTCATGGACTGAACAATTCCATTAGGCCCCACCACCCAACACCATTGCATTGATGAATTTCTAACTCATGAACTTTAAGCAACACTTTCTTTTATAAATAATTAATTTAAATTTTGTCTGCATTCATGTCTGTATGAAGGTGTCAAGTCCCTTGGGATTGGAGTTACAGACAGTTGTGAGCCACCATGTGGGTGCTGGGAACTGAACCTGGGGATTCTCTGGAAGAGCAGCCAGTGCTCTTAACCACGGAGCCATCTTTCCAGCCCCTTAGGTGACACATTTTAATCCCAGGACTAGCACATGATCACTCCATGAGGACTATGGAAGAAACTTCAGAAAGGGAAAACAGGAAGGGCCATTATCACTTCATTAGAACACAACTGAAAGCCCTGTAGCAGGTAATTAGATAAATTAGGCCTTCAGTCAGCTCAGATGGGGGCCTTTCCAGAATGACATTTTAGATATTCAGCAGTCTGCCTGGCCTCCTTTGGAAATGTCAGAGGTGGGGCAAGGTAATTAGACTAATACAGTGGGCATTAATTTGCTTCCACATCACACTGTCAAATATTAGCTCTTTGATCATACAAGACAACCAGAATTAAACACCGAAGAATAAATCGGTGCTCTTAATTACTTGCTTACTGAAGAAAATAGTCCAATCGAGAAAGAACTTTCTTCTACAAATTTTAACTCGAAATTGAAAGTAGGAGAACCAAAAAGAGTTCTGCCCACACAAACATAATATACAACGAATGAAAAGAATAGAACAAAGCTTTCTCATCTTCACGGTTAGCAAAATTGAATACTGTCTCGAGGCCAGGGGGGCGTCTCCAGGTCAGGACTGGAGAGCTTCCCATCATGTGATATATCCCCGTGAAAAATAGAAATGCCCTACTTTACCGCCGCATGGGAGCTCATACGGAAGAACTGAGTGTCCACAAACTACACGGGCACAAGAGACTAGCTCTGTTTTCTGAGCTAGAGCAGGTTTGCTATTGAGGAAAAGGAAGAATCCGGGGGTTCCAGTAGGAATCCCTGCCGTTTCCCAAAAGTTCTTCGGTGCAGCCATTGGACCCCACCATGGAATGTTCAATTAATCACTCAGAAACAAAGAGCTTACCAAACAACTTGTCCTCAGACAAGAAAAATAAATATATTAATTCACCCAACTGCTTAACTTCTCGGGAGCTTCTGCATTGTGGGAAATATTTTTTTAAAAAACCAGCAAGTTCCCAAGCTACACCCTGCTACTCTCTGCTCTGGTAGGCTGGCCGGCCATGTACTAGTGGGCAATGGATGGCCTGTTCTTATCTCATGGAGACTCTTTGACTCAGAGCTCCAAAATCTCTCCACCCAGCTCACTAAGTTCCCACTGGCAGGTCGCTACCATGCCAGCTCCATGCTTCAAAACCCCGTGGCCTTTTGTGGTGTGCATCTGGAAAACCCATGCTTTGCCTCAGTATCTTTCTCTCTAGAATCCAGTTGAACCGCCACGTGAAGGAAAACACACAAACTTAGTTCAGAAACAGTGGTAACTCAATCGCTGGGCTCAACAACTAGAATCCCAATCTTGTACGCCATATTAAATCTAAATCCTCTGGTGCTGAATCCTGGTGGATCTGCCATAGAAATCAGGAGACACTAGGAACTACATCTTGTCCTTTCGCTATCACCGTCCAAAAGCCTCTTCTCTTCCCCTCTCCAACCCGGAAGTCTTACCTACTTGCCAGTGATTGGCTCCTTTATTCATTAGGGGATGGTTTGCAAGATGAGAACCTGAGTAAGTGACTCACTCCTCTTCCACAGCCTCTCCCAAGAGAGCATAATTAGCATTAAAATACAAGCAACACGGGGCTATCCACAATCCATAACACTTCTGAGATGGAAGAAATTATCTTCTTTAAGTTGTTTTTCCTCCTTTATCAAATGAGTACTGAAACTCTGAACAAGCAGATTGCTGAACATACAGAGGCAAAATAAAAGCAGTGATCTAGGTTTGACATTGTCTACGTGAATGAAAATGGGGGCGTTTATATCTGTCTCGTAGTGGTATAGAAAACCATTAGGGTAAGAGTCAGGAGACAAGAGAATGCTATCACTTCACACCTCCAGTCAAAGTGCCAAAGACTCACACGTGATTGAGATCTGGCAGGTGGGAGGCCTCTTTGCTCCTCACTTGACATGAATTGGTATTTCATTTAACCCATGGGACCAGATGAAGTCATTATTACTACCCTTACCCAATGGATGAGAAAGGAAAGCTTAAACTCGGTTGAAGTTTCACAGAGAGAACCTTGGACCTCAATTTTCTTGACATAAAAAGGAACGCTTTTTTTTTTTTCCATTAAAAGGCATCATTCTTTTAAAGTAAAATTTAGATTTTCTGTATATAAATGTTTTGCCTGCCAGAATGTATGTATATACAGCTCTTATGTGCTTTGTGTCCTTGGGGGTCAGAAAAGGGTTTTGGGTCCTCTGGAACTGGGATTACAGATAATAGTGAACTACCCTGTGGGAGCTGGGAATTGAACTCAGGTCCTCTGAAAGAGCAACAAGTGCTCTAAACTACTAAGCCATCTTGTAAACCTCTGAACCATGTTTGTTTGGTTGGTTGGTTGCTTGGTTGGTTTTGTTTTAGCAACTATATATGCCAGGGTCTCTGCTGGACTCTGGAGTCACACTGGCTCTGTCTGCAGGAAATATCTGCAGAGTCTGCACCATCTCCAAGAGTCTCCCAACTCTGTAATACACACGTGCCTACTTTCTCCAGCAGTGACGGAATGGGTGTGCACATACTGTTGCTGATCTCACACTTCTGTGTCTGCCTGCAGGTGGTGGGCCGGGGACTGGGAAGCATGTTCAACAACATGTGGGCCCTACGGAGAAAAAAAGAGAACCGTGCTGTGCATCCAGACCATGGGCTCTGATGAGCAGGCTCTCCCTGCTACAGACTGCCAGCACCTGCTGAAGCCCAAGGCACTGGTTTCCTGCAACAGAGATATTCTGTGTCCATCAGACTGGACAGTAGGCAACTGGAGTGAGGTAAGCACGGGGGGGTTGAAGGGACAGTGATAGCCCTGCTTCATTTGCCTCTTACTCATTCTTCCAAAATGACCTGGCCTAAAATTGAATACTATATAGCATCCATCATGTCTGGCTTGCTTCCTGCATTTCCTGTTTCCGGCCTTACAGGACCTTACCCTCCCTTGCAGAGTAGGCAGCCATTAACTAGGGTCCAGATGGCTCTCACTGGGCCCTCTGGACTCATGACAGCTAATCAATTTATTGTTGGCCCACTGTTAAGCTGTTCTAGTAAACCAAAGCCAAAGACACATACTACAGCCTCCAGAGCCGGTCTGTAAAGCACTTGGAAAGTTTATTGCTGTAGTTAGCTAAGCCCAAAAGAGTGTTGCTCTCTTGGAATAAAGAATGCAATTGATTCTGAAACCTTTCAAATCATTTGAAACACATTCAGCATGTATTTGGAATATCTGTTAGTACTTCATACATTCAAATTAGCACTGCATTTTCCCCAAATTAACAAGATCTAAATCTCTGGGTACAGTTAGGAATCCGACAGTTTGAAGGTTATGAAAAGAAAAACAAACAAAAACACATTTTAAAGTTCTGTGTTACTGTGGAGTCTGGTCTCTCAGGTCTTGCTGTGTCTATTCCCAATAGTGACTAAAAAAAGTCAAATGCTTCTTTCCTGAAGACACCTACTATCTCCAAAGACATCATTTCTACTTCTCTGTGTGCATTTCAGCTATGACCTAAGGAATGACCAGACAATAAATGACCTTTAGGAATGAACACATCTGAATTTTAAGGACAATACTGATTTTGTCATAACTTCATTATGTTCTTTCATTTAAAAAATTAACACACTACTTGATTGTGTGTGTGTACACATGTGCTGTGACACACTTGTGGAGGTCAGAGGGTAATTGTGGGCATCAACAGTTCTATTCTCCCACCATGTAAGTTTCAGGATCAAACCCAGGTTTGGTAGCAAGTGCCTTTACCCTGAGACACCGCACTGGCTTTCTTGGAAAGCTATACACCTTCCCATAACAACAGCTAGAAAAATTCAGAAGCTTTTCTGAGGTCACACTTTCAGGAAAGTGGGAAATATTTGGTTCAGGAGAACAGTCTAGAAAATAATGAATAAGTAAGTAATGTTCTCAGCTGAGAGAGTACATTTGTGTCTAATGACTGTTTTATTATGTATAAAGATTTCTTGTGTAGCTTATAAAGATGTTCTGAAAACATTATCTGAAGACAAAGTCTAAATTTTGCATCAATAAAATTATCTTCTCCAAAGATAATTCTTTGAAAGCAGAGTACTCATGTGAACCCAATAGCTTTGATAACCTTCCCAAGACAGTTTCTTTAACATATAGTCATAGTTGAGATCATCTAACTTCTAGTTCTGAGCAGGATGTTTTGGTAGGGCATATGGGCTAAAGTTAAGAAATGGAAATTATGGTCCCTAGACTGTGAAAACATTCTATCAAATGAACGATAAAAATGAAAAAGTTGGGACAGCCAAGGGAAGATGGAGAAAGATCATGAAGGAAGCATGCAGCAATAATGTATCTAGAAGTTAATACAAGTGCATTATGAATTTATACACATCTGCACACATCAATGCCAAGTCAGAATATCCTCCCCGCTATTCTTGGAAGGAACGTTCATAGCATCTATTGGCCCGACCTGTTCACCACCAACCTAGACTGCTATAAATTACAGTGTTGTCAAAATAAGGTTGAATGATGTATTGTGATGGATCCATTAAATTTGTTTACCAAAAAATGGAGGGGTTGGCTGCATCCAAAACACTTAATAATTCTTGTCATGTCAAATTTACTAATTGCCAGAATCCCAGGGCTTTCTCAAAAGACTGTAATTACAGATTTGGCTGAGGAGACCTTCTTTCTGAGCCCATGTGTACAGCACATAATAACCTGCCTTAGTTGGAAAGCAAGAGACCCTAAAAGTTGGCATAAGGTGACAAGTACTAGTGTCTGAAGTTCCCAAGCAGGCCATTGTGTAGTTGATTGACAGCATATGTGGAATCCAGTTTCTAGCTTCCTCTTGCAGAGCTCAGGAGAAAAGTCAAGCTGATACTTTCATTAGGAGATGTGTTTAGGCAAAGTCCCTGTAGCTAAATCAGCATTAGTGAGTAAATCGATGCTGATTTATCCAAATTCATTGGATAAATCTTTCTTTCCTCCTTCTCTTGTCTTGATAATAACCTCAATGAGCATTGCTGAAATATGACAAAAATGAATGTCGTTGACATTCTAATTATGCCAAGATACCTTTGGACAGTTTTATGCCTATATATTTTTTCATTGTTTATTAAAATTTTTACATATATATTTTATTTAGCTTTCTTTTATTGAAAATAGATCTTCTTTCCATAAAATACTCTATCACAATTTCCCCTCCCTCAACCCCCCCATATCCTTTCCACCTCCCCTCCCATCCAATGTATACCCTTTCTTTCTCCTTAAAAAGCATGCATCTAAAAATATAATAAAATAAAACAAAACCAAAGCAGAATGAAACCAAGCAAACAAACATATATTTTAATATTATTCTTTCCCTTTCCCCAACTCCCAGATATATCCACCCACCCAACTTCTCTCTCTCTCCCCCACCCTGTGTGTGTGTGTGTGTGTGTGTGTTGTGTGTGAACCAAGCCCTCACCTGCTTAGCTCATATTTCAAAAACATTACATTTTATTTTAACATTAATGCTTGCTAAGTGTTCTAAGCTAGATTCTAACTTTTGATCTTCTTACACTGAACCACCCTCTTGAGCATCTGGGAATACATCACCACACCCATCTTATGTGAGGATTTAGCTCCAAGACATAGAGAATAGTTCATTTATAGGCTTGGCAGAAAGTTGTGTCATATTTTTCCATGGATGGATGGACAGGAAACCTCTGAAGCTCCATGTAATGAGTAAATGTGTCTGGTTTAATATATCTTGGACAAGAAAGGAAACAAAATATCCCAAAGAACCATCTATACTCATGTATTCTGCATAAACTCACAGACAATTTAGGTAAACTGTCTCACTTCATGGGGCTTCAGTTTCACCAACTATAACCAAGTATCTTTTTTCTCCCATTAAAGAGACTTTGTAGGGTGGTAATTTTTTTTTTCAGTTTTACCATCCCTGGAAATCTCTAACTGTGTAATCTGTAGCTACTATTAACTCTCAATCCTTTCCTCATCTCTATTTTTGTAAGGTTGAATAAAATAAGCCATACAAGCATTTATCAGATTCCTGAAAAACAATGTGTGCCAGTAAATGATGACTTTGTAATCTGACAAGAAGGCAAAGACTGACTCTCTGTGATACTCTGGTTTTCTCTCTTTGTCCATCAGAGGTATCCAGAGTCCCAAAGGAATATACTAAACTACCCCATTTTTAAAATCAGGGCCACTTTAATTCATAAAGCACTAAAGACATACTTCATAGCACCTGACAGTTTTTCCAAACCCTACAGAAACACTTGAGACTTAAAAACAAATAAATGTGTTACTTTAAAAGAAAAACTCAAAGAAATATTGAAAGTCAATCATATTTAATTTCATATTAGTAGCAAAATATCCCCATTTCCCAGGGGAAGAGACTGTGGCATAGAGATGCATCGAGACCTGGTCCATTCACACAGCTACCCGGTGATGGAGGCTTTGGATGCAGGCAGCTAAGATTCTACTTTGAACACTGTCATAGATCTCAAGTGTCTGTGAAATATAACAATATGGTGGTTCCTAGAATTCATCAGAAACATATTCTGTTTGGAAACAGTTGGAGAGTCATTTTTTCTCACTTTGCTGGAATTCACAATATACATAATGATTGCTGAGATCTGAGTCTCTCAAAACAAAATGACTTAGTCTCACCAAATAATTACAAAAAAAAAAAAAAATCAAAAGAAAAAAATGTTTCAGTTGGTTTCTACAGCAACATACCAGCTCTCACTTGAGACTACAAGTGCACTGGAGTGCATCTGAGGAGACATTAAAGTAAGCCATCCAAAAGCAGACGTGCTTAGAGTCTAGGAATATCAATAATCTGCCCTTCCTCTGCCTGACCAAAACACACAAACAAATTGCAATCAACCAAGTTTCTAGAAGTCTATTAAATGAATCTGTTTGTAAAGGTATTCTAGTGTTACGGCAGCCAGATACCTAACAGGGATGTGGTGGTGTGAAAGAGGATGACCCTCATAGACTCATGTTTGAATGCTTGGTCCTTAATTGTTAGAACTGTTTGGGAAGGATCAGGAGGCGTGGCCTTGATGGAGGAGGTGTGGCCTTGATAGAGGAGGTATATCACTGAACACAGGCTTTAAGTTCTCAAAAGCCCACACCACTAACCCCTCCCTGCCTTGTGCCCATGGATCAGGATGTAAACGCTCAACTACTGCCCCAGCACCATGCTGGTCTCCTGGTCTCCCTGCTCACCACCATGTTGATCATAGACTCCAACCCTCTTGAACTGTGAGCCCCAGTAAATGTTTTCTTTTATAAGTTGACTTGATCATAGTGTCTTATCACAACAATATAAAAGGAACTGAGAAAAATGGGTTAAGTAGGAAAGATTTATTAGCTCATGGCTATAGTTTTGGGTACATTTCCTGTTGCCTCCATTGGTTTTATGCCCACAGCAACGATCAACATCATGGAGGAAGTGCATAGTGGGAGAAAGGTGTTCACTTTATGGTGCTTATGAAACAGGGATAGGAAGAGGCTAAGGAAAAATACACAATTCAAATAGTGGGCCTGGGATCTGTTTTCTACAGCTGAGACCTTCAACTCAATACCACTTTCCAAGGATGCCATCCTACCATAAACCATCAAGATATTTATCCATCAGATAGGATAAAGTATCTGCAGTCTAACCACTTTGCAGTGGATGGATTCACTAGACTGCGTTCAGGCCTTTGAGATAGAATACTTCTGGAGAACCACTTCAAATCCGAGCAGTAACAAATACAGAGTATCTAAACAGACCAGATATTAGTTGACAGAAATGAGTTTTCAATAGCTCTTCAAAAAGAAGGCATAAGAACAAACACCAGTGTCAAGAAAGTGCCTGTAAATTCCTGCAGGTGCTCCTGCAAACGGAAGGAAAAAACATAGAGGAACAGGGGACATTTCCGAGCCTTACCACAAGTATTCTCAGTTAGGATCTCCTGTGAGTTGATGCTCTGACTTGTCTTACTTCTTTGGAATGAAGCTTCTTCAAGTGCCAAGAACCCAATTCTTTCCAAATATGACAGCCAGTTTTCTTCTGGTTTCTGGGTAATATTCCTGGGCACTCCTATTTGCAAGAACTACTCAGAGTGCTGGTTTCCAGCTATATTAACTCTCTTTATTGTGTCTGCTTGTTTTTACTCATCTAAGATATGGAATTACTTTGTTAGAGTTTCCATAATGAAATCTCAAAAACTAGCTGTCCAGAAAATAGGAAATCTCTTGTGTTAGAGCGTAGAAGGCAGAGATCCTAGATCAACTTTTAAAGAGGCTAACTTTCTAACGTTCTGTAAGGGAGCAGGATCCCCTGCCTCCTTTTCCCTCCATATGGTAGTTTCCTAGAAATCTTTGGGGTCCCTTGATTTCTAAGTACCACCACTACGATCTCATGGTATTCTTCCTACAAAATGTTTGTCTGTCTAAAAAGTTCCCCTTTTATAAGAATACTGATCATATAGGGTTAGCACCTACTCAAGAGGCCTCATTTTCGGTTGATTTCCATCTAAAAGAACTGTTTCTAAGTTGGATCACAGTCTGAGGTAGAAGTCATTTGGACTCGGATGTTTCTACCTTTGGAGAGGAGAGGAGATACATTTTCACTGATAATAGGCAATGTTTTAGTTTTTGTCAAACGTAATTTTGGTATGAACCCCACTCATTCACTTATAAATTCCTGAAACATATAGAAATGTTTTAGGTACAAAATATTGGCCATTTCTCACAGAGTCCCTTTGGTCTCAAATCTCTGATAAGTTCCTGCTGTGTTTTTAATGACCTCGCTCAGTGCTGTATCTCTGTGCCAACAGTGAGTTCCTCTTGCTCCTATGAACCTCAGGTAGGTGGAGTTGAACAACTTAGCAGCAGGCCTCTTTTACAGCAGGTTTTGCCCAGAGATGTTAATCCAGGAGTGGTAGATACGCAGGGCAAGGTAACTCTCAGAGAGCACACAAATAGAATGAATAGCAAGCTGCTTGCCTGGTACAGAGTTCAAAATTATAAGGTCAGGGCATATGATAATCATAGCTGAAACTGGTTGTGAGAATTCCAAAAGTACCAATTGAGATGGGCTTTAAGTATGTGTCACGGAGCTGCATTTATCTCATCTAAAAGGCTTGACAGCTCCTGAGGAGATAAACACAGTTGAAGGAGCTCCAGGCTGAATACAAAGAGAACTGCTTATTCTGTTGACAACAAGAAAAGGCAACTTCCTGTTTGGGCTTAGCCTAGTTGATAGATAGTATGGTCCAGTTGGGTACAACATGCCCTGAACTAAGGATGGCTAAGAAATGACCACTGCAGGTCACTTGGCAGCGTGGGTGTCTCCTGGGAAAGGAGAGTACATATGGTTATGCCAGAGAGCATTTGTGTCCATCCGAGTCTGTGGTTTCCATGACTGTTTGAGCTGCTCTTGCGAATGAGATCGATGAGTGATGGGCATCTGACTTCAAGCATAGCCAAACATCCAGAATCTAATTAATATGAAACTTCTAGCTTTTAAAACATTTGCCACTGTTCTAGTTTTTATATATGTATCTTGATGTTTTAGTATGTAGTAGACCAAAAAATCCACCTTTGTAGATTTGAGAAAAATCTGTTTTTAAGTACCAAAACCTAACACATTTCAACCCGAGAAACGACTGGATGGCTATTGCTTGTCTTCACTTTTTCTCATGTATGTCTACCAAATTCAGAATTAATAAGCTTGTTGAGTTCTTGAGATTTGTAAGATAAAGGGTCATGTGTGCTGAGCTAGGGAGATGGCTCAGTGATTCATAGTGCTCCGACTCTTCTAGAGGACACAAGTTTGGTTCCTAGCACCCAAGTTGGCCAGTTTATAACTGCCTGTTATACCAGCTCCAGAAGATCTCACTTCCTTGTTTAGTGTCTGTAGGCAGCATTCACACGTAGACATACGCACAGAAATGCAGATTCATAGACAGATACACATAGTGATGAACAAGCAAACACAAATCTCCAAATGCAAAAAAGACATATCTTGTCTCCTTTGATTATCCTAAGGTATCTAAGCCTAAAATTCTGCAGCAGTAAACCACTAGAGTGAGTACATTAGTCTTTAGATAGTTTCCTAGACGTGTACCTGGGTCTAGTTTGCCTACAACTCCTCTGAGAAGATAGTTTTATGTACCATAATCCAAAAGGACACTAGAAATTCGGGAACCATGCCCATGCCCCTTCTCATTGTTGTCATCAATATTATCAAAGGCATCATCATTATTATAGGAATAACAATGGCTTCTAAAGACCAGTTGCCTCATTTGTGCTATGCAGATGCTCATACTATAAATATTGACTGACATGTGCATGTGTGCTTGTGTGTGGCCTTTTGTTTTGTATGTGTATTGTTCACTGGGCTTACATAATCCTCACATTAGCCTTGAAAAGTAGTTGTTATTAATTTCTCTCAATTTCTAGAAGAGTGAGTTAAGATTTGATCAGCGGTATATATATATATATATATATATATATATATATATATATATATCACACACACACACACACATATATGTATGTATGTATGTATGTATTTGAAGAACTTAAGCCATTTCTCACAGGCCAGCCTGTAAGAAAATGTGTTTAAGCACACATTGAGAATTTTTTTTTTTGTTGCATTTATAAATTTTACAGTGTAAATATTTGAAAATCCAAGGTGTTCAGGCTAGAATGTAATGAGAGATAACTAAATTGAATGGGCTCTGAAGAGTCTTCATACTCAAAAGTGCTAGAAATCTGAGACAAAGAAGAAAAATAAACACCTCCTGCTTGCTTGTTTTGGGCTTCCAGTGAATTGCAGAAGGAGCCACAGAAGCGCCAGAAGACAATATTTTCTATCTGATGGCCTCATCTTTGTTGGGAAGATAGCGTGTGTTTCCTGGGAGTAGAGCATAGTTCCCACTGAGGATTAGCCCTGTAACTACTGGGCAGTCCTAGGGCCAGGCAGTTGAGTGCTTAACTGACAGCATCATGAACCCGAGTCTATACTTGGCTGCTGCCTTGGTCTATAATCTCCTGCATTCATCGGTGTTTTTTGTTTTCAAAGGAGCTGATTTCATAGAGCAATTATGTGTGCCTGAATGATTGTGCTTGATTGAAACAAAATAAAGGAGGAGATTTTACACCAATAGGACTGGAGGAAGCAAGGAAGCTAAGCTAAAAAAATTGCTTAAGCTTGTAGGTACAAATTTCCCCATTCTTATTTTCCCCCACAAAATAAAACAAACCCTTAGCAAATATATATAGCGATCAAATACTGTAAGAATTATCCTCTGGTGTAATTATGAATAAGAAACAGGTCTCACCTGAGGGTTAGTCTTCTAAAATCAAAAGCACTGCCAACTCACTAAACAAAGTCCACACATATCTGTGTTACGCTGACTTTGGTGGAGAAGAAAGTGTGGTAAATAAACCTAACTTTTTACTAAAGCTAACTTGCAGCCTTTCAAGTGAGCCCTGGGGTATTCCGCTCCTCTCTTGTTGGGGGGTGGGGGTGGAATAGTCACTCATGCCTTGTAAATCTTGAAGAGATGTTGCAAATATCACACAGAATAATGGCTAGGAGGCCCTGTGAAATCCATGGTGTATTATGCAGGCATACCCTTAAGAAGCCTGCTTTGATGTCAATGATACAAGATAGAGAGTATAAATCAATATAAAATGGACAGCAAAGGAACCTGAGTATACCATGTTCCAGTGCCAGCCACTTGTTGGTTGAATTAACATATCATTGGGAAAAAAAATGGAATAAGTTTGGCAAAAGTATGGACTTTTCGAAATAATGTTTCTGTGTTCTATAAGCAGCTATGTATGATTAGCTGGCGTAGAGGCAGATGAAACAGGTTTTATACTAGACTGAGAGGATGAAGTTCCCTGTCAGGATTCCCCCACCCTGCAAAAGGGAATCTAGATGCCTGTGCTTCAGCTAACCTTCCAGAATGTAAAGGGAGTTAGAATGAAAGACATAAGGCTTTCCCAGTGTGCATATTACTGTCCTACTGATGGAAGAACCCAATTCTTTGAGAAAGTGTATTTTCCACCTTTGATTAACTTTTCATCTTTCAAATTCAGGAAAAAAACCCTTAGATCTTAAGTATATTTAGGTATGGTGAGTATCTAGCTTTTAACAGAATCCTACATGCCATAGATATATAACTGATACCTGGAAGAAAACAACATGAATTCTAATAATTATTTTCTAAATAGGAAAGCTTACACACAGCTAGTTTACTACAATTCTGAGAATCTGGGAACATTTTTGTATTAATTCAATAGCATCCTAGCCCTAAGAAAGAGATAATAGTCTTCACTAAAGAGTGATAGGGGAGTAATTTAACTCGTTGCGATTCTTGTAGATGGTGGGGTCCAGTTATCAAGACTCAAAAAGCCTTTAGTTTGACTGTATCATGGGTTTTGTTCAGATTGGTTCTGGGCCCTGGCTGGTCTCCAGGAGATAATGGGAAACTAAAAGCATAGAAACAAAATGCTGCTAGAGGATTAACTTCACAATTCAATCACTACTGGGCCTGACCATGAGAAGAAAGGCATCTTTTCCCACTAAGCTAATAGCTGTCTCTCTTCTCCAGTGCTCTGTTTCCTGTGGTGGTGGAGTGCGGATTCGCAGTGTCACCTGTGCCAAGAACCTTAATGAACCATGTGACAAGACACGGAAACCCAATAGTCGAGCTCTGTGTGGCCTCCAGCAATGCCCATCTAGCCGTAGAGTTTTGAAACCCAATAAAGAGAGAGCTCCCAATGGGAAAAATCAAACAACATCAGAACATGACCCCTTTAAGCCCATCCCAGCACCTACACCCAGGCCCACACCACTGTCCACACCCACAGTGCCTGTGAGCACAAGTACTCCTACAATCAACAGCCTTGGCTCTACCATAGCATCCCAAGAAGATCCAGATGGGATAGGATGGCAGAATAATTCAACCCAAGCTGAAGAGGACTCCCACTTCCTTACTTCTTCTGGAAGCACCTCCCAGGCCCCCCTGACTTCCTGGTCTTTGAGTATCCAGTCCGATGATGAAAATGTTTCCAGTTCAGCTATAGGTCCCACTGCAGACGGTGACTTTGCAGCAACCACAAGTGACTTTGGCTTATCATCTAGCAATGCTATGACTTGGCAGGTAACTCCATTTTATAGCACCATGACTACAGATCCAGAAATGGAGATACATAGTGGTTCAGGGGAAGACAGGGACCAGCCTTTGAACAAGGAAGAAAGCAACTCTGTGATATGGAACAAGATCAGAATACCTGAACATGATGCTCCCATGGAGATGGATGCCGAAATACCGCTTGGACCTCCACCAACATCTTATGTGAGGGAAGAGCCCTCATGGCCTCCTGTCAGTACAATGATGGAAGGCTTATTACCTGCCTGGTCCTTCAAAAATGAGACACCCAGAGATGAGGGGATGATCACTGAAAAATCAAGGAAGACTCCACTCCCTCTTGGAGGAGAGCCCCAGCCAGCACCCTCAGAGAAGTTAGGAAACCATGACCAATTAGCATTGCCAAATGATACAAGTCCAACCCAAGGCTCTGGGCCTGTCCTGACTGAGGAAGATGCTTCCAGTCTGATTGCTGAGGGATTTTTGCTAAATGCTTCTGATTACAAGCATCTTATGAAGAACCATAGCCCTGCATACTGGATTGTTGGAAACTGGAGTAAAGTAAGAGATTTTGTTTTCTGTTTCCTGTCTTAGACCTGATTTCTTATGAAAAATGTCTAGGAATGGTATATTGTGAAAATCCCAAATGAACTTGCATTAGAATGTGTAATTGGGCATGGAGGTACACATATGTAATCTTAGCTCTTGGTGGGCTGGGACAGGTGGATTGTGAATTGAATGCCAGCCTGAATGCAAAACAGATTTGGAAGCCAACCTGGTTACATAATAAGATTTTGTTGAAATAAAAGAGAAGGAAAGAAGGGGAATGTAAAGAAAGGAGAAGTAGTGATTGAGAGAGAAGGGAGATAGATGGAGAGAAGAGGAGGGAAGGAAAGATGGATGATAAGTGATAGATAGAGAAGCAGACTACAGCTGTTAATTAATAACAACCTTCTCATATAATATAGCTATCAATATAATAACAAATATATAGTTACAGCGATTTATAAGGCATGCTAATTTCCAGAACATTTTCACATACCGTCTCTTATGATTTTTCCTTTGACTCTCCTAGAGAGTAGATGATGTCCATCCCATGCATGCTGATGTACAAGTAGAGAACCTAAGATGCTAATGGCTAAGTAAATGTCCAAGGACTTACATTCAGTGGGATGATGAACTTTCTCTTTTCACTGTAGCCTACCGTCTCTATGCAGAATTCTGGCAACAATTTACAAATTAAAGGTGAAGCATTCTTTTATGTAAATTAACCAGCCTCCATGGATCATGTTATTGACTTTAACAGCAGCATATGGGTAAATTCAAAACTCTAAAAGTTTCTATGCCAAATCTGTAATTATTTCCATTTGAACTATGTTTTCCCATGGATTTATGTTCTAAAGTAAGTTACCACATTTTTCATTGGTGAATCAACATCTTGTATCTATTCACAAAAATCTGGCTTCAGAGGTAAAAAGATATTTGTGCTCATAATGATCTCAATTATGAGCAAATGTGTCTCATAGCCCAAGGTTTTAGTCATACTTCCTGTCTGATAAATTCCAAAGTACTGTAATGACAAGAGGTGACAGTAAAAACTGACAAGCCTGGAGGTATGTTAGAAGTAGGATTTTAAGCTAATTAACATGAGTTCTCTACTGCAATACTTACTGCAGCCCAAGAAGGTTGATGACACACTAGAGGTGAGCCTGAAAAAAGTTAAGTAACTAGAATCACACATACCAACTGAAAGAGCAGGGATTTGAACTTGGATAGCTGAGAACGCACAATCCCTTCATTTGCAAATCAGAACACATTACCATCCTCTGTGCCTTTGGTTTTATTTGATGTTCCTTTGCTTATATTACATATTAAAGCAAAGTCAGTTATGTGAAGACCCTAAGTTGACAGATGAAAGAATCGTGAATTCCACAAGAACATATTTTATAACAACACAGAGGGTACCTCCTGGTTACTTTTGAATTCACAAAAAATAAATAGCCCCTATGATATCACCACCATTGATTTAGTATAGAAATTTTAAAGTAAAGTTGACTTTCTCAGGGTTTCTTAGAATGATTTCTCTCAAATAGTATTCTCAAAATGTATTTGTCTTTCTAAATTCATTCCATATCACAAAGGAGCAAAGAGAGTGCTTGCTGTCTTTGTGTGTGTCAGAGCAATTCAATGGGTGTGGCCTTTCACGCCTCTGAGATATCCAGGGATAGCTAGTATGTTTTTGTGTGTATGGGTCTGGGGTTCTTGAGGAAGGCAATAACTAGAGATAGAACTTAGCAGCCATGATCAGTGGGTGGTAGGTATAGCCTTGTAATTAAGTGAGGTTACCCAAAAGCTACCTGCACACTGCAAAGACCTGTGGCCCAAGAGTGGAAACCTAGAAAACACAACCAGTTTTAAAGAGATGGCTAAAAAGATAACCCACTGGGAAGTCTGGTAAGGAATAATCTAATAGAAAAGACTTATATAAAGAGAGATGGTACCATTTGTAGTTAGGAGTGACTCAGCTTTTGCACTTGACCATTGGCAGGTCTCTGATGACATTAGGGAGAACAGGCTTAGTACTTAGCTGGAAGCTGCAATAGGAAGAAAGGATTCTTTAGGAAACTATCTCAGTAATTGGGGGGAAAGCTCTATACTAGGACTATTAATAAGCATAGACAGCTCTTCTCAGATCAGAAGTTAGTATGGAAGTTTAAAGGCCCTGGTGACTGTGAATTTAAAACCATCTTGGGCTGCATAGCAAGTTCCAGATCATCTTGGGATGTATAATGACTTCTTGGGAATAAGAAATATTAAAACAAGTATTGATTTGGGGATGACCCATCTCTTATCTTTTTATCCATGCTCAAATCCCAGAACACATGTGTCCTTTCTGGATTTAAGTGTGTTGCAGTTATTTTGTCCTGATGATGTTCAATAGATGCTACTCAGTTGGCAAATGTTTATTAATTCAATAAGCTAAAATTCAAGTTACTATATCCAAGAAAATGAAAACATAATAAAATACACATGAATTTTATAATGACTTTTGATCCCAAGGCTTTAAACATTTTGAGTATAATAAATCAAGACATAATTCATTTAGACTCAAATGTTATCATTCAACTTTGACAAAACTAGTTGTCTTATTGAATTTATCATAATCCACCAAAAAGGTTGGCAACAATGTTATAGTCACCAAAACTACTGTTACCTAAGAAGTTTGGCTCCAGAAAAGGAACTGGATCATTTAAGCCTTTTAGAACAACAAGAATATAATGAAAATTAAAGCTCTCTACTTGGCAAGGGACCCCTACATGGCACTGTTTAGTAACTACTCCTTTTATATATTTTTTAGAAAAAGAAATGTGTCATATATGGATTTATCAGAGAAAGTCAGAATTCAAAATGAAAGCCCTGGGTTTTTGAGCATCTCAGAACCCCAATGCTTGTGTCTGCCTGTTTCTGAAGCTGTTTTTTCAGTAAACAGATCACTCATCTCTCAATTACAATGTCTCTGAAACCTAAGAATCTCCATTGATGCTAATCTGCCTCCACCTCACTAGAACAATCTCTAGTAGTGTTTGACGTCAGACAACCTCATCAATTCAGTCATCTTCGTTTTGTTTCCTGCTAGTTAAAGGCTGAGCAGTTCCTAGGCTGATGGTAGGAAGGATTTGGAAGTGGTGGGGGGGACACTTTTTTGGTTTTAAATAATGATTACATTTAATATATGAGAGATCAAAAATAATAGAAATACCTACAGTATTCAGGAAAATCTTTTGTTAAGGAAAGATTCCCAAGCCCAAAGTACCAATAGTATCTCAGTAGTTAGAAATAAAGGACCCTTGTCTGTACATCTCTATTGTTTCCCTTTTCTGACCCTCTCCATACACCACTGCAGGAGATGTAAGAGGCTTGTTCTAACTGTGTCAGTGTTCTGCTTACATACTCTACCTTTCAATACGTACAGATCAGATGAAGTGCACTCTCTCAGTAATGTAAGGCGGTGATCAAAAAAAGTAAATGGTTGTATCTTTTCATAAGCTGACTTTCTAGTCTTGCTGCTAGTCTGCATCCAATTTGCACTTCAGAACTCTAAAGTGCCCAGTCTCCTTTATCCTCTATGTCCTTGTCCAGTGCTCTCCTCCATGCTGCTTCTACCTGGGCTCTCCTACCCTGTTCACTCTGCCTTCATACCCTGCATCACCTTGGGGTCATTTTCAGCTTCTTCTTCTGTAAAGCTTTTCTGATCCCTAACCCAGAAATCATATTTAAAGTTTCCCAGGGCCTGATCTGAAGTCTCTCTTAGGATATACTCTCAGCTTCTTTCCTGCATTAGAAGATTGCCAAGGCCCTCACTGTACATCACACTTCTACTAATTAAGGTTTCAGGATTACTAATTGATATAAAGCCTAGGTTGGCCCTATTAAAAAGGCATGCAGTTTGAAAATGCACTTGCTGGGCTTGAACCCTGAGTAACTGTATCCTGACACTCCCTCGGTTTCTTCATCTCTAAGGAGGTGATAGTTGTCTGATTCCTAAGATTGGTACGAAGTAGAAGAAATAGCTGTGGGCTACAGAAGAACACCAGATACATAGCAAGAAGGAGGGGAGTTTTCAATTTGTATTCACATAACAGAAAATGTGAGTGTCATGTCCTGTGCATTGTTATGGTCCTTATTTTGACAGAATCCCTCATTTCATCTCATTGAATTCTTCTTTCAGTAAGATCCCCTGGGCCAGCCCATTAAATGTAGACTTCTGTAGTCAAGTAGAATGCAGGTGAGAGTATAATTCCACATCTTTTCACAGATATTTTTCAGATGCTGCTGGCCTGACCCTCCATAATGCCCCAGTTCTACTATCCCACACCTGCTTCTTGACCTGATGGGTCAGTTGCTGCCAGGGGCCCAGGACAGAATGAAGTTACCCCTCCTCTTCTTCAAAGTCCTCTTGTTTCCTCCCATCTCCTACTTCCAATTTGAAAGTAATTAAATTTAAAAAAAAAAAACTGTAATCTACAGAATGCGATTTTTGTTTTGCTTTTCCTATTTTCTGTGGATTTCCTCTTGTCAGATTGACTTTTGGACCATTGCAGGATGCCTAAATAGAAACTGTCAAAGAAAATTAAACCAATTCTGGTGAGAATAAAACTTCAAGCTCTGGAAATAATATATATGATTTGCCACATAAATATGGCACGGAGAACTATGGCTGTCTCTTGAGATTTAATGGGATCATTGCTAGCCTGGTAATATGGTCTCATTAGTAACTTTCCTAGGCTTTCCTAAGTGTTATATTTTCCTTCTATGTCACAGTTTTAAGTTACCAGCACAGCATACTGTCTGTGTGTGCTTGTGCAAGGCAGAGTGCATGAGTGAACTTCCATCCTGACTGCAACTCAACATGAGGGACACTACAGTTGCCACCAGTTTTGCAGGCTTAGGGGGGGGTCCATAATTGCACAAGCTCACACTGTTAGCAAATAGCAGAACTGTGATTATTCACTGCATAGTTGAACCATCAACCAGGAGGTTCTATCCACTTCAGCCTGTTCTCTCAGGTCCCTGCTGGGGCTCAGCTGAAAGCTGGCCTGGGGTGGCTTCAGCTGAGTCATCTGATTCTGTTTCATGTTAGCTCTTGTCTTTTAATGTGTGGCCCAGACAAAAGCAGAGTCCAGAGCAAAAGCAGAATGCAAAACCTGGTAGCTAGCATAGCTTTAGCCACCATGCCCCGTTAGACAAAAGACGACACAAGAACAGAGTCGATTTAATTCCATCTCTGACGAGAGTGTGAGGGTGAATGATGGAGAACATTAGTGGTCTTAATCCATGACGTGCATGTTATCTGTCACAGCCTCTACTAAACAGATGTATAATTACATTCAAAGAGAAACCAAAAAGACTCAGATCAAGTACTAAAGGATTGTAAGGGTAAGAAGAAATTGCTTCATACAAATGAAAATTGATATTAGATTATGACATTGGGTATTTTCTACTTTTCCCATTCTGGGATTCTACAATTTACCTAAGATATAAATGTGACTATACATATATGTATATTTATACATATGTATATAAACACACACACACACACACACACACACACACATATTCTTTATTATACTAAAATTTGTACCAGATGAAGCACCAAGTTGTATAGAGGGCAGATGTGTAGCCAAGGAAACATAAGGCAGCTCTTGATTTATATAATTTATCAAAAGAAACTGTCTTTTAAATATGCTCACATCTGTCTTTTATGTATTCAGAAATGACACTTTCCTAAGGATGAGCAGGAAAAGAGAATACAAGGGGTGGGGGAGATAAAATGGGACAAACTGTGTACTCTTCAAGGTGAATGCAAGCTAAACTTGTGATAATGAAGGAAACACCCAGAGAAAAATAAACTCTACCTATGGAAAACGTCACTTAATGCATTCTCTGCCACTGGATCAAGGAGTGAAGGGTAGCCTTTCGTAAGTTCTTCCCTACTCTAGCTGTGGTCTGAGAGCCAACACTGTCAGCACCATCTGCGCTTTGTGAAAATGTAGAGTCTCGAATCTGCATTTAGTGGGGTTCCTGGAAGTTACCTAGAGATGCTAGAGTTTGAGACACACTACAGAATATATGACGTGGGCTCTGGAGGAAGAATACCCCATCTTCCTCCATGGGCAAGCCAGCATTAAGCTTCAGTGTTTCGTCTAGCCTATAATAGTACTAACCAGTACAACAAGGTTGCCATGGAAAGAAAGTGGGTAACAGTCATTGCCACATTAGACATGAGCTACAAGGCAGATGCACACATCTGACATCCTTTCTGAACCGGAAGTGGTATGCAGTGTGCCTGTGGTCTGGGTATTTGTGTCAGTATGTATTATCAAGGAAAAGCATATTTCATTTATTTGCTTTAGTATACAGCTGGGTGATCCCTAACTGCAGATATTAAAGCCATTCCCTTTAAAGTATTCATCCAGACATTCAAATTTTGTGTTTATTTATATCTGGGACAACCTTAGCATCTGGGACAGGAAGCCTTTGGCTCCGAGTCCCCAGTGATAGGTGGTCCTGAGAAAAAGCTTTGTCTGTCTTCTCTTCCTTCATTCCTGCTGCAGTGCTCTACCACCTGTGGGCTGGGGGCCTACTGGAGGACCGTGGAGTGTAGCACGGGGATGAATGCTGACTGCACCACCATTCAGAGGCCAGACCCTGCTAAGAAGTGCCACCTCCGCCCCTGTGCTGGCTGGCGAGTGGGAAACTGGAGCAAGGTAATCTTTGATGCTGTGTATTCACGGAAAGGGGTGGGCCCTATGTGGACACTTGCCAAAAATGTCTACCCTCCTCCTATCTCTCTCCTTGCCTCCCTTCTGTATGTCTCCTTTAAAAAGCAAGGGACATTGGCTTATTCTAAGTTATAGAAGACCTAGAAGTCAGACATGCTATTAATATGCAAACTTGTACCTGTGTGTCATCACTGTCTTGAGATAAGCTCAAGAAAACATTTTCAAAATGAGTTGCTTTGTCTAGTCTGCAGTTCAATATTTCTCAGTTATTTCAATTTTGCATTGCATGAAAATTATGATTGTATAATGAATAATTATACATTGTCACATATATAAAGTCGTGGCTCAATGGCTCTTCACAAAAAAAAAAAAAATGTTTCATTTCCCTAAAATGAAAAGAAAACAGAAGCATTAAGAATAATCCAGGGCTAGAGGAATGAATGGTCCAGCAGTTAAGAGTGCTTTCTGTTCTTACAGAGGAACTGAGTCTAGCTCCCAGTATTTACACAGGGTAGATCACAACCACCTGAAGCTCCAACTCTAGGGGACTCAATGCCCACTTCTAACCTTTACACATGAACATATAGAGGATTCGCGACACCATGAGGAAAGCAACAATACCAACCAACCAGAGCCGCCAGGGTCTAAACCACTAGCCTGGGAGCGCTTAGGGAGGGACCCATGGCTCCAGCTATATATACAAGGGAGCTATATATAAGTGGGAGAAGAGATCCTTGGTCCCATGAAGGCTGGACATCATGGGGGGGGGGATATTCGAGGGTGGGGAGGTGAGGTACAGGGAAGGGTGGGTGGGGGTACACCAACGTGGAGGCAGGAGGAGGGGGGAAGGGATAGTGAGTTCCTGGGAGGGAGGGGGGAAATGGGGGTAAGGAGAGAACATCTGAAATGTAAATAAAATTTCCAAAAAAAAAAGTAATAATAATAATAATAATAATAATAATGTGGTGGTGATGATGATGATGATGAATGATGACCATACTTTAAAGAATAATCTGACCACTAAAAAGTATTCCATGATGGCACATGTCTGTAATCCCAGAATCCAAGGGGAGATAATCATGGGTTAAGAGCCATTCTCAGTTATAGCATGAGTTCTAGTTCAACCTGGGCTACAGAAAACCTACTCAAAAACAAACAACAAAAAAGGTATGTTCTCATATTAGTATGCATTTTACAACCTTGTTTTACAAGGTCCCTTAAGAAAGGGATGGGTAAAGTCTTCCAATTAATCCAGGTGCTTTGAAGGTACCTAGTCAGGCTGTCTGCCCATCATCCTGTACTGAAGTTGAGTCAGACCTTGGGAGACACAGCAGCCAGCAGCAGAGTTTGGGGCCACCCAGGTAGCAAGAGCAGGTGTGAGCTCTGGGTACCCCTTCATACCTTATAAATGCCCAGTGCCAGGCTTCCGGAGATGCCCATCACCTCTCAGCGTCCAGATTCTACAAGAGCTATGACTTGGAAGAGAGAAACGAATAGAAAGTCTGCAGGCTAGGACCGTCTAAAGTCTAGGAGAAGCTCTTTCTGTACGAAGTCTGTGTCCAGAAGAAGACCATGAGGTATCTCACTGGACAGACTTACCTACTAGAAAGTCTGCAGAGGCTCAGGACCGTCTAAAGTCTAGGAGACAGCTCCTTTGTCTGTACGAAGTCTGTGTCCAGAAGAAGACCATGAGGTAATCTCACTGGACAGACTTACCTACTAGGTAGACTTACCTTTAGGCAAGAGCATAAAACATCATCGTTGCACCTTGTGACCCTTCCCCCAAAGGAAGATTCTGAATTTGGGAAAGAGAGGGATAACTCCTTGAGAATCTCACTACATATTCTAATGACTCTTCAACCTCCCTTTTCTATGTTTCTACTATTCGTTTTTAAAGGGTAAATTCACATTCCTTTGAGGTGTTTTTTTTTTTCTTTCCAACTAATAAAAATCCAGAATACAACAAAGACACTTATCTATGAATCATCTTCCATATCAAAAATACCTATAGGAAATGTCTCTGTTTTCAGACTTGGCCAAGTGTCACCCATGTCCCAAAATTCCATTCACTTTTCATGGAGGATAATCATTTCCTTGAAAATGATATGACATGAAAAGACAGTTCCTCAAGACAGTCATGTCAGTGCTGAGGAATTATAAGATTAAAGATTCTGGAGCTCATGCCTGGATTTTGCCAGAATCCTCCCTCCTCCATCACCAGGGAGTTTAATTTTCTTCAGTTGACAGTTTGCTTTTTCAGAGTTTCTCAATACTAAAATTTCAATGTTACCTCTCCATTAGTCTACAAATCACTACCCAAATACAAAGACTTAAGTTCCTTACAGTCCAGGCTGAATTACAGACTTCCCTGAGCCACCAGCATCAGACCTGAGGCGCACAGTTAACTCTCCAGGGATTCCCCCCATCACCACGATTGATCACTGGCTAGATTGAGGAGTCTTGGCTGACTTCTGGCTCTAAGTGTGCCCTTCTCTAGTTTAAGCCTGAGTTAAGCGACTCCTGTGTGCATTTTTCATATTTGACAGGAAATGGGTTGCACATTAAGATTTCTACCTTCCTGGTACCTAGAGATAACAAAAACGCTCTTCCTCTCTGCATTCATCTGGCTGAAATAAAGCAAAGGTTCTTGTCTAACATAATTCTATTTTCATCAACATATTTCTATAGAATTAAATCCTACAGGAAAGTTGGTAGGGTGGTGCATGGCTGTACTTCTCAGGTTGCACCAGGATTATCATAAATTTAAGTCCAGCCTGAACCTCATAGTGAATTAAAAGGCAGGAAGGATTGTATAGCAAGACTCTGTCTCAGAAAACAAACAAAACCATCCTAGAGGTAGTAGTGCGCTGAGAATCAAGCACATTTGAATTGGTATTCCTACCCTGTCTCTAATTAGTGTGTATTCATCCAGCTGATTAGAAGGACTTAATGTACTCATGTCAGAAATAAGTTAGTAATACTGCTTCTACTTAACATATGAGGTTGTGTAAAGGATCAAAATGTATATTTATTAACTTTTATTTCTACAACAAACACCTGAGATAATCTGTGGAAAAAACTCGAGGGTGGCTTCGGCTCGGGCCGCACGCAGCGTCCAGAGAGCACGGAGGCAGAGTCTAGGGCCAGGGTCCTCGGGCTTTTTCGCGGCCAGGTTCCCAACATACAGGAGAAAGTCCCAGACCCAGAAGACACGTGGAATCCAAGAGATGAAAGTTTTATTGTCCATGATGGTAGTTGGATCTGGATGTGAATGTGTGGCCCCCCAAGAGCCTGGGAGTAGCTGACTTATATAGAGGGTGGGAAGGAGGAGGGACTAGGGAGGAATAACTTAATTAGCTATGCCCCGGCCTTTAGATAACTCATTAATATGTAAATTTCTTTGATAATCACAACACAGTACAAATGCAGTGATCATGCCCTTCTGACACTTGAGAATGTTGGGACCATTTAATCACCCAGCTTATGTTTATGTTGATATCAGTGAAGAAATGGAGTCTTGGAGAAATAATTTACCACACTCACGCAGCCATTTGGTGCCAGGGTTGTAACAGAATGCCTTGTGGTGACTTCCTGACCTGTGCTCCTTAACTTCCTCATCATATGTCTCTGAGGACTCTGTATGAATCTAGTTGAAAAAGATGACACAAGTCAAAACCATCCCCAAGAAGAAGAGGTGGACATTTCATTTTATTCCTATCAATGAATCCATTAATAAAGGCATTATTACTTTCTTTAATTTTGTAAACTTAATATAAAAATATCACACACTTATCCACCATTAAAACAACAACAAATCCTTGAGATAATGGAATCTGTCTCCACTGTACCTTGATTCGGTTTGCAAAACACTTCAGTTAAAGTAACTGACACTGTAACTGGAAAACTATCTTGATTTTGACAGAGCATTAGCTAGTTTTTCTGCTCCCTTATCCTGACTCCTGTCCTCAGGCTGGCCCACAGGCTCCATATTAGGAAGTACAAATAGGGCAAGAAGAAAACGAATGCATCAATTGGCATTCTCCACACAAAAGCAAACCGGCATTAAGAGTGAAGTGATTTCAATATGCTGCCACTTCTGCCTTGTTAATGGAAACTAAGACCCCTTTGAAAATGAAACAGAAGGATAGATTTAGAAAGTGTTTTTCCCTTGTGACTGCTCACAGCATGCTAGTAAATTTCACTTCCCATTGTATGTGTACAAACTTTCAACAATAGAATAATGCTAATTTGAAAATTGTATTTGGGAATAGTGGCTTGTAGTAACAAATAGAACACGAGAAAATAAAATCTCATTTTACACTTGTTTCTTGTGAAATTTACTCCTCTTAATAGAGCTAATTATGAAGTAGCAGATACTTTTATTTTTCTAAATGTGCTTAGCACATGGGAGGAAGATAAAGATTTTTTTTATTTGCATTTTGTTGAAGCTGTCTGCTAGCTTGATCATTCTTGAATTGTGAAAACACTAGAGCCTCCATCTACCACTTGGGCAAGTGAGCCTATATCTTCCCATGTTACAGACGGTGCTGTTTAGTGTTGACAACTTGACAGGGTCTAGCTGACTAGGTATGCTCATGGAGGTTATCTTATTTAGCTTAATTGAGTTGGGAAAACCTTTCTATTGTGGGTGGCACCATTCCCTAGGTTTGAGTCCTGGACTATATGAAAAAAGAAAAGGTTAACTAAGCACAAGAATTCCTCGATGCTTCTTGACTGAGGATAGAGTGTGACCAGCTCCCTTAGGATCCTACCATTGTGAGTCTTGTCATGATGGGCTATAACCTACAAATGTAGCTAAAATAAATTCTTTCTAATTGCTATTTTTCTGGGGATTTTAATCATAGCAATAGAAAACAAACAAAGACACAGGTCAAGATTTTTACCAGGTGTCTTGGTGCATGTTTCTGGACAGTGGGAGAAGGTAGAGCAGTAGTTTTGGAAATCTTCTACTGAAAGAATTTGAGGGATTTTCTCTACTCAGTTGCAACCCTCAATGATGATTTCTGGGAAAGCCAGGAGTGCATGATGTTTCTTGATTAAAGAGGAGGGTCAGAGGGCAACATACAGACATCCTTCTATAGTATATGCCCTTTCATGGTGGTACCTTCTCAGTCAAGACTCTCAATGGAATCACTATGAAGAACAGAGAGGGTAAAGACAGGGTTGCTGGGCATGGAGGCACATATCTGAAGTCTTAGTGCTCAGGAGGCTGAGGCAGGACGTGCATGATGTCAGACTAGGCTATCCTATCTCCACGAAAGGAAAAAGAAAGAAAGAAAGAAAGAAAGAAAAGAGAAAGAAGAGAGAAAAAGAGAGAGAGGGAGGGAGGGAGGGAGGGAGGAGGGAAGGGAGGGAGGGAGGGAGGGGAGGGAGGGAGGAAGGAAGGAAGGAAGGAAGGAAGGGAAGAAGGAAGGAAGGAAAGGAAAAAAAAGGGATACAGACATTGGTTTTCCCTTTGGGGGTCCAACTAGCAGTTTCTCAGAATTCATTTTCTTGATTCAACAAATTCATTCTGGTCATTCATGCTTGCCTGGCCCCATGTTGAGCGCCTGTGGTACACTGCTGAATGAGTACTTAGGGCACTTCTTCCATGGCAGTGTCAGTGATACAAACCATGGACAAAATAAATGAGATCTTTTGCATTTCAAGTGCTATGCCATGGAGAGAGAGAGTGGAACCAATAACAGGAGCATGTTTTGTTTAAGGAAGACCTCGGCTTTACAAGTAGTGAGATGGCTCAGTGGGAAGGGGTGATAGCCTCACAAGCCTGAGGGCCTACGTTCTAGCCCCAGAACCCAATTAAGTTAAAGATAGAGAATCAACTCCACAGTCCTGTCCTCTGATCGCCAATGTGTGCCACAGTGGCAGACACATGCTGTTGCATACATGTCATATCACTCACTGTGGCAAGTAACATTTGTTTAAAGTGGTCTCATTTAATCTAATGCTTGGGCAAAGGGAAAGAGTAGAGCACCAATTCAGAAAGCAGAGGAAGGGACATTTAGGATGTAAGGACCACAAGGGTACACTGTTAAGCTGGGAAGTCTACTGATGAGTGCAGTCCTCCCATTTTGGGCCCAAATATGCAGCAAATGTAGGTGGTAAGGGATCAGGAAAGCACTTGAATCAAATGAGAGACAGGTCAGAGACTAAGTCTTGGCTGCAGGTAGCCTAAGTTACCAGTGCTGTCCTGGTCCAAATGACATGGAAAGCTGACAGGTGAACCCTGCAATTTCCAGATACAGAGCAGGATGCAGGGACTGTTTCACAAGGTGGAGTCAGGGGAGGGAGCTATAAATAGACTGGTCTGGAGACTTTCTGTGGACATGTGCCATAAGGCAAACATTCAGTGATGGAGGCAGGTAATGACAGCTTTGCTCACTCCTGTGAGTCAAAGCATTGAACAGTTACTCAGTTTGTTTCTATAATATAATCCCTACCTAAGGGCTTTATAACCATCCTGTGTTCCAGTCATGGATAAAAACGTTTTGTAGTGGAGCCCTGAGGTTCTGAGAAATGAAGGTGGTTTGTCAGAGTGGTCCTTTCACTGGGACAAAAATGCCCCATCCCAGAAGGCCTTGGATGCTGGTTTACTTGCAGTGGATACAGGTATTTAGCAGGAATGACCACCTCTGAATCAAACTGTAACCTGTGCTGAGAGGCCGAGGTTTTTGTCTTCTTGCAGCCTTGAGATAACAGTTAAACATCCCAGTTTGCAGATATGTTCTCTGAGGCTCAAAGTGTATCCACTGGGAAATTATGTATCCATAATCATCCAGGACAAAACTGGGGTATTCACCCACTGCTGACAGACCTCCAAACTGTCACACATTGAAACACTGGTTTTTGGGGGGAGGTGAGGGAGGGTTTGGTTTTGGTTTTTGACACCAGGAGACCCAAACTAGAAGATCTGCTTATATGATTGCCTCTCCATAAATATGAAGGAAAGTTGGGTACATGCAGACTAGGTTTGACCTCTTTCCCCATGCTGGGAGCCTGAACTTCCACAGTGATGGAGTGTAGGGTCCTGATGGGAAGGATTCAGCTGTTACCTCTGCCTTTGTTCTCCATTCAGTGCTCCCGAAACTGCAGTGGAGGCTTCAAGATTCGTGAGGTTCAGTGCATGGACAACCTGGACCATCACCGGAGCCTGAGGCCATTTCACTGTCAATTCCTGGCTGGCGTTCCTCCTCCGCTGAGTATGAGCTGCAACCTGGAGCCTTGTCAAGAATGGCAAGTGGAGCCCTGGAGCCAGGTATGGCACCCAGAAGGGACATGCAGCATCGTGGAGACTTGAGTCTAGAGTCTAATAGACCATGAATTATTGTATTAACATATGAGTGTGGGAGTTAGAGAAGACCACACTGGAATCATGCCAGAGATTCAGTTCCATTTAGTGACCCCACACTGTATGGGGGGAACAGCCACCTTGCAGGAGCTGAAAGAATGCCACTGGGAAAATGATATGGTATGTTATCAGCTATGAAAGTAGAGTTCTTTATTAGAACGTGGTCTCACAATAGACATATTGTTAATCAGAGGCCCCGGGGATATGAACACATGAGATGATTCAAAATAGACTACTTTGAGGAGCATGTGTATAATAATAGCCTTGCACACCTAAGTCTTCTTCAGTCAGGCTGAGAATAATGACCAGATCCTTCTCACCCCATATAATTTTAGATTCATGTCTCAGTCAAATACACAATGACTGTTTGCACAAATAAAAGAGAGGGTGCCTGTCATTTTTATGTATAAAGACTCTGCCGGATTTGGTGTCTAGAATATGAAAACACCAATACAGTTATTATTTTCAGATAAAGTATGATAGTCTCATTTCCCAATAGATAAGCACATCAATGGCTAAAAACATACTCCTAAGTATATCCACTACCAAACAAAGATGAGAAGCCAAATCTATAATGCATGGTGAGTGTGTACATGGGATATTTTATTGCCTACTTTAATTCTCACAATGATGTAGGTGGTAGGCCTTACTCGTTCCATTTTATAGTTGAATTTTAACTCAATGAGGTTCCACAACAGAAAATAAATGATAAAGTGCTTATTCAAGCCTCAGTCAGACTTTAGTTCCAGTGCCTACTCCTTTGTAGAACTTGGCTCAGTGAGAGTTGAGCAGAGAGTTAAGTGAGAAGGACTGAGTCATTAACTCTTTTATGGGTACCTTCAATGTATGCAGGAAGAGAACAGACATGAATGCAATGAAATTATTCAAAGTAGACTACTCTGATGAGCATACCTGATCCAAGCCTTCTTCAGTCAGGCTGACAATAATGACCAGATCCTTCTCACCCCATATAATTTTAGATTCAGAGCCTGAAGACACAGACCTAGCACAGAAAACTACTGACTCCCTTGTGACTTCTTACTTCACTCTGGGCCACTAACTCATGTTGATTCCTAGGGATCAGAACCACTCTGTGGTGTTTCCTGGAGAGATGTTGGAAAGTGGGACAGTATCCTCTATTTCCTCCTTCCCATTCTTATCAAACTTTAGACTGGAGTACCTGTTGCTCCCATACCTTCCCAGCCTCCAAGTTCTTCTCATATGCTAAGCCTAGCCTGGATCTGCTCAGGAAAATCTTTTAAATCATGGAAAAATTTTACAAAGAAGTTGAGATTTCTGGTCAGAAAAATAGCATTTTTAGGCTATCAAAGACACCAGTCAAAGACCAGTAGTGTTGGCTCTCACTTATAAGCTCAGCACCTGGGAGGCAGAGGAATGCCAATCTCTGTGAGTGGAAGCCAGTATGGTCTGCATAGTTAATTCCAAGCCTGACGGGCTGTATAGTGAGACCCTCATTCAATGTCCTCACAACGATGATCAGTCAGATCTTCTTTATTATGGAGAAACTATTATCTTTGTATTTCCTCCATAGCTGGGGAACCCCAATATTAATATATTCCCCAAAGGCTTCCTACCACCAACTTTTCTAAATGTCTTTGTTCTGAGAAAACCACAAAGTTGGAAGACGTCTCTTTGAAAACCCAATGGAGACTGGAACTTTAACTCCTGGAGCTGTTCAAATATTGAACACCTTTAGATGTTTTCATTAACCTGTTGTAATGCTCTGTTTAATGGCTTTCTACCCTGAGAATATTCTGGGCCCATTTGGGAAATCTCAGACATCTCAGACTAATTAAAGGCCAATGTATTTTAGCTATGGTATCTCTCCATCAGTAGTAGTCAAATGTTAGTACATTTCAAAATCATCTTGTCAACACATAGAGGGTTGGGATGATCCGCAGAGGGTCTAATTAGGGGTCTCAGGTGGGAAACTCTGAATATACAATGTGTCTTCTCTATGAGATGATGATGATACTGCTAGCCTTAGAATCACCAATCCATCCTAATTTATTACCCTCTTTTCCTTCTTCTTGGCCTTGAATCCGTCTACACATATGCAGAGCCACAGAATCCCAAGGTGGAATTATGTTTGTGTGGCTATCTTCTTTTGGGTTTGTTGGAAGAAGATTACTTTCTTGCCTTTTCTAGGGTGTAGTTTCCCTCCTTGTATTGGAGTTTTCCATTTATTATCCTTTGTAGAGCTGGATTTGTGGAAAGATATTGTGTAAATTTGGTTTTTATCCTGCAATATCTTGGCTTGTCCATCCATGGTAATTGAGAGTTTTGCTGGGTATAGTAGCCTGGGCTGGCATTTGTGTTCTCTTAGGGTCTGTATGACGTCTGTCTAGGATCTTATGATTTTCATAGTCTCTGGTGGGAAGTCTGGTGTAATTCTGATAGGTCTGCCTTTATAAGTTACTTGACCTTTTCCCCTTACTGCTTTTAATAGTCTTTGTTTTGTGCATTTGGTATTTTGATTATTATGTGTTGGGAGGAATTTCTTTTCTGGTCTAGTCTATTTGGAGTTCTGTAGGCTTCTTGGATGATCATAGGCATCTCTTTCTTTAGGTTAGGGAAGTTTTCTTCTATAATTTTGTTGAAGATATTAACTGGCCCTTTAAGTTGGGAATCTTCACTCTCTTCTATACCTATTATCCTTAGGTTTGGTCTTCTCATTGTGTTCTGAATTTCCTGGATGTTTTGGATTAGGAACTTTTTGCATTTTGCATTTTCTTTGACAATTGTGTCAATGTTTTCCATGGTATCTTCTGCACCTGAGATTCTCTCTTCTATCTCTTATATTCTGTTGGTGATGCTTGTATCTATGACTCCTGATCTCTTTCCTGTTTTCTATCTCCAGGATAGTCTCCTTTGAGATTTCTTTATTGTTCTACTTCCATTTTTAGGTCCTGGATGATTGATTTGTTCAATTCCTTCACCTGTTTAGTTGTGTTTTCCTGTAATTCTTTAAGGGAATTTTGTTTTTCCTCTTTTTGTGTTTAAGGGCTTCTACCTGTTTACCTGTGTTCTCTTGTATTTCTTTAAGGGAGTTATTTATGTCCTTCTTAAAATCCTCTATCATCATCATAAGAAGTGATTTTAAATCTGAATCTTGGCCCCAGCCCGCGCCTCCCGACTCGCAGGCCGCCCTTTAGCAGGTCGTCCCCGAGGCCCGGGCCCAGCCGCTCCTCAGCACCTCCGCGGGCTCCGAGGCCGGCGGGATGCAGCCTCCGGGCCCGCCCCCAGCCTATGCGCCTGCCAACGGGGACTTCACCTTTGTCTCTTCGGCGGACGCGGAGGATCTCAGTGGTTCTATAGCAGCTCCAGATGTCAAATTAAACCTCGGAGTAAGTGGAGATTATATCAAAGAATCTACAGCTACTACATTTCTGAGGCAAAGAGCTATGGCTGGCTTTTGGAAGTTGAAGATGAGGATCCTGAAGATAACAAGCCACTTTTGGAAGAATTGGACATTGATCTAAAGGATATTTACTACAAAATCCGTTGTGTTTTGATGCCAATGCCATCGCTTGGTTTTAATAGACAAGTAGTGAGAGACAATCCTGACTTTTGGGGTCCACTGGCTGTTGTTCTTTTCTTTTCCATGATATCATTATATGGACAGTTTAGGGTGGTCTCATGGATTATAACCATTTGGATATTTGGTTCACTGACAATTTTCTTACTGGCCAGAGTTCTTGGTGGAGAAGTTGCATACGGCCAGGTTCTTGGAGTTATAGGATATTCATTACTTCCTCTCATTGTAATAGCCCCTATACTTTTGGTGGTTGGATCTTTTGAAATGGTGTCTACACTTATAAAACTGTTTGGTGTGTTCTGGGCTGCCTACAGTGCTGCTTCATTACTCGTCGGGGAAGAATTCAAGACCAAGAAGCCTCTGCTCATTTATCGAATCTTTTTATTGTACATTTATTTTTTGTCCTTATATACTGGGGTGTGATCCACGTTGTACATGAATGAAAAAGATGGTGTTACATTTGTATTAAGCTGGGAATTCTTGCTGGAGGGATTGGAGAAAACATTACTAGTAAAATTTTATACATTCCAGATAGAGAGGCAGGCTTAAAGTCTTTTTAAAACAATACTTTTTGTATTTAAGTAATTGCAGTTATCTGGGATTTTTTTGGTCAGAATTCTGAATTCTGTTTGGTTCTTCATATTCTGCGAATAAATAAAAACATTGTGTTTTCAGATCGTGTCAATATTCACCTGAACACTTGTGCCAAAAGCACCTGGATGGGTGATTGTGTTTCACTTGAAGTTTAAATTTGACGACATCCTGAAAATCTAAAAGTGCAATTTTTTTCTTTAAAGAATTTTCTCTGGCACCACAGATCCTGTAGATACCTATTTATATTTATACATATATATTTATGAAATAATTCTTATTCACAAATATATTTCTGAATAGCCTAAAAATTAAGATACTAAATCTGATGCTTAAATTTTCTTAATTTGGCCATTGTTGTTTTTTGTTTAAAACTTAAAATTTGATTTTTAAATTGTTTGTAATTTTTTTTTTTTTTTTAAATCTGAATCTTGCCTTCCCGGTGTGATGGGATATCCAGGACTTGCTATGGTGGGAGAATTGGCATCTGATGATGCCAAGTAGCCTTGGTTTCTGTTGCTTAGGTTCTTGCACTTGCCTCTCACCATCTAATTATCTCTAGTGTTAGTTGATCTTGCTGTCTCTGACTGGAGTTTGTCCCTTCTGTGGATCTGTGAGCCTGTGATCTTAGGTGTGTCAGCACTCCTGGGGAGACCAGCTCTCTCCTGGGAAGGATTTTGTGAGACATTGGCTCTGGTGCACAGATGGAGACCAGAAGGATCCTGTCCCCAGCTGCTCCCTGTTCTTCTACCCTGTGCACTCCTGGCAGGTCCCTCTTTGGACAGTTATTGGAACAAAAGTGATGATCTTACCTCTGGGCTTAGGAGTGAGAGCAGTAACCTATCATCTATACTGAAAAACCACTCCTTTAAGGAACCTATGAAGATGCTCCGGGTTCTTATATCAATACAAAGTTCTCTAGTACACAGTTGAAATGAGAGCAAAATGTTTTCCTCTGTCATTGACTTTTAACCAATTGCCCATGTTGCATGTCAGTGTTCTAGGTCCTGTGGAGGCGGCATTCAGGAGAGAGGAGTGTCTTGCCCAGGAGGTTTCTGTGATTGGACAAAAAGACCTGCATCTACTGTGCCCTGCAACAGAATCCTTTGCTGTCATTGGCCACTGGGAACTGGGAGCTGGTAAGAGTTAGTTATACATGCATTGTTCTGCCTTGGCTTTCTATAAAGAAAATTTATAGCACATTTTTAAAATTTCTAAATTTCCTGGGAGACAGACTGACTTTTGGGTTCAGGGGCAGGCAGTTCAGATAGAGGTACAGATTGGAAGGACTATGGCGCTCAGGGAGAGTGGAATAGATCCTATGTTTGCTAGGCTCTGGGGAAATTGGGGGCCCCAGCTTGTGTGGGTTTAGGGGCAGGCATCTCACCTGTGTTTCTAGTTATGGCAGACTTCCTGTGAAAAAGATAGGTTGTTGAAAGTCGGATATAGGTGCACCACTCTGCCACAGGTCAGGTGGAGGTGAAGACCAGAAGGACAATGGTGCTCAGAAAGAGCTGGATGGATGGGTAGGGGAAGGGAAGCTAACCTGGGGGCTGGGGAGCTTTATCTTGCTATGCTGGTCATTGTGTTGTTCACAGGCATTGCTTGTAGATAGGAGTATTGATTGCTTTCCTCCCTTGTCAGCTTGCATAGCTCCTCTGATACCGTGGGAGCTAGTCCTCAGGTAGGAGGCTTCCAGATTGGTTTCAGACTTAATCCTCTAAGTCCCATATCCGAGGTGTGTGTTGTCATCAGCAATAGGATCTTACCTTCCCTTTCTGAAAGGTACCAGGGCAACAGCAATAGTTTATATTGTGTGAGAGGGTCGCTTGCACTCCCCTGAACTGAAATAGTCTCATGTCTGGCAGTGAGGATTTTGTTAGACAGTCTATAGTTTTGAGTGGCACAATTTCAATTACATTACATACGTATATGTGCATGTGGTTATTAATTGATTATATATCATTTTAGGTAAGCATAAATATAATTCCCTATAACATTTTCAAACATCCTAAGTGCTATTTATTCCCCTCTTCCCTCTTCCTCTGGGTTGCCCTCCTTCCCTGATTCCCAGTAAATTTTCCCCAATCATCTTTTCATCATTTCCCCCTTTGTAGGAATGGTGTCCTATTTTTTAAACGATTCATCTGCATGCATGTTGTATGGGTGTGCAAGCGAAAGTGCAGTGCTCTTGGAGGGCAGAATGCTAGAGCTGGCACCTGATGAGGGTGTTAGGACCCAAACTTGAGTCCTCTGAAAGAGTGGGACCTATAACTGCTAAGCCATCTCTCCAGCCCTTCTACCTTAGCTTCACGAACCAGTTTTCCTTTGGACACTTGGAGGATGTTCACCACTTGTACCTGACATGCCGGTTGTTTCCATGCCTATCATGTCATGTGTTCACATGTAACTGATATGTCACATGTTTCCATGCACTACACTCGAATTGCTCTTTCCCTGTATGCTACTTCCAGGTCTCTCTGCCAAAAGTTGCCTCATAGCTGCTGGGA
The DNA here is from genome assembly GCA_021653895.1 of Mastomys natalensis. Classification (NCBI taxonomy): domain Eukaryota; kingdom Metazoa; phylum Chordata; class Mammalia; order Rodentia; family Muridae; genus Mastomys; species Mastomys natalensis. Next base: position 1,827,301 of record JAJTUV010000015.1, on the reverse strand, counting down.
GTCCATGTTCATTATACAGAGTTTAGACAAGAGAGAGAGAAAAAAATACTTTCAAAAGAGAAAACATCAAATAACAAAAATATTCCAGATGCTCAAGGCCTATGGAAAGATTATTTTGACGCTCAAGCCCTCGGGTTCTTTTCTTAGACTTAAATATAGTCACATGTTGAAGCCTTAGGCTGAGTCTGACTTTCTGAGTCTAGACCTTTCTTCTTCCCACAAAGCAGTTTGCCAGATGGCCAGCCTGTTTGATGGTGAAGTAAACAAAATAATTAAACTATAAATGAGAGAAAGATTATCATCCTACCATTAATTATGGAGGGGATAAAAGTTCCATATCCCATAGACAAATTCTGCCAGCATTCAGACTTATCTGACCTCAGAAAGAGAAGTCTAAGAAATAACAAACCACTGTTCATCAAGATGGTATCAAAAGACAAGAAGGAAGCTCCTGCCCCTCCCAAAGTAAGAGTGAAGGCCCTGAGATCTAAGAAGGCAATGATGAAGGGCTTCCACAGCTACAAAAAAGAAGATCTACACATGACCCAACAACCAGCAGTACAACTCCTTGTGGCTCTGGAAGCAGCCCAAATTCCCTTGAAAGAGCATGCCCAGAAGAAAAATGCTTGACCACTATGCTGTCAACCAATTCCCCTCCAACCATGAAGAAGCCAGCCATGAAGAAGACAGAAGACAGCAACACACTTGTGTTCATTGTGGATGTCAAGGCCAGCAAGCAGCAGATCAAGCAGGCTGTGAAGAAAATCTATGACATTGATGTGGCCAAAGCCAATACCATGATAAGGTCTGACAGAGAGAAGGTATCTGTTCAGCTGGCTTCTCCTTATGATGCTTTGGATGTTGCCAACAAGATTGGAATCATCTACACTGAGGATAGCTGGCTAATTCTAAATGCACACCTTTCCCATCAGCCAAACAAACAAGCAAAAAAAGAAATAAAACATTGTATAAAATAAAAAACGTGTGTATGTGCATCACAGTAGCCAAAGCATGGAGCCTGCATAAATGTCCCTCGGTGGATGACTGTAGAAGCAATGTGGAACAAACCTAAATGTAACATTATTCTACTTTAGAAAGGAAGTCTACACACTGAAACATAGATGAACTAGCAGTAATTATGCTAACTGAAATAAGTTAGACACAAATGTCTGCTTCTACTTAGCAAGATTCCTACAGAGATCAAAGGATATCAAAAAGAGACAATGGTGTTTGCCAGGAGCTGGGGTACAGATAGAAGGTGATAGTAAGTTGTCCAAAAATACAACTTTAGTTTGCTAAGATGAAAACATTCAATAGATGCTTGGTATACCCTGAGAATGTCTTAAGGCTGCTGCAGTGTGTACATAACAAAGCTTAAAAGCTAGGTATGGTGGCATGTACCTGGAACCCTGAGGCAGGATGGTCATAAATGAAGGCCAACAGAGCTGCATACCCAGACCTTGTCTCAAAAACAAAACAAAAAAGGAAGTGTGTGTGTGTGTGTATGTGTGTGTGTGTGTGTGTGTGTGTGTATGTGTGTGTGTGCCTGGTGTTGTGTATAGTCTTTTAATAATAACTTTTATGGATTTCTTTGTATTTTACCACAAATAAAAGAATTCACAAAATAGCCATAATCTCTTACACTCTTAGGAAAATTGCCTCAAGGAAGTTGCCTTCACAAACTAGAGACTAACCATCCTGCTGCAGGTGCCCAACCTTGCTGTTACCATGGCATCTGATACATCAGTAGACCTAGAGATCATCATGGTCCAGCAAGCCTGAAACTCCAAGGCCCATATGCCCATTCCTGCCCTATTTACACAGTCTTTACTCAGCCCTATGTCCATTTCCCATTGCTCTCTCTCCAACCTTTTTCATCCTACTCTTGTTTTCCCTAACGATGTCATCCCTTTTTCTCTAGCCTCAAATCAGTACTAGACCAGAGAAACCAGAAAACACCATAAAGAACAAGTTGACTTCTATTTTCCTTTCAGTTCAACCTGTCTCCTTATGGTTCATACTGTGTCTTCATAATGTCAAGGTGAATGCTTCTCATACATTCATGATATCAAAATGAGTGCTTGGGTTGAGAGTTTTTGTTAGAATCAAGGCTATAAACCCTATAAACACCATCTTTCATTCTCGTTCCTCCCAACGTGTGTGCTCTATCCCACTTGCTTTGCCATGATTGAACAGAAAATCTGGTTTCTTATTCTCTATGGATAGGCAGGAAGGATAGCCATTAACCACACTTTCTTTTGCATCATTTACTCTAAAATAGAATCTCTTTCTGTGTGTCCATTACAGATTCCCAAGGAAGTGATTAACTGGTCCCCTTTCACTAACCCTCAATGCTGTAGCTGTGTCATAGGAACATCAGGGCATTCTCAAATAGGGGAAAAGGAACTCATTCTACAGAGAACTCACTAACATATAGGCTATAGTCATTCCAACAGCCTCTAATGCAGAACTCTTCCTAAACTCACATCTTGGACTGATTTGGATTTCAATTATGGCAGAGTAGTACTTTATTACAACTTGGTCTCACAATGAGTCAAGCTCCAAAGGGCTGATAGAAATTTAAACTGTCTCTCCATTGACTGTAGCGGGTTGCTCCCTTGGTAGCAGGGGAAGAACTTTGACCCTTTCTGTGTTTTTCAGTGTACCACTTCCTGTGGTGGGGGCTCTCAGAAGAGGACCGTTCATTGCATCCCCTCAGAAAACAATACAACTGAAGACCAAGACAAGTGCCTCTGTGACCACCAAGTCAGACCCCCAGAATTCCAAAAATGCAACCAGCAAGCCTGCAGGAAGAGTGCTGGTAGGTGACAGGGTTGCTCAGGTGGACCAGGGCAGTGGTGGTAGAGAGCGTTAAATAAGTCCTCCTTCATAATTCAGCTTGAGGATAGTTTTCTGGCCCCTTTGCAGAACAGAAAATCTTGATGCTGAAGAGGCTGGACAGCAACTTTCAGAGCAAGTGATATGATTTAATATATTTTGATTGATTCCTTAATGAATTACTTTATCTGTACATCTGATCTCCTGCCTCAGACCATATTTATGCTGATAGCATCCCACACAGATAAGAATTGCTTTTTTTTGTAGATGTCTGAGAGCTATTGTAGCCTTTTTCAGGAATCTATTCAAATACAGAATGATCTATAAACCTAAATACACTGTCAGGTTGCCCAGAAGCAACCTCGGAAGTGATTATATATATGAATATATATATGATTCATTAAGGACATAATCTCAGAGAAGACAATTAGGGACAAGAAGAAACATAACATAAAAAGAAACAGGTACAGCCAGGATGGCCCAGTACATGAGTCTCTCTTGGGCTACCCAGCATTTAAAGCTCCATACTAAAGACAAGGATATTCTTCTGGTAGTCTGTGAACATTCTTCCTAAGAGTCAGGGTATCTTGGAATTAAGAAGCTAAGAAGAACAGAAGCTTGAAATTATGTGGATACTTTTTCCTCCTGAGGCAGAAAGGAGCTGTTGAGGTATCTAAAGGAGAAATATACAGGTAATAGAGTGCTTCTCACATGTCCAAAGTGATCCTTCTTGTTCAGCTCAGGCTGAGGAAGTCATGTTGGTGAGACTTTATGGTGTAGCTTCTGACATTCCTAGAAGACACATTCTCACAGAAAACTCCCTGATCTGCCTTTACATTCTTTCTGCCCTCTCTTCTCCACTATTCCTGAGCCTTAGATGTTTGCCAAAGTTGATGGGGAAAGTCCATGAAGCCTCAACCATATACAAAGACCCACAGGCAACTGAGAAATGGTAAGAGTGGTAGAAATAGTCTTTAGCACACCAAATGGCTATCCAATACCAAGTGGTCAGCCCTGAAGTCACACATCCAAGTAACATTATACTGACTGAACAGGTTGCATTTAGGAATACATATGTATTTACATATATATTTCTGCATATAATAACAACTAACCAAAAAAAAAAAAAGATGCCACGAATTTGAAGGAGAATAAGAGGGGTTATAGGAGGGTTTAAAGGTAAGAAAGGGAAGGGAGAAAAGTTTTAACTATAGTCTCAAAACTTTAAAAACTGAAGAAAGAAAGAAAGAAAGAAAGAAAGAAAGAAAAGAAAGAAAGAAAGAAGAAAGAAAGAAAGAAAGAAAGAAAGAAAGAGAAGGAAGGAAGGAAGGAAGGAAGGAAGGAAGGAAGGAAGGAAGGAAGGAAGGAAGGAAGGAAGGAAGAAAAAGAAAGAAAGAGAGAGAGAAAGAAGGGAGGGAGGGAGAGAGAGAGAGATTATTTTTAAGTGTTCTATTGCTGGACAATAAAATACTCAATAACTAAACACTGAACTAAATGTAAAGATATATTTTTCATCTTGAAATCTCATACTGAATAGATCATGACTAACATAGCAATTGACGTAAATAACAATGAATTGCCATTATCAGTAATTATCAGGGCAACAAAAGTTAATTACTAGCTTCATGCTTACTCATGGAGAGGCAACAAGAACGAACAATTGCAAAAGAACTCTTTAATTTAAGGAGCCAACCTCCTATCCTGATGCCTTATATACCAAGAAGCTTTGAAGCTAAATCATTCAGTATCAGTCTTCTTGCTATCTGGGCATCACAGCACGCACCCTGCTTCCAACATGTGAGGCCTACTATGAATTCACACTAGATACGTTACTTTCCTACAGGACATTTTACGTTTTTATGTACCATCTGAATTTTAAAATATTTTTGAGATTAATATAATGTCATAGTTTCCTCCTTCTCTTCCCTCTCTCTAAATCCTTCAAAGTACACCCATTGCTCTCTTTCAAGTTCACCACCATTTTAAAATTATTGTTATGCATGTGTGTATAGTATGTGTGTGTGTATCTAAGTACATAAATACAACCTTCAGAGTCTGTTTTCAGGACTGACCACTTGGGATTGGATAACCAGTTGGTTTTCTCTTCCCTAGGGAAGACTATTTCTCCTGCTCTCATTATTCTGGAGTTACCTGTAGTTCTTTGTGTAGGGTCGAGTCTTAGGGTCGAGTCCTATTCATTGTGGCAGAGAGGACCAGAGAGCTATAAAAGCTAGCGCTAGCCTCGAGATTCCCACATCTCCTCAAAATGCGAGAAGTTACATTCCTCTTTTTAAATTTCAATAACTTAAAACTTAAATTAAAGCTAATATGTCCATAGTCAGATTATAAAACCTTTTATAAATAGCTATGGGCTTGGGTTTTTTTTTTTAATCAAAATTATTATACCTAATTTTGTTTGTAGTTTGTTGTAGTGCTAAGAATTGAACTTAGGTCTTTCCATATGCTAAGTGAACACCCACCACTAAATTTCTGGCCACATTCCAGGGTTTTGTTATAATTTTTGTTCTTCCTGTTCAGTCTGAGTGATGAGGAGTACGAAAGATTTAATAACATATATAACAACCCAACATTTGAGTCTGCAAATGTGCTGCTGAATTTTCTAGTTGAGTAGGACTCATTCATTCATATATTCCACAAACACTGTTGGTCAGAAGACACTTCTTGCAAGTGCTGAGTGCTGTGACTAAGATGTCCTGGTCTTCAGGGAGCGCCCAGTCTTATGGAAACTGTCAGTAACATTGAAATGTTCTTTCATGGGCAGAATACAGTTTCATCAACTTAGACCCAGCTGTCTGCAGGAGAACAGGCAGATAATTGTCCTTTTAAATATCCAAGTATGCTGTTGAATAGACAGAGGAAAATTGAGATCTGCTGTCCAAGCTGCCCCTGATTACAAGCATTGTGTGGACTTCGGGGCTGGGCTCCAATTGGCTGACAAACAGACACTTTCATTGTTTTACAATATTGAAGAGAACTGGTATAATTTAGCCCTGCTGTGATGTGAGGTGCACGGTCATTGCCTAAATGACTTGCTAGACATAGATCAGAAACAAACTACCAGCACCAGCCCTCTCTGTTCTCTACAGTTGCTTCTGGATCTCCTCTCTGAAACAGTAAGACTCCAGAAGCTGATGTTTTCAGGACTCTGATAACCTGGGTTCTCAACATCAGGCAACATAACCAGGCTTAAGTAAATCTCTTAAGTCATTCGATATTAACATAATGTGATAAGTGGGCTCTTTTTAAGCAGATGAGACTGTTCTGGGCATGGGATACTTGTTTGTCTAAGTTAATCCCCCAACTCTGCATCACCAGCACAAGAGACTCATTCTCCTGGGGGCAAAGCTTCAGAAACACTGAGATGCCACCATATTCCAGCTACATGATATTGTGGGTTGCTTGGTTGGAACCCTCAGTTTTTAAAAGAGAAGAATATTAGTGTCATCTTTGTTTATCTCATGTTTGGAATGTCGTGTTGGTGACACTCTATGGGTGTGCCCTCTGATATTACTAGGACATTTGATCTCACAGCAAACTCTTAGCTTCTGCCTCTTAAAATATTTCTGGCCCCCTCTTCTGTAATGTTCCCTAAGCCTTAGATACGGGAGTGTTTTGTAGATGTATCCATTTGGTCTGGGATCCACAATTCTGGATTTTGATTTAGTGTGAATTTCTGCAAAGGTCTCTATCTGTTGAAAATAGAAGTTTCCTTGATGTGGGGTGAAGACTACACTTATGTGTGTGTATCAGGACAAATGTTTGTAAGTTGTTGTTAGTGGTTATTATGCTTTAGTAACTTAGTGGTTGTAGATTCTTCTCTAATAGCCATAATTTCATTAACACTGAGTAGTTGGTTAGCTTTCCAGTATCAGGCACAGTTTCCCTCTTATTGAGCACGTCTAAAGTTCAATGGACATGCTAACATGGATATGGAAAAACACACAAGTCTTCAGCTCTACACAAATAACTTTAGTCAACTGAGGAAAGCTGAGAGCTAGAGAGGTGGTCTTCCCAGAGACTACTGCACCAATTGGTTGTCCAGTGCAAAGAAGGTCAGCCCTGAAAACATACAAGTAACATTATACAGACTGAGCAGGATATATTTAGGAATGTGACAACAATTAGCTATTACATACATGCATGTGTATATGTATATGTGTATATGTGTATATGTGTATATGTGTATACATACATATATGTATATATGTGTATGTGCACATGTGTGCATGTGTGTATGTATATGTGTGTATGTGTCTATATGTCTATGTGTCTATATGTCTATGTGTCTATGTGTATATGTGTATATGTGTATATGTGTATATGTGTATATGTGTATATGTGTATATGTGTATATATGTATATAGAGGCCATGAATTGGAGGGAAAATATGGAAGGAGTCTAGGGAGGGTTTGAAGGAAGAAAAAGCAAGAGAAATAAAAATTTTTAAAGGGAAGAACATGTGTCCCTGCAAATAAACTCCTGTGAGAACGAATCTGTATAGCACATATCAAGCACATCTCCTTAAAGATAGAGAATTCTGTTGTCATTGTTGTTGCTAACAGTGAAGGTTGTATTAATTCTCCTGTGACTACTACAATAAATTGCCAAACACTGTGGGGCTTAACAAAGTGAATTTATTCTTTTAAATGTCTGCAGTTTGGAAATCTGAGATTGAATTTTCTCCAGGTCCGTGCTTTCCCTCCTAAATTGTTGTGTTCTCCAGCAATGCTTGGTTGTCCTTGGCTCACAGGTGATTTTGTTGATTGACATCTCTGATATCCTCCCTGTTGGTGCCTGTTTTTCTTTTTTCTTTTTCTTTCTCTTTCTTTCTTTCTTTTTTCTTTTTTCTTTTTTCTTTTTTCTTTTTTTTTTTTTTTGAGACAGGGTTTCTCTGTGTAGCCCTGGCTGTCCTGGAACTCACTCTGTAGACCAGGCTGGCCTCGAACTCAGAAATCCGCCTGCCTCTGCCTCCCAAGTGCTGGGATTAAAGGCGTGCACCACTACTGTCCAGCTGGTTCCTGTTTTTCAAATTGGCTGTTTTCTCTCTGTGAGTGTCTGCCCCTCTCCTCTCCTCTCTTCCTCTCCTCTCCTCCTCCTCTCCTCTTCTCTCCTCTCCTGTCTTCTCTTCTCAAATGGATGGCACAAGGCATGTTCCATGAAGGGCCTACTCTACTGCAGAAGGCCTCTGTCTGAACTTGCATCATAATTACATCCACAGCACCCTATTTACTGATCCAGCTGTGGTGAGGGTAGTACTTCAACTAGCGGGCACTTAAACTTCAGACCTATGAGGCCTCCTCGAGCCTCTGCATATCATCACAGACAACTTCCTCACTAAGGTGCCATGCTAAGCTTCAGGAGAAGAGGCCCACCCACCATTTGATTCAATAAGTGATACAATACTAACCCAGGTTTGGGAGACTGAGACAGAAAGGATCTGTGTGAGCCAGCAAGGCCCAAAGAAGTTCTCTGGAGAGGTAAGAGGCAAGCCCCAAGCCTTCACACTTTTTCTGCCTTCTCCCTTGCTTATAGCAATTCCAGAGAACTAACATAGTTATGAAAGATTAACACGTAGTGAAGAACTCCTCAACATGCATTTTTTTCTGACTTAATATCAGCAAGGACCTTAGATGCTAAGAAGTTTGGGAAGTTGTATGACTTCTGGGTTTTCATTGTGAACTATGTTCTGCAAACAGAAATACAGGTTTTTCTACACAGCAGTCCACTGATGTACAGCCCTGCCCTGATGTATGCCTGTGACTCTGGTGTACACATGGGAGATGAAGAACTCTAAGGGATATTTTACAATAGTGGTACTCAGAGAAATCATGGACTCTCTAGAACATTGGAAAATGTAAACATTTTTTCTATGCCATTTAGGAGAAACAGATTTTTAATAATAGGCCTAGATTAAGAGATGCTGAGAAAGGAATGATTCAACAATAAAGACAAGTTGGGGATTCCAAGATCATGATATGTTCCTTATGTTCCTTTTTCCTAAGTGCATTTCAAACTTACATATAAAACAGGATTCTCAACAGGCCCTGTGAGTCAACATGAGCAAAGGTTATACGAACTCACAGAGACTGATGCAGCAGGAACAGGGCCTACAAGAATCTGCACCTGGTCTTTGGAATATGTATTTATGGCTTCTAGTTTAGTGTTTCTTTGAGTTGCCTGAGTGACCAAGTGACTCTCTGACGCTTGTTTCTTCTCTTAGACTCTTTTCCTTCTGTTGTTTTTTTCCTGTCCAACTTTGATATGATAATTTTTTCATCTTATTTTATTGTGTTATATTTTATAAAATAAAATTAGGATTCACAAAGCTGGCAGAGCCAGCTATTTTTTCCAAGATTAACAAAGGGCACAGTCAGCAAAATAATTTCCAAGGAAATAAAAAGCACTGTGTGCCTTTATAAGCAGAAAGTTAAAAAAAAAAAAAAACAGAGCAGCAAAAAAGTACAGCTTTAAAGTCAAGAAGACAGTAATTTCTAGTTGCTGACTCCTCTATCTACACAGGACAATGTGTGGATACAGTACAATGTCTATTGGCAGAAACATTTTTCTTAAGGGCTATTACTGATATATTCAAGTTCCATGTTAAAAAAAGAAAAGAAAGAAAAAAGGAAGGAAGACAGAGAGAGAGAGAGAGAGAGAGAGAGAGAGAGAGAAAGAAGGTAACCAGGGCTTCCAGAGGCATCCAAGCAAAGTCTGAAACAATTTCACTTTTTTAAAGGAAAAAAAATGTGTGATTTGGGCCTTGCTGATTTTTTTCCAGAAATGAATTCCTTCTAGATCTAGTACCATAGTTAGTATGTGGACCAATGTATTTGGAAAATCCCCTGGAGAAGTGTGTGTGTAAACGTTGGGACTGGTGACATGTGTCTACATTCTTAGCACTGGAATGGGGTTTGCAAGTTCAAGACCAGTAAAGCTTGTCTA